>CM077080.1:29919582-30491389 GCA_039513925.1 Platanthera zijinensis | reverse complement strand
AAGGGCCGAGGATCAAGCTTGGACTTGCCTCGAGAGTGTATGCGAGAGAAGGAGACATAACCAAAAGTTTTTGGTGGTAAAGAGGTCGGCGTCACCCCTAAGGCAGTAAGAGGGGTTTGGTGTCCCAGAACTGATGAGGGCATGCAATTTATGAGATAGACAACCGTGAGAACTTCTCCCCAGTAGTATTTTGGGAGGACATAGTGAAGAGTAAGCAGCTAGCTACCTCAAAGAGGTGATGGTTCTTTCGTTCAACAACTTTGTTCTAAGATGGAGAGTGGACACACGAGGTTTGATGAAGAATGCCATAAGCAGCAAGATAGTCCTCCAATGGAGCGTTGACACACTCTTGACCATTATCACTCCAGAGTATTTAAATAGTGACAAAAAATTGAGTAGAAACTATGACATAAAATTTTTGAAAGATAAAACACCTCATTTTAATGTTTATCAAATAATTCCAAATTGTGGGGAAGAGACAATCAATAAATGTAATAAACCAAAAACATCCAGAAATAAAGGCAACGGAGCAAGACCCCCACACATCAGAATGAATAATATGAAAATGAGTTGTACTAGGTGATGACACATGATGAACATGAGTACGATGATGTTTGGTAATACACAAATGTCACAAACAAAATGTTTAAAACACAGAAAAAAATAGGAAATAAACGTTGCATGGTCGCAACTCGCAACGGAAGGGTGGCCAAGTCGACGATGCCAGGTGAGCAAGGTAGAGGTCTACAAAGAGTGGAGAGCTTGCTTTGACATATTCTCGGAAGAGGAGTCAAACACATACATGCCATCCTTCATGCTACCAGAGCAATCACCTACCCGTTTTCAGATCCTGAAAAACACAATGAGAAGGAAAAAATGTAACGGAGCAGTGAAGAGATTTTGTCAAATGACTAATAAAAAGTAGACTACGGGTGAACTTTGGAACATGAAGTACAAAGGATAAAGTGAGAGAAGAACATGGAATGTAGCCTTTCTCAGCAATAGAAAGAAGGATCCAAGATCCATCAACAATGCTCACTTTATCTCTGTCTGAAATAGGGGAATAATATAAAACCTGAAGTAGAATCGGTCATGTGATCAGTGGTGCCAGAATCGATAATTTACTGAGTAGGACCAGTAGAAGCGGAGTTGGCACTCAAAGTATTTGTGTGGGTAAGAGGAGATGATGACATAAGGGCATCTATAAGCTCAGTAGTAAGACCGTGCATCAAACGACGAAGGGCCTGCATCTCTTCAGCAGAGAAGGAGGACGACTTAGATGAACCATCATCGAAAGTCTCGGTCAGATGAGCAGAGTGAGGAGATCGTCCAGGAGTCTTACCACGACCGCAAACACCACGAGAAGTCGATCCACCTCGAGGAGAAAAGTCATGGAAGCTATAACAAGTATCCCGAGTATGATGAAGCTTGCTGCAATAGTCACATGTGAGGTGATCCCTATCTGTCGACTTAGGCTTGTAATCACGAGAAGCACAACTGCCATAATTGGGCTGATGAACCACCAGAGTAGATCCCTGTACAAGGTTGGAGGTGTTTTCGGACTGCCGTCAATCAAACTCTTGTTGAACAATATTGTAAACCTTAGGAAGTGTGGGAATAGGAACACGCCCAAAATCTGGACCGTAATCTGATCAAAATCTCTGTACAAAGGAACTCAAAGATCCGATTTCGATCCTCGCGATTCTTCAGCAAGAGTGCATCCACATGGCACACCATGACGAGAGAGTCAAAAAGATCGTACTCCTGATAGAGCTGGATAAACTCAAGGCAATAGGCAAAAGGAGGATGATCTCCTTGACATAGATTCCCAATATTGCGGCGAAACTGGAAGATTTGGGCCGCATCCCCTTGCAGAAATAGGTAGACTCAACGCGCTTTCATATCTCTACAACAGTATCCATGAAAAGGTAATTCCGTGCAATCGATTCCTGCATGGAGTTGATAAGCTATGACATGACAATGAAATTTTCTGACTCCCATTTAGGCCAGCAGCAGTAGAAGTCGTAGCCGGAGATGGTGCCATTAATGTAGGCTATGTAGCCAAAGAGATGTCGACTCTTTAAGGAAAGGGTAATAGAGCGGGACCAAGCCAGATAGTTGGTGTCATCAACGCGGATTGTGGTAGGCTGAGAATAAATGTGATCTTGACTAACCTGGGTAGATCCAGCTGGGGTCGTAGGAGTACCAAAATCACTAATGTCCGACATGAAAACAAAGTGCAACCAAATCGCCAAGAAGATTGAAGTGAGTAGAGAAGAACACCCGTCAAAGAGAAGGGAGAATGAGCATCGATGGAGGGTTAAGAATCACGGTCCACCACAACAAAGGAAACCCTAAATCGAAGATTGGAAGTCATCCAACCGTTGGAATCACACAAAACTTAGGATGGAGGATAAGGGAGGCAAAACTAAACTTTTGCCGAAGTTAGAGGTCAATCAGACTGTCGGAGACCCGTCCGAGGAAGCATTATTGCTGATCGGCCGACATTTGTGTCGAGCGTCGAGCGGAGGTTGGATGCCAAAGCAGAAGAGAAATAGAGAGAGTGACATGAGGGGAAGATCGTGCGAAAGCCAAGCGAGGGCTCGAGCGGAAGCGGAGAGGGAAGCGTTAGCCGCATGGTACTTCTGATATCTTGTAATGACATTTTAAATATCATCACGAATGTCATGATTTAAGCAATCAAACAAATAAATAGTATTTATACTATAATCAATAATAACCAACATCCAATGTTCTCTGTGAAACAAATGAAATAATTAATAATTTAATTAAAATAAAAAATACAAATAATCATTGATACTTACAATCTATGATAGGGCAAAAATAATAAAGAATTTGATTGGAGTTGACTAAGCTTGTTTTTTAGATCTTCAGATCGTGTTTTTGAATGTTCCTTGACATACTTATCATCGAAAGCAAAAATGAATGTCAGATTTAAAAATATACAATTCTTTTATATGTAAATTTATTTTAGTTGTGATTCTATGTACCTGTATAAAAAACTTGTAAATTCAGAATCAATTTATATATTAATAAAAATTTAAAGTTTATAATATTTGATACTCACCATATACATGCTAATATAATGTTAAATTCAACTTTTTTTATATTAGCAAAATCGTATAACTCTGAAATTTTAAAGACTGTACTTGTTGATTCAACAGTCCCAATTACTCTTGGATCGAATAACAGAGATATTATTTTATTCTCTTTCTCCATCATAGTAATGAAGCTGAGTAATATGATAATGAATTCATTTGTATTCTGTGAAAATAAAAAAAATAGTTTTTTGACATCAATATTAATTACATAAAAGTTAAAAATTTTAATTATACAGGAGAAGGTGAACGCTTATGTGATGTTTCAGACACTTTTTTGTGTGATGATGATGCATATAAAAGTGCCGACTAACAAACAAATGATGACAAAAAATTTAGTAATTATCTCATCAACAAAAAAATCATGACATTTAATAAATGTATATTAATATTAAACATAATAATACCTGAGATATATCTTGAGAAGTTTCAAGTGCAGGTGCAAGTGCAACACTTAGTGAACCTAATTGTTCAATTCCAGCACTAAACAATGCGCATAAACTTCTTCCATCATGATTCTTCATACTACTCATCTCTGTTTGATGCGCTTGTTGTTGTTGTCTCAATAAATCTTGTTGGTGGCTCATATATTCTTGATGTTGTTGGTGCATACATTCTTGTTGTTGACTCAATTTTTTTGGACTATAGCTTCTACATCTTCAATACAAACTACTGATCTCCTCTCGCTCCGCTTATCATACTTGAAAAAAATTGTAATGATGGAAAACTTTGCAACCAACTCTAACCCTGTCCGGATGTTCTTTGCCTAAAATAGAGGCAAGAATGTCATCTCTTCCTTTGACACTTCAGCACTCCGGCCTCTTGACTCGACAACTCATCCTAAGTAAAAGAAATCAATGTTAATGCAGATAATAAATTATACTTCACATGCAATATTACTATTGATAATTTACAAATGATACATTTGCACTTACAATTTTAGACATCAAATTTTCTTTATCTTTATTAATGTATTCATCAGTCTTTCTTTTGTGACCATCTTTCCATAACTCTTCATGTGAAATTGGTGCAGTTGCACTTTGTTCAATATTGACAATAAAATGAAAATAAATTATTATTTTAATTATTGAGAAAACCAATTTTTATAATACAAATACCAGAAAGAACTAATATCCATATGTTTTTCTAATCCAGAATATCCCATTCTGGAAGTATTACGAAAAGTCTTGTGCTTTTGCTCTCTCTGTATTAACCTGACTTTTTTCCTACACAAATAAATATTTGGTAATGCTTAGATTGCTTACAAAGTTAAAAAATGTTGTAAAACATTGAATTTAATAAGAACATAACCATATATTCTGAAGTGGTGCGATAGTCGACTAAAACTCTCCAGTCTTCAGGAGTAATAAAGTTATACTTGAGAGGTACATTGTATCGATGCTCCAAATCAACATTATTTACATAAATGACAAAAGTTTGAATTTCAAGTCCTCCAACTTTCACTCATACTTTTTAGTAATGTATTGCGAAGATCATTAATATCATCAAAATAGAGCTGAAAATAATAGACAATATTAATTAATAATTAACTAAAAAAAACATAATTATGTAATAACTAAAACAAATTACGTACATTTAATTCTTCCCATAATTGATCTTTAAGGTGCTTATCAATTTACTTCCATCCAGCATATCTAATTGACACATTATACTTCACCAACGAACTCATAAAACTCATCAATTTATTTGTGTTAGGCCCGAGAATAATGCGACCATCATCACTCACAAAAATATTAAGTTTCTTCCCCTCTAAGCTGAGCTTATTTAATTCAACTATTTTAGTGGTGCCTCTTCTTGACTTTGATGAAGATCCTTTATTAGCTATTTTCCTGTAATAGGAAAACCCTAAAAAATCCCTAAACCATCAAAAAATCCTAAGCGAAATTCATAAAAAACGCAATGATATTGAGGTACTACGACACAACAAAGCTTTACAAAGCTTTAGTTGGTTAGACACATAAATAACAGTTACACACTTCACAGTTTCACATAAATAATTAATCTTGCAACATTCAACTTGGTGATTAAGTATAAGGAATGCACTAACATAGTAACATCAATATGGATGATATACAATCTCATGCTCAAAACCATTTAGTCTCTTCTAAGAGGTCATAAAAGAAACACCTTTACATTACAACACTACAACTAAACAGTCAAATAAAGTACTAACTACTGAGAAAATGAAGAAACGATATACCTAAATGAGAGAAGGATTGAAGGAGCAGTGCGTTTCAGATTTAGGATAGATGTTCGACACAATCAAACCAACATATGTGATATGTCAGAGAAAAATCATCAAATCAAAGCAACGATCAAAAACTTTCACAAAATCGTCTTTAGGATTTTTCGTACAAAGCTCGGCTGTAAGAAGTAAAAAGCCGAGTGTAAAAACAAAATGTTACGGCTTATGATTTTAAAATAGGTTGAGTAAACTGCGGTTTTAATAAAAACTGCAGTCTATTATACCCCTGAACCCTAGAATAGATTGCGTTTTTAAAAAAAATCGCATTCTATTCTCCAATAGACTGCAGTTTTTTAACAACCGCAGTATATTCTTCCCTAAATCCTAGAATAAACTGGGGTATTTTAACAACCGCAGTCTATTCTAAGGTTCAGGGTAGAATAGACTACGGTTGTTAAAAAACCGCAGTCTATTCTCCTATATTTTTTTAAAATTAAGGCGCCCAACGCCTTGTTTACAGCTTGGCGCCTGGACGCCTAGGCGACGCCATGACAAGAATGAGCAGGAATTTAATATATACATAGCTAGCTAGAGGTGAGGAATATACTTATATTGATGCCTAGGGGATGAGATAAGCGAAACAGGTAGGTAAGTAAATAAAGCAGAGATAACAAGAATTATTAGCTTAAACGAGAGAGTAACATATATTAATTCATGTAATGCCATAAGCCATAACAATTAAAAGATGTAGGTGTTTTTATTTAATGCACGTGATTCATATTCAACTTCAGATGCAAGTCTTATTCGAGAATCAGTATTTCTTCCTGTGATCTCCAAGGTGCGGCTCTTTCAAACCCTCACCCTTGAGCGAGGGAGTTCATGCTTGCTATGATCGGTTATTTGTTTCCGTTATGGAGTCAAGATGTATCTCATGTAAAGGTCTTGCATCAATTAAACACTACTTTTCAATGTTGCTTGTGATATTAATGAATTAAATGATTCATAGTTTGTGATTCTAGCAGACACGAATTTACGTCAAAGGGGAAAATCAGATCATGAAACAATCTTTACCTAGGTCTCGCAACCAAACTACCTTAGAAACAAAATTCGTTGACACAAAAAACTAGTTTGTTAGCTTTATACTTTCGGGTTCAATTATTCAGGAGTTGTAAGATTACTATGCATCGTTTTTATTGTGATAGCTTATACTCATCTGGATTAAACCATTCTAAGACACGATTATTTTTCAAGTAAACATGTGTATGATCCAACATTATACAAAACACAAATCATCCATTTGCTAAAAAAAACATTAACAATTATCATTATGACACTTGTTGCTCATGTCCAAGAATCTATCATTCTTCCAATTATACGTCAAATGAGAAAATCATTCATCTAAGTAAGTATCCAAATAAAAATCATTCATGATCACAAAGTCATGCCATTACAAACGCATTAAATCCTAAACTACTAACTTGTCAGATTAGTCATTCAAGATTTAAATTCATTTGACAGATCAAATATTCAAGAGTGAAGTCATGTAATTATAAGAACAAACACATTAATTTAAGCTCAATGTTTGCAATATAGAGATTTCTTTACTTGCCTTAAGTAAGGCTGAAGCTGATGACAACAGCTAAGCGCACAAATAAAAATTTAGAAATCTTATTTCAGACATGTTCAAGCACAATCATGGGTGATATTTGATTTAACGAAAACCCTATGCTGAGACATGCATTTAACAACACAAAATCTAAATAAAGTGCGGGGTTTAGCAAATTACTTTCCCTCAAAGGTGAGGGGAGAGAAGATACCACGATGAATCAGGGATTTGGCGGCGCTTAGGTTACGATAATCCTAAATCGGAGAGGGATTTGGAGATATCTTACCAATTGATTCGATGAGCGGTGTCGGGAATCAAAATTAAAAGTGGTTAGACGATTATAAAGGGGCACAAACTTGAATCACAAAATATACAAAATTTGGAGCGCAAAAATTTGCAGAATAATTTTAAGGAAATTTGAATAGAGGGGGAATGAGGAGTTCCTTACCCAAGGAAGTCAAATGCGAGCCCAAAGAGGAGAGGGGAGGAAACCCTAGTTGTCCCTCTCGCAAACACCGGCCCAGATAGAGAGGAAGAGTGCTGCCAGAGGAAGAGAAGGCGGCTGTCGACCCCTTGGAGGAGATGTCGGTCCTTGGAGAGGAGGTTGCCGACCCTTTGGAGGAGAAGAAAGGTTGCTGCTGGAGGAGAAGGGGGCGGCTGTCGGGCTTTGCTTTGAGGGGAGGAGGAGGAGGCTGTTGTTGTCGTCCCTTGAGGAGGAGAAAGGGCTAATGTTATTGTGCTGCCGACCAGAGCTAGGGGGAGAGCAGGAGGCGTCAACAGCCCTGAGGAAGTCGGAGGAGGAGAAAGTTGCCGACTCCTGGAGAGGTGGAGGAGGACGCTTCAGCGAGCAGGGAGACGCGGCCGAAGGCGGAATTGGGAGCGACAAGATCAGATTTGCGCTCGGGATGAAGGAGACGGGAGTCAGGAGACGCATGATGCCCTGGGACGAATAGAAATGTATCCGAAAATAAAGGGGGGGGGACTGCTCGGGCATGAGGAAAAAAAAGAACCCTAGTTGGGTTATTTACCAATATGACATTATGCTATTTTATTCCCCTTTTTTTTCTTTTTTTTTTTAAATTGGATTGTTACAAAATCACATCTCGCTGATAGAACTCCAAAAATTTACAAATTAATGCATTATTTTTAAAGGAAGACGTCTATAATAGCACATGGCCATTCACGAATCACCCTCCTATTTTTTGCCCGCGACATCCTTTGTCTCGTCGACTACTTCCCCGGTGTCAGCAATGCGAATGCCCGATTTGTCTACTTCGAAAACCGTCTCCTAGCTATGTCGGAGGATGACCTCCTGTACCGTTAGGAGGAAACGGGACCCTGATCTCTCATGTTTTATGATGTGATATGTTCTCGAATTTTTTACAAAGTTGTTATAGAATTATGTATATAATTGTTCTTGGGAACTTTGCTTCCTCTTTTAGCCCGTGAAGAACACAAGTTGTTTTTTCTTGTAAACATAATATTATTTTCTGTGTTGTTACCACCGATCTGGTTTAGAACTCTTGAAGGTGAACTCTTACTTGCCAAATATGCTTGTGGGCACAGTCTATTGGCCCGTGGGCGAAGTCTGTATGAATGTGGGCGTAATCCACAACGACACATCGAGTACGAGCGAAGCCCATGCGAAGATGATATTTAGTATATATATGAATCTCCATATGAAATGATCATGAGAATGATGAGTGAAAAATATCAATCGAAAGACAAGGCACACATGGCATTTAGGTACTTAAGAAGAATACTATACATAGGCCTTCATGTACGCGGCAGGTATAGGCAGAGGGTCTCCATTAGTGTATGACATGGAGAAGACCTTAGTTATTAAAGGCACAAGACGCACCAAGGCGCAAGGCGCACCAGGCCAAGGCGCAAGGCGCACCAAGGCGCAAGGCGCACCAAGGCGCAAGGCGCCAAGGCGCAAGGCGCAAGGCGCAGGGACTTGGAGCCTAGGCGCAAGGCTGGCGCATGGCGCAGGCGCGTGCCCGAGGACGGCAAGACGCAACTACATTCATTTTAAATAATCAACACCAAACATAAGTTCATCTTCTTGATTAGATTCTTCATATATTCTACTAATTAATCATTCGTTACTATCATTTATATCTCTTAAAAAATAAAATTAGTATGGTCGTTTGCATCATATTTAAGTGTCAGCGATCGATTATGTTTCAAAAACACTAAATTATATAAAAATTATTGAGTTCATGCATTATTTTTTGAAAAAAAGGTTTACAATAAAAATCACACTCAGGTACGCCATTAATGGCCAAAGGGGCAAAAAAGGCGCACGAAGGCGCAAACCTCCGAGCCTGGTGAGCCCGGAGCCTTAGGCGCGCCTTTAACAATATCAGAGAAGACGACGCTGTTTGGGGTCCCTTTGATGCGTTTTCATGATGTTTTGGTGCACTTGGTTTTTTGCTTTTGATCCAATTGTAAATATTATATATATTGTTGTTGTTGATATTTTGATTGGGGTGAGATCCTATAAGATTGTGGTTTGAAATGCATGATTTTGTTTTTTGGATGGTGTGCTAATAGCTTCATGGTGTGAAAGTAGAATTCTTTGGAGTGTTATTATAATATGACTCCTAATAGGAAGATGCGGGGTGTTATTAACATTGCTCTATTTTTAAAATAACTTACAACACTCAAGCCTTTATCTTACTATAGTGGGGTACTGGGGTCGACTATATGGATCCTTTGTCGCCATTGTGCCCTATCTTTTATCATAATTTCATTAATGCCTAAGTACATCATGTCTTTCTTTACAGTTACATTCCAAGTCTTTATTGGTCTACCCCTCCTCGTCTAACATGCCTAGTGACTAGACTCTCACAACAACTAACATGTACCTCTAATGGTTTCCTTTGTACATGTCCAAACCATCTTAGACGAGTTTCTCACATCTTCTCTGAAATTAGTGCTACTCCTGTCTTATCCCTGATACTTTCATTCTTAATTTTATCCAATCTCGTGTGTCCACACATCACCTTAGCATTCTCATCTCCGCAACTCTCATTTTTTGCTCATGTATACAATTCATTGCCCAACACTCAGAACCATAGAGCATCGAGGGTCTAATTGCAGTACGGTAAAACTTGCCCTTAAGTTCTAGTGGGTCTTTACGATCACATAAGATCCTTGACGCGTCTCTCTACTTCAACCAACCCGCTTGGATTCTGTGTCACATTTTTATCAATACCTTCATCTTTTTGAACTATCGATCTAAGATATTTAAAACACTCACTACGGGAAATATCTTGATCACCCAACTTAATAACAAAGTCATCCGTCCTTCTTGTACTGTTAAATTTAAGCTCTATATATTCCGTCTTTGCCCTGCTCAACCTAAAACCATTCTTTTCTAAGGTATCTCGCTCAGATTCAAGTTTTGCGTTTACACCTTCGCACGGCTCATCAACCAAAACGATATCATCCGCAAACAATAAACACCAAGGTATTGCTTGTTGGATATGTCTGGTGAGCTCATCTAAGATAAGGGTAAAAAGATAAGGGCTTAAAGCTGAACCTTGATGTAATCCAATAGTAATAAGGAATTCCTGTGTTAATCCTAACAGATGTCCTCACCCTTATCACCAAATTTGTATACATATCTTTGATTATGCCAATGTATGATATATTTACACCTTTCTTTTCTAAGACTCTCCATAAGATCTCTCTTGGAACTCTATCATAAGCCTTCTCAAGATCACTAAACAACATATGCAAATCTTGTTTTCTTTCTCGATAGTTGTCAATGAGTCTCCTCAAGAGATGTATGGCTTTCATGGTCGGCCTCCCTGGCATGAATCCAAATTGATCTCCGAGATGTTACTCTCTCATCTTAATCTTCTTTCTATTACTCATTCCCATAGTTTCATGGTATGACTCATCAATTTAATTCCTTTCTAATTAACACAATTTTGTATATCTCCTTTATTCTTATATAAAAAGTATAAAAATACTTTCTCTCCATTGGTCTAACATCTCTTTGACTTCAGTACTTTATTGAAAAAATATGTACGACATAAAATTCCTTCATTTCCTAGACATTTCATACTTCGATGGGTATATCGTCTGATCCAACCGCCTTTGCATTTTTCATCTTATTTAGAGCATCTTTTACCTTTGATACTTGAATTTTACGATAAATCGTTATGTTCATATACTTCTCTGATTTACTTAACTCTTACAAGTTCATTTTTTTCCTTTGTTTCCTTATAGAGTTGATAAAAGTATCTTTTCCATTGCTCTTTAATATTCACATCATCCGTCAAAACTGTATTTGTCTCATCTTTTATACATTTTACTTGACTTAAATCTCGTCTTTCTTTCTCTATCTCGAACAATTTTATCTATGCCACACTCTCCATCTTTGGTATCTAGTCGCTTATAAAAGTCTTCATAAGCATGACTTCTTGCTTATGTCTGTTTAGTTTCTTTTTTGATGACTTTATACTTGACTAAGTTTTCATCATTGCTACAAACGTAGAGTGATTTATAGCTGCCCCTCTTTGCTCTAACTTTGTCTTACACTTCCTCTTTCCACCACCAAGATTCTTTATTTTAGAGGGCACGACCTTTTGATACTCCAAGTATGTTTTTTCCACTTATCATTAAATATGAAGACATAACTTCCCATGAGGTATTAGGATCAACATAAAGGTCATCAACTAGTTATTTCATAACTGCTTTTTAAAAGCAACCTGCTTTTCTATCTTCAAATTCTACCACCGAGTTTTTTGCAACATTTTTGTTCTTGTATTAAATTTATTATATTTAATTTGTGCATCTAACACCACTAACCTATGTTATGTTGTCAAACTTTCGCCTGATATGACTTTGTAATCCTTACAAATCATTTTATCTATTTTGCGAGTCATAAAATAATCAATTTGTGACTTATTTTGTCCGCTTTTAAACGTAATTAAATGTTCTTCCTATTTATAAAAATCGTATTTGATATAATTATCTCATGTGCTACGATAAAGTTTAAAATGGTTCGTCCTTCTTCATTTCTTTCTCCATATCCTCCATGAACGACTGTGTAATCTACCACCCCCATTCTAATGAGAGGCTAAGAACTCTTTAGCGCTTGATTAAGATGAGATCAGAAGGATATTATTTCTGCATTTTATAAGTCTTTTAATTTTCCTACTACCACCCTTTTCTCGATTGAGAGGCTAAGAACTTTTTAGCATTCAACCGAGATACGTTGAGAAGAATATATATTTCTGCAATTTAAAACCTTTTAAAAATAATTTTTTTTTTTTTTCTTTTTTTTTTTACTACTACCCCCATTCTAATGAGAGACTAAGAACTTTTTAGCACTTGATTAAGATGAGTTTTGAGAAGGATATTATTTCTGCAATTTAAAACCCTATTTTCTAAATTAATAAAAATTTATGATTTACCCAAGAATTAAGTTGAGTGGAACCATACATATCGATATATGGTTTTCATTTCCGTATTTCGTAGCTCGTATCCAAAAGGTTCGTGTCCACGAATTGATCACTCTTAGGTAAAGAGAAACTTCACATTACTCTCGAAAGAGATGAACATAAGCCTCTCGAGTTGAACCTTCGAATATCAGTAAGAGGTCAATAGCGGGGTTCGCAACGTAAAGCGTGTATTAAAGTATTTTGTAATTAACACAATTTTGTATATCTTCTTTATCCTTATACAAAGGTACAAAGATACTTTTTCTCCATTGGTCTAACATCCTTTTGACTTCAGTACTTTATTGAAAAAATATGTACGACATAAAATTCCTTCATTTCCTAGACATTTCATACTTCGATGGGTATATCGTCTGACCCAACCGCCTTTGCATTTTTCATCTTATTTAGAGCATCTTTTACCTTTGATAATTGAATATTACGATAAATCGTTATGCTCATATTCATCTCTGATTTACTTAACTCTTACAAGTTCATTTTTTTTCCTTTGTTTCGTTATAGAGCTGATAAAAGTATCTTTTCCATTACTTTTTAATATCCACATCATCCGTCAAAACTGTATTTGTCTCATCTTTTATACATTTTTCTTGACTTAAATCTCTTGTCTTTCTTTCTCTATCTCGAACAATTTTATCTATGCCATACTCTCCATCTTTGATATCTAGTCGCTTATAAAATTCTTCATAAGTATGACTTCTTGCTTGCTTACTGTCTGTTTAGTTTCTTTTTTGACGACTTTATACTTGACTAAGTTTTCATCATTGCTACAAACGTAGAGTGATTTATAGCTGCCCCTCTTTGCTCTAACTTTGTCTTCCACTTCCTCTTTTCACCACCAAGATTTTTTATTTTAGAGCGCACGACCTTTTGATACTCCAAGTATGTTCTTTCCACTTATCATTAAATGTGAAGACATAGCTTCCCATGTGGTATTAGGATCAACATAAGGGTCATCAACTAGTTGTTTCATAACCGCCTTTTTAAAAGCAACCTGCTTTTCTATCTTCAAATTCTACCACTGAGTTTTTTGCAACATTTTTGTTCTTGTATTAAATTTATTATATTTAATTTGTGCATCTAACACCACTAACCTATGTTATGTTGTCAAATTTTCGCCTGATATGACTTTGCAATCCTTACAAATCATTTTATCTATTTTGCGAGTCATAAAATAATTAATTTTTGATTTATTTGGTCCGCTTTTAAACGTAATTAAATGTTTTTCCTTATTTATGAAAAACGTATTTGATACAATTATCTCATGTGCTACGATAAAGTTTAAAATGGTTCGTCTTTTTTCATTTCTTTCTCCATATCCTCCATGAACGACTGTGTAATCTACCACCCCCATTCTAATGAGAGGCTAAGAACTCTTTAGCGCTTGATTAAGATGAGATCAGAAGGATATTATTTCTGCATTTTATAAGTCTTTTAATTTTCCTACTACCACCCTTTTCCCGATTGAGAGGCTAAGAACTTTTTAGCATTCAACCGAGATACGTTGGGAAGGATATATATTTCTGCAATTTAAAACCTTACTTTTTAAAAATAATTTTTTTTTTTTTCCTACTACCCCCCATCCTAATGAGAGAGTAAGAACTTTTTAGCACTTGATTAAGATGAGCTTTGAGAAGGATATTATTTCTGCAATTTAAAACCCTATTTTCTAAATTAATAAAAATTTATGATTTACCCAAGAATTAAGTTGAGTGGAACCATACATATCGATATATGGTTTTCATTTCCGTATTTCGTAGCTCGTAACCAAAAGGTTCGTGTCCACGAATTGATCACTCTTAGGTAAAGAGAAACTACACATTACTCTTGAAAGAGATGAACGTAATCCTCTCGAGTTGAACCTTCGAAATCAGTAAGAGGTCAATAGCGGGGTTCACAACGTAAAACGTGTATTAAAGTATTTTGATTAGAGGATGAATGTTCGGTCAAACTACCTTAATCTCAGGTGGGCGTATCATCAATAGAGGTACATTCATATTTAGGGAACTTCCACTGTCAAGTATATTAATTAGTAGAAAAGTAGAGTTTTTCTTGTTTGAAAATTATCTTACAAAGTAAGTCAAAATTGAGGGTTATCTCCCTCATCTATTTTCAAAACTCCACGTATTACTTTTGTTTTCACTTTTAAAAACCATTAACTCTTTTCGGTAAAATAATAGTTCTATTCCTTAATGCAGAGTACTCGACACAGATCCGTGAAAAAAATATGACCTTGAGATTTTAAAATACTATACTATTACGACCTTGAGTTAAATATTTTTAAAATAACTTATTTTTTAAAATATATTTCTATTCAATGTTTTTTATTCAATTGATTTTGCAGCCAATCCTATTTAATTGAAATAGGAATTATTATTATTATTAATGTTAATAATGCATTTGTTGGCAGAGAAGATTAAAGATCCTTACTATGGAAATATTTTTTTATTGCCGTTTTAATCCGAGATAATTCATATTCAACCATTTTAAGCCGAGTACAATTAAATGATTTCCAACGCAAAAATACAGAACAAGAACAAAGAAATATATATTAATAACTAATTGAAGACAAAATCGTCCGTTTGGCGCCTTCTTTTAAAACTAGGGCAATACGGATCATCATTTTATTAAAACAAATTATTGACTACAAAAATAGGCCTATTTAAAGAAGACAAAACCAGCTTAATTCTAAGTACATCGATGCCATAAGAAGGATATCATAACCATGCTCATACATTTGAAATTCACCATGAAAAGTGTAATCAAACACCACTCTATGGATTAGGACAATGCAAACAAATTCCCGTAAATCCTTGATGGGGTTTTTAGCATGAGGAGAAACACAAATAGATTCAACAATTATACCTTAAAATTGGCGGCTTTCAATAAGAGGAGGAAGACAACAGGGGCGGGGCGGGGCGGGGCTTTCGACAAAGAGGGGCAAGACGAGATCTTTGTCAGTTTTTGACGAGGTTTTAAGGCCCCAGGGGGAGGGCGACGATGCTGTAGGCTTTGGCCTAGAGGAGGAAGGGTTTCAGCTATCCAACAAGGCTTTTTGGTTTCCAGCAAGGAATTTAGTATGTATATACATGGGAGGGTTTTGGGAATAGCTTTATAAAGCTATTTTTCGAATAATTTTTGAGTCTTTGTTTTTCGGTTTTGTTTAAAAATAATTATAAGAGCATTTACTTCTTTGACCTGAAAAATCTAACGGAAATGTTAACTAGGACTGATATAAATGGATTCCTAAAGTCGAGGGGCTGAAATCTAGGAAAATAAACTTTAGGACTTATTTCTAAAAGTCCCAAAAGTGTAAGGACTAAACATCACAATTTTGCTCATATTAAATTCACTCTTATTGTGAAGACGATCCTCAAATTTCTCTGGTACCTTTTAATAATAATAATAATAAATTTAAAATAATTAATTATATACCATTTATTTTCTTACTTTCTATTGCCTCATTTAAAATAACAAATATTTTCCTCATTGAGCACGTTTTATTAAAGAAAAAGAGAACTTAAATATTAAAAAAAAATGGAAAATGGTGTGGGCCATATAGGGCAAGACCGACATCCCTAAATCAAGCTTCGCCCTAACCCTTGGCAACCAGATCCAGAAAACCCTTACCCGTAACATTTCAAACTAGGAAACCATAACTTGAGAAATCAACCCCATTGTGATTAAGAGTCAAATTGGATGTTGGCGATTTTGAGGACGATTAGAGCCTGATCGTTGCTTAGATTGGTGCGATAGGATGTACTGTTTGATGGTCTGAAAAAATTGCCCTAAACTAGATTAGTCGAGTATGCTGCCCTTAGGTTAAAGGGATTCACTTTAGTTTGGTGGGGGATAGTTGGAGCATTCTAGGTTCTTTTTAGGCATGACCTCAATCACCACACGGGGAGAGTTTACAACACCATTGAGTAAGAGATACGTTCCACCGATTATTTACAGACCTTCTATTTCACAACTTGCGACAAGATGAATTATCTGTGGACGAATACACAAATGAGTTTCTCGTTCTCCAGTCGTGCCTCGACCTTCGAGAGGATGCTGTCGTAACTGTATCTCGTATCTGAACGGGTTACGATACTCTATTAGGAATCAGTTGGAGCTTCATGACTATAAGGACTTATGATTTCTACTCAAGCATGTAAAGTAGAGGTCCTGCAAAAGAGAACGCCCGAGATGAGGTCTACTGTTAGACCCCCACCCACTCACACATCCACTCCTGTGGTTAGGACTGTCAGACCCTTTTGTCCGACCATTCCCTCGAGTACACATGCACTTCCTGCCGCTCCCTCTACGGACCATACCCTAGTCTAGCATGTTTAGATGTATTAAGTGTATGAAGCTGGGATATAAATCATTTGAGTGCCTGTAACATCACTTTGTTGCTATCATTGATTTTGAAAATGAGCAAGAACCTGAGTATGGAGTCTTCCTTAGTGACTCCAAGACTGACTCCATTTCTGAGCCCATATTAGAGGGTAAATTGGAGCTTGAAGGAGAACAACCTTATCAGCTAGTTTGTGTCCTATTACACAATTTATTGACCCCTAGGGCCCCTGCTGACGATGATTGATCGAGGAACAATATTTTTTGTACGACCACCCACATTTAGGGACAATTTTGTTCAATTATCATCGATAGTGGTAGTATGAACTTTGTTTTTCAACGCATGGTCAAAATATTTAAACTGAAAACACAACCCATAGGATAATTATACATTCTATCATGGGTCACTAACAACACCATGATACTTATCACACACCGGTCTCGTATAATTTTTCATAGGTAGCACATATCAGAATGTGGTCTAGTGTCATGTCGATGCTATCAAGGTCTGTCGCATCCTACTAGGAGGACCTTGGTAGTACGATAGAGACATCCTATATGACAGTGCAAAGAACTCTCATTTCTTGCGCAATTTGCACATGATTGTTCTTCTCCCTCAAAGAATAGCCTTGTTCCTAGAGCACCAAAGACGCACGCCTTCACACCCCTTTAGCATTGTTTCTACCATGTCCTTCCCCTATGCCACCTTGTTACTGATTGACTGCAATTTCAGGAGTAGATGGAAGATGATGACATAGTTTATATGCTTTCAGGTATTTGATTCAACCCTCACCATGATAGCCATCCTGAGTGCAGCAGGACCTCTTATTGATGAGTTCTCTGAGATTATGTCAGAGGAGTTACTCGATCACCTCCCTTTGATGGGATATATCCAACACTGCATTAATTTGATGTTTGGAGTTAGCTTATCTCATTTACCCATTTTCACATGAGTCCAAAGAGCACAAGGAACTTGAGAACTCCATAGACAAGTGGCCGATCTGATATCGAAGGGCCGTATTAGGAAGAGCATGAGCTCGTGTGCCGTTCCCATATTATTAGTTCCCAAAAAATGGGGCATGATATGCTTGATATGTTTAGTGGATCTGGTATATCTTTAAAGGTAGATTTGAAGTGCGGATACCACCAGACTTGAATTTGACCTGTGGATGAGTGGAAGACTGCATTTAAAAGGATGATTTATATGAATGACTTGTGATACCTGTTGGTCTCTCTAATGTACCCAACACATTTATGAGAGTGATGAGTCAAGTGTTTAGACCACTCAATGGAGTATGCATAGTGGTTTATTTTAATGATATTCTGATTTATTGTATTGATCTTGATTATCACCTAGTTCATATTAGGCCAATTTTAGAAATCCCACGCGCTAATAAATTATATACAAGTTTGAAGAAAGCACCTTTATGACTGATAGCTTGCCTTAGGACGATTGTTGAGGCTCGAGGATTTCATTTGTACAACCTGTATTAGGCGAGTAGGCAGAGATGAAGTGGAGTAGACCAAGATCCCCTAGTCGTACACGCCTACCGGCCGAGGCGGTAAAAGGGCGATTCCAGATAGCTATACCTCACTTGCTTCTTCAAAATATCGTCGGGCGAGTTCAAGCCGCCCTGGCTCACGAGCTCTCCTTTTGTTTCTGTCTACTCGGCCGCAGGAGAGGGTATTCGCGGGTCACGGGGACTGCGGATAGCATGCGCGAAAGGGGCGATGGGCTATCCGCAAGTCATTTGGGTCTGCAGACAGCAGTTTGGTTAAGGTGGATGTAGCTACCCGCATACCAAAAAGACCGATTTACTCTCAGGTTGGTTGATTGGCTTATAAATAGGACCCTTAATCCCTCGGACCAGACTGATCCCCCCTTTAAAAGATGCCTTAGCTCTCTCTTGTCTTTCTTCTATGCTGTTTGAGGTGGTGGCTTAGCTCCTAGTTTTGGGAGGGGAAGTGACAGAGAACTTCCAGGATTGTGACGAGACCTCCTCGCTGCTGCCTGAGGGTCTTTCTATAAGTATTCATCCACTATTTGTGAGGGCTAGTTCTAGGCTCAAAATACTCGTTCCTTGAGATTCGACGGCGATAGAAGTAGATCAAGCTACCCCCTTGGTCCGAACTCATTTGAACCGGTTTCTGGGTTTCAACATTTTTGGTGCAGTGAGCTTGAGCCGGTAGCTTGTGAAGGAAATCTCGCCCGACGATCTCATGTCTTAACATGAAGAGCACAAAACTGGCTAGGGGAACTCGCCTCCAATAGGCGAGTTCATGAAGAGGAGTGACTTCACAGAGTTCAAGAAATTGACGGAGGACACCATGAAGGCACTGCTCGTACCTTGCACGGGGCGGGTAGTCCGTCCCCATTGGCCGCCGCCTCGCTCAGCTAGGCGGGACCAAGTAGGCGACTTGGCAAAGAAAGCGACCCGAAGGAGGAGGATCAGACCCTCCACGCGCGAGTCATCTTCACGAGCGCCTGATACTCGCTATTCAGAGGGAGAGTATGTGCAAGTCCCCCCAGCTCACCGAATCACGTTGGCAAGTCTTTTTTACGAGTTGGTGTTGATTGCCCCTGTCCCCGAAGGATTCAAGGAGCCTGCGATGAATTACTATTCTGGGAGGGATGATCCCGTTTCAATATCTACAATGGTTCGAGGACGTGGTCTCGATCAAGAAGATGACAGATGCCTTCAAGTGTTGTTTGTCCGCCATCTCTTTTAGGGGGATAGCCGGTGATTGGTTCCACCAGCTACTAGCCAACTCGATTTACAGCTTTGAAGACCCGCGCGTGGGTTTCCTGCTTCATTTCTCTACCTCAAAGAAGAGGAAGGAGCCAAAGGCCCTCTTCCTCATCAAGCAGGAACCTCAGGAGTTACCGGGGGCCTACGTCGATTGTTTTCATGAGGAGATCTTCGAATGGTTCAGGAGGTGCCGTGACATACCCTCACTTCATTTTGGGCTTGCAAGAGAGACTCTTCAAGATGGAGTTGACCCGGATCCCCCCTGTTTTTCGAAGAATTAATCGACCAAGCCGAGCGATACATAGAGAGTGAGGCAACAAACTAGTGATTTGTGGCCAAGTTGGTCATGATGGCAGGAATTGAAGAGAAGGAGACGGCTGGAGCAAGCAGAATGGAAGTCAAGTAATGGTAAGAGCCGAGGAGACAGGAGGGAGGCCAACCTTGTGGGAGTCAGGATCAGCGTGATTAGGAGAGAAGGTTCCAGGCCCCGCCCACAGGCCGACGTGGAGGCCAGTAGGAGAAGGCTATCAATGCAGGCCTGGGAGAAGGTTCTCCCCCGAGCGCCAAGCTCGCTTTATTTCCCCGGAAAGGAGACAAGGCCCGTGGAGGCCAAACCAAGCGCCCTCTCGGGAGGCGAATGTGACCGGACAAGGCCAGGGATGAGGTTGAGGAGCAAGAGCCCAACAATCCAGGAGGGAGGAACAACGAGTAATCCTACTGTGACTTTCACCAGGTGGAAGGCCACACAACGACGACGTGCCCAGAGTTCTTGGAGTTTAGGAGAGAAGCCCGGGAGGGGCAACAAGGGCAAGGAGGATTAGAAGTGGAGAGAAATGGGGGAGGGGGGGGGGGTGGTGGGAGGAGCCTCCGCCCAGAGAAGGTGCGAGGATTGAACGGACCTGGGTGGATACAGAGGAATTGGAGTTATTCACGTTGGAGTGGGGTTGGAGGCAACCCGTAAGGGAGACTCCACACAGTGTATCATCAGAGCATATCTTTGACTTCCCAGAACCCACCTTCGATGGAAGAAATCTCCTTTTCGGAGGTGGATATGCTGGGGAACGAAAACCCCTTCCATGATGCGGTAGTGATCTAGGCCGCGACAAAAAATATTCGGGTTAGTGACAGGACCTCCTCGCTGCAGTCTGAGGGTCTTTCTATAAGTATACATCCACCATTTGTGAGGGCTAGTTTCTCGCTGCAAATATTTACTCCTGACACATACCATAAACTACATCATAAGAAGTTCAATCCATTTCAAGTTTAGAAGAGCATAGACGAGAACGTCTTTCTTATAGACCCGTCCATTGAATTCAGTACTTTGTCGATATTTAGCATATCTAATCTAACACCATTCTATGGAGAGTCACCTAGTACCAACCCCAGTCCACCTACTACAGCCCCAGACACACTACCCAGCTTAACACCAACATATACGCCTACCATTGAGGATATAGTTTAGGTTCTGGATGTATAAGAGTTTTGTACTTACCCCGAGACATATCACCGCTATTTGGTTTCTTGCCAAGAATGACACATTACTGATAGTTCTTGGATTAACTTACAAAGTTGCAGTGACGATGCCCAAATTTTTTCATTGCTAGTTTTTGTGAGTTCTCGCTGGGGTCGAGCTTTCTCAATTCCGGGGGAATTGATGCACCATTTGTAGCATCCGATGACACATAATCTTGTTATCTGTCAATTTTTTCATTGCTTCATATTATGTATTATTTATTTTATGGCGCATTAGTTTTCATTTATTTACAAGTGTTTATGGCACACTGGTTTGACCATCTGATGATACCATAAATAAATTGTCCCACAATTTTGAATAGGTAGGATGAAAAAGGGTTGCTCTAAATAATTAAAAACGCATAAAGCTAAGTTAGAAATAAATTCATTTGGAAGATTTTAGATTTTATTCTTCATTAATGAGAATCAATTGGAAGAAGAGTTTAGGAAATATATAATTTGATAGCAGTGGAAATTAAATTATTTGGTTAATTTTGGGCTTCACATAGAAAGCCCCAACTTGAAAGAAAAAGGCTACCCAAAAAAGACAGAGAAGTGAGACTCTTTTTTAGTTCCTTTTGTTTGTTGGAAGACAATCAACCCAACTATCAGTTCTTGTACCTTCGTTCTTTGTGAAAAAACGACAAGTACCGCTGACTGAACCCTTCTCGACGGAAGCCGCCCTCATTTTGCATGCCTAATTTTCTCATGTCGTCGACTATGGAACCTTCTTTGACGAGATTTAGATCGATCCCGACCTGCAAACTTGATGAATCAGACCTGCGTCGTCGACGTCAAATCTTTCCCTACACTGGTCACGGTGTTCTTGCACCATATTTGTGCACTATGTAAGACCCTATTTGCAACTGTGCTTGAGATGAATTATTCTTTACTGTAGTTTTGCGTATGAATTGGGCAAACTCCACTCTCCTCATGCTCCATTTAGTAGCTTAGTTTTATGCGATTCACTTAATTATCACCGAACTTGCCTTGAACATTCTCTTTATTCTCAATTGTCATGATTGCTCATAAATTATTCTATTTAATTAACCTTGCGAATGTTTTAATGTCTCCTTGGTTCAATCTGCAAACATTTTAGAAGTTCAGTATCACACTTTTTCAAACGTCAAACGTGATTGAGTGAAACTTGAATTTATGCTCTTGGTTTGCATCATATATGCAATTAACAACGATCTGTAATCTGATTGACAAAGTAATAAGAAATTAAAACCCACGTTGTTATCGCAAAGCCAAGAGCAAAGTAATTATAATGAGCAAGCAGGTATGACTTTCTTTTGTGCGAGCGACATTGATTTTAAATGCAAAGCAAATAAACCCTAGAAGTAGCATTCAATCAGAAGATTAGTGTGCTAATAGAGTAACATTCAAAATCATATGAGAATATCACAATCCATGTGATAAAGAGGTACAAAATCACCAAACAACCAATATTCATGAGGAAAAGGGTATTCTATGATGGGGATGTGGAGATATGGTGGTCGTAGTGACGACGACCCGGAAGGGTAATGTCGGCTGCCCATGACTGGTTCAGTTCTATTCCGGGGCTGTTAGGGCTTTTTGGGGTTGTTTTGTCGAGGGGTGTAGGGTTGGGACTATATGGTGGTGGCCGAAGTGGTGTATGACGGCTGGAGGGAGATTGCAGAGATGGTGGAGGGCTGGAAAGGCGGTGTTTGAAGGACTGGAGTTGAGGGATTGAGGGAGAAAAGATGTCTGTTGGACCTTGGGGTAATGGGGTGGTTCTGGAGGGATCAGCGGTGTGGGGGTGAGGTGCAGGGTGGTTGGCAGAGGTGGAGAACAACAAGACTGCTGCTTTGGGAGGGGAATTTGGACTGACCGACGCCTGGGCGTTGGTGGAGGTTGTGGATGGGTCGGCAGGGGAGAAGTGGAGAACAACTGGGCGGCTTTCGTGGATGCAGCTTAGGCAAGTCGGCAGCAGGGGAAAGGTTGTAAATGGTCGTGGGACTGATGGAGAGGGAAGGGGGGGGGGGGGGAGCAGCAGGATGCAAGAAAGTGAAGATACAAAGCACAAAAAGTTGTCACGCCTGGGTTTAATGGAGTCGGCAATACGAGAGATCACTGAATTCTAGGATAACACTTACAAAATCTTTAATCCCATGATGGCTGCCCATATCCTCATATTTATAACAAAACTAGGGTGACCGCATATGGATGGTTATGATTGAACATTATTGTGTGGTGCCCGACCTAGTAAATAATGCATAAGAACAGTAAAATAAAATTCTGGAAAATAGGCACACAACATTCTGGGCGCATCCGTGGCTTCAAGTCGTCGATCCTATCAAGAATTTTTGTACGGATAGACATAAGTGGGTCCCACTGTGCGATGATCCATATGTGATGAATGATCCCATCAACACGAGGTGTGGAAGATGTATCCATTAGACTGGTAGATAAAATTTAAAATTAATTTGGAATGGTTAAGAAGAGGTTGACCGATGTGAACAATGATAAAAGTTCTAAATGATTTTGAAGTATATGTCAACACACAAGTGAAAAATGGGGATTTCTAATGCGAACAAAAAAAGGTTGGATAATGCTAATAATGATGGTTACATTTTTTAAACAGGTAGCCGGCGAGAAGATGATTGGACGTGCCCTAGTTGTGGCAATGTTAATTTTTCATTCAGGACAACGTGCAACATGCGCAATTGTACACAGTCAAGGCCCGTAGATCATAATGTAGTAAGTATTTCAAAAAGTGCTTGTTATTTTTAGACATTTTAGTGGCGTCCTTTGGATTTTTATTTATATGAGAAATTGCTGAAAATCTTTTTCAACTTATATATTGAGAATTTGTTTTATTGGTAAATTTTTAGATGTAAGAGCAACGACCTCTGACTAGCAGGTTTTTTCCTTCTCTTAATCTGTCTTGCATTAAAATTTTACATTAGATTCAGCCTGCACTGTAGAAGGATGATGTTTTTGTTAAATTAATTGATGGACGTTAGAGTGCTGACTGCCTTAAATTAGCCAATTGATTTTGTCCATCATCTAACCAATCTTATACTAGTAAAAAAAAATATAGCAGCCCATAATATGAAGAAAAAAATTTCATTCTGCTTGCTACAACGGGGAAAAAATAATAAGTGCTTGTAGCCTTCTCGTCACACATTTATGGCCAATAGTTTACTCCATTTCTGCAATTCAAACTTATTATCACTGATTGCTGCAATCCACTTAGCCCTCTGATTCATGGATGGATTCAATCAAAGCTGGAAGCAAACAAATTAATCGAGGAGTCCTATGTGATTTTCTTTTTGTGTTAATTATATTTTCCGTGCTTTTTATTTTAGCATTTTCTTCTTTTGTTAGGACTATTTTGCAATTCTTTACAAACCCCATATATGTCTGAGAGTTGTTTGCTTTGAAGCTAACTTTGGTGAATGAAAGTTTACAAAAGGTATTCTCCCCAATGCTCTTTTCCGGTTCTCTAGGGCATCCTCCATCACATGGTATCCGACATTGGTGTTCTGTTTGATCATTGAGTATTGGATGATGTGTTTTCACCTCATCTGATCGCTTGACATTAGATAACAAAGTTCTCTCTCTTCAATGTTAATTTTGTGTGTCTACAACTCGATAGAACAATCTTCCACTGAAGCTTGCAGATGCCTCTTTCACCCTCAATGAAGCTGGACGAAGCTTTCCTGTCTCTTGATGAGCCCTTCCTGCCACATGAGGAGTCCAACTAGCATCCCAAACCCGAACTACTCGAGTACATGAGTTCTATCCATCACTCGAGGAATCCTCCCCGTCGCTTGACAATTTCTAGCCTCCCACACGATTTGATGACTAGTTGTTTTGGTTGCTCGACGATTTCTTCGTATGAACGTTCACTGACCACTTATGTTCGACACTCTTTGCTGTAATTCCCAAATTATGAAGGATAGCAACTTCCCATTGTGCTCCGGCTTATATTTCGAATTTTCCCCTTATGTGTTTTTTACATTCAATACATACACTGTAAACAACGTAGTACAACCCCTCTTGTCAATATTGAGGTAAACAATGTCCAAAACTCATCCTCCCACTTACCTTCTTTGGATGGCTGCATTTTTTTCTCTACTGCTTACCCGTTCGATCTTGGATTGCATTCCCCCCTCTTCATGTGATTTATGATTGGTTTCCTCCCGACGACATAGGAGCTTTCAAACAAACTCTCCTCCAAAGGCGACATAGTCTATCTCATTCATATATGTGTGCCTTCGAGCTTGAAGACATTCGCTATTTGGTTCGTTTCTACTTCAGCTACTTAGAACTCTATCTTACCACAACTTTCTTGACCCTTTTATGTTCTGATGGTGGTGTGCTTGTGATTTTCTGATCAAGAGAGGGAAGCACACTAAACGGAATCAGAGAGAGATATTGATAACGAATCCCTTGATAGTTAAGTGATCAGAACATGGTAGAGATGGAGGAAATGAATCGTGAGATGACATAAATGAATCCCTAACTAACTACATGCAATACACATAATAAAGAGTCTAATGGGAAGGCCAAATTTTCGCACTCAAGGTGACATTAAATAGGCCTTTTCCTCTCCTAATATAATATAGTTGTCTACCAATCGTTTGCCACTCCTTAGCTTTAGAGAGACCAGTTTCCTTGTCATAGGTGTAGGTTGTGTAAGCCTAGTTGCATTCCAAAAATGTTTCCTCAATTCTTGTCCAGCAAAGTTATTGAAGTTACTGAGTTGTGCGTGCACCAATGTTTCTGCTTAATTGGAACCATTCAACAGTTGCTTCATCTGATTCACTAACAATAGGACGTACAACTTATTATACTGTCATAAAGAAAGTTGACTCAAAAATAATTTAGTCAAATTATACTTCAGTAACATCTTTTGTTCCTCATGCATGATAATTAGATTCATAGTAAATCCATCATACCTTACTATAAAGTTTACATCTTGCAAGAACCACCTCCATCTCGCCATTGAGTAGGTACGTGTAAGCAACAATTGACATCAACTCCAATTGCAGCTAGTAGACACCTAATGGTTCTCTGTATGTGATATATAACATAAGGCTGAGTTACACTGGGCCGTAATCCATCCAAATTCTTATTTAAGATAAATTACCTGATACATTGGTTCCCCTTTTTCGTATATATAGGGAGGCACTTACATGATAAAAATGAAATACCCAATAAAAGGAAACACACAATAAAAGGAAATATACGATAAAAGGAAATATGCGATGAAATTATAAGATAATGAAAATAATGATCCCAAATCCAATCGGGCGCATCCTCAAGCCGCGCCCGGATCCCGCGCGCGCATCGTGTAAACCCTTGCGTAGCGCTTGCTGAGGATGGGGTCTTCCGCACCCGTATCAACACCCTGAGGTTCCACAACAACCTTGTCATCAAGGTCGAACTCTGGAAACTGGGCCTTGATTTCCTCCTCCAGGTTCCACGCGGTCTTCTCGGCTGGTTGGTCCTTCCACTGGATGAGGATCTGATGCACTGTTCATCCTTGAATGTCTTCAGTCTGTGTTCCCAAAACTGCTGCTGGCTCTTACCGGGAAACCAAATCAACGGCTAGTTTGTCCGATATTGTAGCCTTGAGGGGGTGATCCCCTAGGACCCTCTTTAGCTGGGAGACATGAAAAACATGGTGAATTCGACAATCGCTGGGAAGCTGCAGACGGTAGGCCACCTCTCCGATTTTCTCCACGTTCAAGAAGGGGTGAAAATAGCAGATTGAAAGCTTGAGGTGTAGTCGACCAGTCAAGGAGCTATGCCGGTGTGGTCGCAGTTTGACGAATACCTTCTCAACCGACGAGAAACCTCATGACGATGGCGGTTGGCCTGCTGGTTCATGCGCTGCTGAGCCCGTACCAGGTGGTGCTTCAGCTGGCGCTTGGTGGAGGCTCTCGTCCCGGTCCTGGAGATCAACGACCAGGGCTTGTACTTGACATTCGCCAGATACGCTGTACGATATGGATGGGGGTGGGCGGCGGCCGTAGACCGCCTGAAAGAGAGTGACACCCGAGCGGACTGATAAGACGTGTTGTACCATAGCTCCACCCATGCGATCCACTGGGTCCACTGTCGAGGCTGTTCCGTCGCAAAACAGCATATGTACGTTCCTATGCAACGGTTGAGGACCTCCGTCTGTCTGTCTATGAATGGTACGTGGTGTTGAACTGCAGCTTGGTACCCTGTAGACAGAACAACTCCAGCCAAAAGGAGCTGATAAAAACTGGGTCGCGATCCCTCACGATGAAACGGGAAAAACCATGGAGGCGGACCACCTCCCCAATGAAGATCCGAGCAACTGAGTTGGTGGTGTATGGATGGCGAATCTGTATGAAATGCCCGTACTTGGACAATCGGTCCACCACCACAAGAAGACAGTCATAGCCTTGAGAGCGGGCCAGGTGGGTGAGGATATCCAAGCCTATATCTTCCCGGACCATATCAGAAATGGGTAGGGGAGAGAGTCTGGTACTTGGACTTCTGACATGTCAGGTAGTTGGCCACAAACTGCTGTACGAATTACAGGCTTTACAACATGCCCTACCAGTACAGGGTGGGCGCTAGTCGACGGTACATTGGGTAGGCATCGAAATGGCCTGATGTCGAAGTAGCATGAAACTCGTGAAGCAGCTGGGAAATCCAGGGTGACAACTCTGCAATCACGAGACAATCTTGATAGAAATGCCAATCTCCAATCATCCGAAAGAGAGGGTGCGAACTTGGATCTCTCTGTAAATTCTGTATTATGGAGGCGTAGTGGGGATCCCTTCGCACCTCTGCCTGCAGGGCATTAACATCCCTCCAATGAGCCTGGGAGATCACGGTCATGGTTCCCACGTGCTCTTGTCGGGATAAGGCGTCAGCGGCAATGTTCGTTATCCCCGTCTTGTACTCGATGGAAAACTGGTATCTAAGGAGTTTGGAATCCACAACTATTGTGCGGGCGTTGTGACCTTCCGACTCCACAAGTGGCCAAGCTGCGGTGATCCCTGCGCACCACAAAGGGCCGCCCATGAAGATAGGGGCGCCGGTGCTGAACGGAGAGAACGAGTGCCCCGAGCTCACATTCGTAAGCGGATGCCGCATTCCGCCAACTGGAGATGGCCTTGCTGAAATAGGTGATGGGCCGACCCCCCTGCATGAGGACCGCCCCACCTCCTTCCTGGAAGCATCGCACTCCATAACGAATGGTTGAGAAAAATTTGACTTGCCCAAGACTGAGGTTGATGCGAGCGTGTTGTAGGCCACAAAAGGCCTCCTGGGTTGCCTTGCCCTAAGAGAATGGTGCCCCCTTTTTGAGGAGGCCGGTCAGCGGGCGTGCCAACGCCCCGTAGTTGCGGATGTACCAGCAGTAATACCCGGTAAGGCCCAATAATCCGCACATCGCTCTAATGCTCGTCGGAGTCGCCCACTGTAGGACTGCGCCCACTTTGGCCCGATCCATCGCCAGGCTGACAGGTGAGATGATGTGCCCCATATATTCGATTTGTACCTGCCTGAATAGGCACTTCTTTTGGTGGGCCACGAACTGGTGCTCCGTGAGAAGTTGAAGCACGGTGGCCAGGTGATCCAAGTGGAGTTGCCAAGAAGAGCTATAGACCAAAATGTCATCAAAAAATACCAAGACGAACTTATGTAGATGTGGAGGGAAGACGTCATTCATCGTTGATTGGAATGTGACTGGGGCATTAGTCAGATCGAACGACATGATTAGAAATTCATAATGGCCGTCATGGGTGCGGAATGCCGTTTTGGGCACATCCTCGACTCTGACCTGAATCTGGTGATAGCCCGAACAAAGATCCAATTTGGAGAAGTAGGTCGCTCCTTGTAGTTCATCCAACAACTCCTGGATGAGGGGAATCGGGTACCTTTTGGGGATGGTGAGCTCCTGATAGTCCACACAAAATCTCCAGATGTCATCCTTCTTTTTAACTAGGAGAACTGGGCTGGAGAAAGGGCTCACACTCGGCTGAATGATGTCTGCCGTAAGCATCTCAACGACCATGGTCTCCGTAGCGGTCTTCTGATCATGGCTGTAACTATACGGGCAGACGGAGACGACAGATACCCCAGACTGTAGGACAATGATGTGATCAGTGACTCGTATCGGGGGAAGCCCGCGCGGTGTAGAAAAGAGGGGTCCATGCTTGTCAAAGAGTCGTTGGATGTCGGCATGCAAAACGTGCAATACTTGGGAAGCTGTCGTCTCCATGTGCCACAAAAAGACGTTGAAGTATGGGTCCGTTGTCTGCAAGATGAAGCTCATGGTGGCAGGGGAACGGGCCAAGGACGAGTCTCCCTGTGGATGGTGAGTGGCGCCCGCCGCCTCAAAGACCATGGTGAGGCGATCCCAGTTGTGCCGAATGTCGCCTAACGTGCGCAACCATGCCACGCCAAAAATGACATCAAGACCGTCAAGTTCGAAGACGTAAAAATCCGCAGTACTCGAATAGGATCCAATCATGATGGGTAGTCCAAGGCAGAGACCCGCTGTTGGAGCCTGACGACCGTCGCCGAGGCATACATGAAAGCCCGGAGCGGACGTCGCCGGAATCTGCAGCTCCGTCACGAGGACTTGGGAGATGAAATTGTGGCTTGCCCCACTGTCTATCATGAGTATTACTGCACGGTCGCGAAGGAAGTCCTCCAACTTCATGGTACACGGTCCGGTCATGCCCCGAACTGTGTAACAGAAGACCTTGAGACGGTGGAGAAGAGCTGGTGGTGTCTGTTCGAGGTCGTCCTCATCCAACTCTAAGGCCTCAAAGTTGTCCAGGCCAATGTCGTCATTCTCTCCCCCAAGGTGCATCTTGAAATCTTTGTTCGGGCATATATGTGTGGGGGAGTAAGGACCTTTGCAGCGAAAGCAAAGACCCTTGCCGCTGAGGTCCAAATACTCGGCCTGAGAGATCCTATGGACCGGTCTCTTGGCTCAAGAAGGTGCTGCAGGAGGTCACGGTGGAGGCCGACTCTGGTAGGAGCGTGCTCGGCCGGAAGACGAAGCGGAGGTGCCGGTGGCCTGACTGAGCTGGTGCGGGTAGAAGAGGAGGCGCCGACGAGCGAAGTGTCGGGCTGGAGGACAAGGTGGCAAAATCTTCTTCGAAATAACGTGCCTGTTCCATAGCGCAAGTAAGCGTAGTCGAATCATGCACCCGCAAGCGGGCTCGGATGTGTGGCCGTAGGCCGACAAGGAAGGTGCTCAAGTAGTAATCTGCCGACAAGCCGAGAACATGTGTGGCGACCTCGATGAAGGCATCAACGGTGTGTGTCTGATGAACGTTGTTGTGGCGCTCGACGGGATTTCCCAAATGGCGTGTGTTGTAGCGACAAAGCAGCTTGTCTTTGAGGGCCGCTCATGGGAGAGTAGGTGTGGATTGGCGGAGCCAACAGACCCAATAGAGGGCTGAGCCCTCCATGTAGATCGTCGTCAGGGACACTTTTTGGGCGTCTGGAGTGCCATGGTGATCAAACTATTGTTCCCTTGGGCCAACCAGCCCATGGGATCAGTCCTATCGAACACCGGAATGTCGAGTCGGCTAAGGTGGGGAGCCGATGGGTCGTCGAAGGGTGCTGGAACCCCAAATGGTTCGGCGGCACTGACAGAAGAATGAATAGAAGGGGTTGTCGTGGCTGGTGGCGGTGAGGGTGTGGCTGGTTGAGCGAAAAGGAGCGAGTGAATCTCTCGGACTGTGACTTGGAAGTCGGAAAGAGTCGTGTCGACTTGATCCATGTAGACAAAAAGGCCTTCCACTGAGGGAGGGGTGGCCATGTCACGAGCAACCATCCCTCGCGTCATGGGCATGCACGGGGTGGATGAAGAGGCTGAATAGGTGGAATAGATGGTGTACTGGTGCGGTAGCAGGCGAAGTAGTGAAGAAGGACGGAGAAGATACACCGCAAAAGACAACTGAAAGCAGCGTCAGGGCGTCTGAGAGGTCAGCAAACAGCGGCCGACGCTGTCGACGTGGAAGAGCCGTGTGGAAAACGGTGCCGTCGATGTGAAAGGGACGCCGACGGAACGACGTGGTAGAGGCGTTGGCGGAACAACGACAATGCGTGCAAAAGACGATGTTGATTGACGCGGAAGGGACGCCGACGGAAACGACGCGGCAGAGGCGTCGGCGGAACAATGACATTGCCTGCGGAAGTTCGTCCGCGTGGAGCAGGGACGTGGCGCGTGATCCGTGGAACGTGCGGAACGCTGGGGCTGGAGGAGCAAGTTTACGTGCAACGAAAATGTTGCAGTGCCTAAAACGGCAGGTCAGACCATGTTGATAGATAACACAAGGCAGGGTTATGCTGGGTCGTAACCCCTCTTCCAAATTCTTATTTAAGATAAAAATTGCCCGATACATTAGTTTTCCTTCTCCGTATATATAGTGACGCACTTATATGATGAAAAGGAAATACCCAATAAAAGGAAACACACAATAAAAAAATACACAATAAAAGGAAATATGCAATAAAAGGAATTATAAGATAACAAAAATAATGATCCCAGATCCAATCGGGCGCATCCTCAACCGCGCCCGGATCCCGCACGCGCCTCGTGTAAATCCTTGCGTAGCGCTTGCCGAGGATGAGGTCTTCCGCACTCGTATCAGTATGTCATCCATCAATACACACTAAAGATTTTCAAATTTCCAAAAATCCCATCCTTGGTGCATCAGCACTTGAATTGCATTGCTCCATTTGAAAGGTTAGTATTATATGATTCCTTGCAATTTCCCTCGATCTACTACTTTTCCTTGAATCCCTTCATAATTTTATATGGCTTCAATGCAATCTTTATTTTGTAGTGATTGCCTCATCTAGTCTTGATAGTAGTATGTACGTAGGCTCTTGTAACTTTCAGCGATCCATTTTAACGGGATAAATTGTTTTCTTGGGGTCTTGACTGAACTATGTATTAGTGAGATTTTTTTTATTTTAAGGTAATGCTATCCTTAAACATATGCAAATTATATCTTCTTAAAATATTTCTTCAGTGTTGCAAACTTTCAAACAATTGCTTGACCTCTAACAGAGTCTATGATCTTCGTTGTTTTGTCATGAAATTCCATTTAGCACTCTCTTCCAACTCTTCAACTCCCTCTCAGAATCCCTCCCAACTTCAGATTCTTAACTTCCATCTTTAACTCATTCTTATATCTATGTATACAGTCAAGAAATCATCCCCTCTCAAACCTGCATATCTCTGAATTTAAATACTCATTTTGTTAAGGAGTAGAATCTTCATCTTCACCAACACATTGCTATTTGCGCTCTAGTGATGGGCTGCTGATCAATTATAATTAACCTGTTCATCATCACCACCCTTCTAAATTTTGTGCCATGGTTCATAGCTACATCCTTACACTGATATTGTTTTTTAATCAGAACTTGTCTTCCCATAGAAATGTACTAATGTACGATTATTAGGTGTATGCAAACTTACAACAAACTACTCAACTGTCTGTCTCCACAATGTTTCCCCAACAAACAACTCTGTTGATGCATGTCTTTGTGATGCAACCTAAGTTGTATCATTATTTTATTTTTATTTATGGTATTATTATGTGCAACACATGTTTTTTCTCATATTTGCCTTTTATTTTCTAAGCATGTTATTAGTGAATGTGTTTATTTTCCAAGCTTTGTATCACAAATGTCACTCGCACACGATCGTACGACTTATTGACTTGACCGACCAATAAGACTATGAATGAAAATGTTTGTTAAATTTGTTAGTGTTAATATGAGCAAGCAAAAAATGTAATTAAAAAAGTTATTAGTTTAAAATTACAAAATAAAATAATTATTTATTTTTAAATTTCAGAATTAATGGAGCATATTAAGAGGCTAAACACCTTTATTAAAACCCTGTTCCTTTATTTCCATTAAATACCTTTATTAAACCCTCCTCCTTTATTTCCATTAAATACCTTTATTAAAACTTCTAAAAAACCATGTTCTCTATAAAAGCTGGCTCTCCCCCTTTGACGATGCCTCTGGGGAACCTCCCGTGGTCCGACGACCCTTCCATCAGCAATATCGTTGATCTGTCGTTGACTATGTCGTAAACTTACCTCCGTTTGATTCCCAGCCGCTGTTCTGCCAACCTCCTGCATATTTTCGGTCGCCGTTCACCCCCTTGGACGCCGACGACCAGTCCTTCACCATTTCTTGCCACTGACGGTAACTGAACGTGGCCCAATTCTCCCACTCGAGCCTTCCTCTGTTTCCACATTCTAGGACCATCCAGTCACTGCCACTAAATCATTTTTGACACAGTTTTGGGATTCTTCATTTCACTCTAATGTCTTGGTATGATTCTCACCCTATCTCTTGGCTCGATTACTATTAGTATAATTTTATGCTTAATTTACCTCAACTTTAAATTTTAGAGCTTGCCTTAGTTTTCATCTATTCATGTTTGTTGTTAATTTCAAAATCCGCAGCTTGAATGTATTCTCACATTGTCCATATTAATTGTCTTATTTTATTGCCAGTCTAGCCAAGTTCCATCACTTAATTTAAAAGAGATGGCAAAATTATTACTTAAAATCAAATTGCCATTTTTGGTCACTTAAGCATTATTATTCGATTTCTTAGCTATTACTGAAATGTTTTTTCAGAGTTTATGATTAGTTTCTATCAATATTCACACTCTTCACTTCTTGTACAACTTCTTTAAGTGAAATTGAAATGAGAACATTGCTTATTAGCCACATTCATTGCCCTATATGAAGTTCCTTTGCATCACTATTTTGCATGCATTCAAAAATCTATTTCACATACTTTTGTCCACAAGTTTATGCAAACAATCAGCTTCTTGGACAATAATATTGCCAAAAAAGTTTGCTAAATGATAAGAAATTGATCAAAGAATTCCCATGAAATAATTTGAAAAAAAAACTGGAAGCAAAGAAAAAAATATTCCGTACTAAAAATTCTATGTGAAGGCACATTGAAAAAATAATATCAAACTCAGATGAAATCAAATATCTAAGCAACTACACCCTGAGGGCTTCTGTCATGAACTCCCCCCCTTTGATTTCACCGTAGAAGATGTCTATAACTAGACATGTCCTCTCCAAAGACAATGATGTGCATTGCTGGTAGAGCTCTCTCTACTCAAGAACCCAAATATTTTGTATCAATTATGTCCTTGAGCTTAAATTATAAGTTGAGCATTTTGAAATGGAAGGACCGAAGTGAAGCAATTTGTTGTTTTTTAAATGTGTGGGCCACTGTTGATCGCCACTTAATCTCAGGAATCTAGGTGTAATTTATCTTGTTTTTCATGTTATTGAAACATAATGTTCGTATTCAATATTTATCTATTTACTTTATTACAATGTCATTCCATTTCATCATTGTTCTGCCTATTTTTTTTACGACGTTTATTGATTACTGTTACAGTCTATGCTAATACTATTTTCCCCATCACTATTCAGAAGTCTGTTCCAAAATCTTTGCAAGGTCCACCCTCAGCCGGTTATATGGGACATGCTATTTCCTCCCCAGTATATGGTGGTGCTCCATATGGATCATCTTATTTTAACGGTTCACCATTGCCATATGATCTTCCTAGTGGAGGTTCTGGTTATCCTTATGGATATGGTGGTCGCCTTTCTGTTGGCAGCCCATATGGGCCAATGCATGTGTCTGGCCCACCACCTTACTCAAATGTATCCATGGTTGGAGCAGGTAATCATTCAAACTTACTATTTTAAATCTCAGTTATCCGCTATTTATCAAACCTGATATGCATGCTTTGAAATAAGTTTGATGCGGGGCGAATTTATAGATTTTCTTAATTAAGATGCAATCAAGCGCGCAAGCCAAGGAACAAAATGATCATCACCAAAATCTAACGCAAATAAATATTCGATGAACAATTAATTGCATAACTAGAATTTAAAATTTGTGCAAGCAACAGCAGTTGATTACGAACTATTCAATTAAGACTAGTAGATTGTAATCACATGCAACCGGATGTGCTAAAATATTGAGGATCAATGGAATAAAAAATACATGTCTACTGAAAGGAAATCAACACGTATTCCAAGTAAATATCACTAGTAATGAGAAGTGTGTATGGAATGTAAATGCTATGAAAATAAATGCGGGAACACATTGAGCTATCAAATTCGATGTGGATCTGAAATAACGAGCGACTTTGGATAAGATGATTTTGCAGAGGAATTTGATTTTGGATTCTAGGGTTTGGATTTGGACATATTTAGGAGTTTGGGGGTAGACCGGTAGAGTAAGGAACTGTTTGTAGAAGTGGAGGTTGATTTAGGAGGGAATGAAGGCTGGATAGAGAGATAGCAAGTGTGGATGCTAATTGCAAGGAGTGGGATGATTGGTTTGGGCTGAGGAAGGGGAAGAGAGACTTGCCGAAACTCTGGTAGGGTCATCGGAACTTGGGTACTCGTCCGAGAGCGGTGGCAAGCCTGAACTGTAGGAACATCAGTTGTAGGATGCTGAATTGGTGCTGGAGGGGGCTTGCCATAGGTAGGACTGCCCGTGGGAGGTTGCCGGTGTCTTCAGTACCATAGGAGGGATGGAGGGACGGGGCCACACCTCGCGCAAGCTTCACGCTTGTGACCGAACGATTTGATTCTTCCATAAACCACTGATGCCTAGACCAAGAACAAATGAAGTATATAAATAGGGGAGAAATTATGAGTATATTCGACAGCTCAGATCGTCTGATCTGACCATTTAATCTAATTATATCTTAAAAATATGAAAAATCACGCCGAGCGTGCTGACGGTCTCGTTCCTCAATTTTATGATCCAAAAACGATTGATCACGGGAGTTTATTATTAAGGCTCGACCAATCTCCATCAATGTTGAGATTTATTCAAAATTCCTATACTTTTATATTTCTAAAGAAAACTATAAGCAATAATCTTGATATACATATATATTTTGAATTCTTGTGGGATGTTGATTTCTGCTTATAGTTCAACGTCTGAATGGTTCCTCACATGCATGTCTTTATTGTTAACCCGAAATCGTGCGATATCAGTCAGAGCTAGCCATCACTCTCCAGAAGTGCGTGTGGTTACTACCTGTGTAGCCGTACCGGTTCAATAACAGAAGCAAATACTTGTCATGTGTTCGCGCTCTCTTCTCCAGCCTCAGCGGCCGACCAACTCGGTTAGTCCCAACAACAGTCCCATCTCGAGGAGTCTGGGTGAGCGCTCAAAGTGTCAGCCCCAACTCCCCCTCTCCCCAATCTGATTTGGTTGGTGCGGTAACAACCTGTTGTAACTGCACCTCCCCCTCTCTTTCTCTCTCCTTCCCGGACTTGCTTGTATCCTAGGCAACATGCATTAAATGCAATATTTAATGCACCCATCTGCATGGATGACCCTCTATCAGTATAAAAAGAGGGCCAAGGGTGCCTAGAAGGGATGCTGAACTTTTGCTAGAACCTCCTTTGTAGTAGGTGCGGTTATAAGTTCCGAGTCGTCTTCTGTTGCCTGCTTCTCTCGTGTCTTTTGCTTGAATATATAAACTTGTCCGCAACAAGTGATTTTTGTCGTTGCGGACAAATCTAGTGTAGCCGCTCATGATATCCTTTTCCTCTTTCCCCTCCACTCTCGTCTGTTTGCCCTGGCTCCTTGTGGTTAGTAGTCAGTTGCTTGCGGTTCCTAATCTCCCCCGCTTCTCAAGAGATCCGTGGCACACGTAGAGATTGGTGACGCTTTTTGCACCAATTGTTCTTACACGCGACTTTCAAAGAAAGCAATTGAGGAAATAGACATAATGACCGACATACAACAAGATTCAAATTCGCCGAACAATTTTACCCCCTGGAGACGGAGTGGTCACTAGGGAGGAATTCAACCAAAATTCAATCTCCTTGAGATGGTCGCTCATCTGACGGGCAGGGAGTTGCCGCCCCTAGACACCTCTCTCCTGCACGAAACTGCCACTCCTGAGCAGAGGCCACTCCCTCAGGAGTCGCCTTGAGCTCCTGGCACGTGGTGAGTTTGCTGCCAAACACACACAGAGAGTTCTTCAAAAGAACCGCAACGACCTATCCGGGTAGAGCCTTGGACTTTGAAGAGCTTGACTATACAGAGGAGCAAGAGTTCAGGCTGTTCAACTCCCCCTTTATCGATCACATCGCAATAGAATCTGCCTCGACCGGGTTTCAAGAGCCCAGACTCTTCTGATTTTCTAGAAGGGAGGACCCATCATATCACCTCCACGCCTTCGATTCTGCGACATCCCCCCAACCCCTTTCAGATGGGCTCCGATGCAAGTTGCTTGACACCACCTTCGATGGCAAAGCTAGCGAATGGTTATGTAAGTTTTCGTCCTGCTCCATTTGTTCTTTGAAGGAACTGAGGAAGACGTTGTTACTTAGGTTTGCGACCTCAACAAAGAGAAGGAGTGGGACTGATACTCTTTTACAAATCAAGCAAGGCGCCCCATTATGTTGACCGCTTCCAAGAGCAGATCATGAGGATTCATGTAGTCGACCTGGCTCTGTATCAGGTAGCATTAACTATCGGCTTGCAGCTAGACCTCTTTAAGTTTGAAGTGAGTCGGAAGAGACCAAGATCTTATAGGGAACTTGTAGAACAAGCCAACCGCTACATCGAAGTAGAGGTGATAAATGAGGGTTTTGTCTCTTCTCTCTTCGATTTAGCCCAGCTGCGATCGAGGAATGTAAGATCAAAAGTTTACCCATCTGTTCCAAAAGCCTGGAATGATGGAAATGACGCTACTTTCTTCCTTTAAGGAAGTAGCAAAACACCACGGGTCAACTGAAGGAACGCCGAACCCCCCCCACCATCCAGCACGACCCGCCAGCTTAGAGGTGGGCCCCACATGTCTTAGAGGAAGGGTTGTCACATGGCCGCAACCGCATGACCTGCCAGACCCACGCAGGTAGAGAGCTATTTTTGGATTTATCAGCGCCCCCCGATCTCGAACCCGTGACCTGCTCTGATACCACTTGTATGATCAAGTGCTCACCCAACTGTTCCAAAGGCCCGGACTGACGGAAAGGACGCTACTTTTTTCCCTTAAGGAAGTAGCAAAACACCACAGGTCAAGTGAAGGAACGCTGGACCCAACAAGGAATCCTCTTGCTCACCATCCTGCGGCCCCCCAACGGCCAAGTAGACCTTGACAAAAGTTCCAACCCCCTTCTCAGCGCGGGAAGAATTTCCATCATCACCCTCAACACTATCCCCGTCATCATTTTCTGGAAATGAGGCCTGTGCAGCCCCAGTTCCCTCAGTAGGGTCGGTACGTGCCCCCTCTTATTTTGATCGCGGCACCAACCCATCCCCAACAATGGGAGGGTGATCATGAGTACACTGACATAGGAATGCCTATGGATGATGTGGTGGATATCCTGCAGAGGCAGTCGACTTTCAAGAGGCCTCCACCTCTTAAAGCAGATTTTGGGAATAGAAACCAAGACCTTTACTACAAATTCCATCGTGACGTGGGGCATGATACAGAGAATTGTAGGGCTCTCCGGGATGTAGTCAAAAAACTTGTGAAGAAGGTCAAGTGGAAGGACCTTCTGGCTAGCAATGCCAAATGTTCCTCCGCTTCCGAGAAAGTGAGGAAAAAGTAGCGTGCGGGTTAAGAACACCGCACTTCGAGTGCATAGAACAAGAAGATGTTGGCATCTACAGATTTGTCATAGAGGCGGGATGCGTGGAGACGGATGATGTCAGCCAACTTGGTTATATCAGTTGCATCCATGGAGGAGCAGGTCTGGGAGTCCTCCAAAAAAGCAAGCATCAAATACCTCCGAAAGAAGTCGCTTCAACCTCTTTGGGAACACCTTCTCGAGGAATAATCGCTTTTGGGGAAGAGAATCTCATGACTGTCAGTCCATTCCACGACGCGGTCGTGATCAAGACAGTGTTAAATAACTACACATTGTCAAGGATCCTCATCGACACCGGTAACTCGGTCAATGTACTCTTCAAGCCGATGTTCATAACTATGAATACTTGTAAGCCACTGAAGGCTTGTGATGAGCTTCTGTACGGTTTCTCGGGAGAAAGAAAAGATGTCAAAGAAAGCGCCGACCTCATTGTGACCGTGTGCGGGATAACCAGGCATGAGCATTTCCTGGTAATTGAAGCGCCAAACAGCTACAATGCAATTTTTCGGAAGGCCTCTCTTGAACGAGTATCAGGTCATCGCCTCCACCTATCACCAAGTACTGAAGTCCCCCCTTGGAGGGAGGCAGTTTAGGGTCCGCAACGACTCCAAAACGTCAATTTGATCGATGAATGCATTCCCCCTCGGGTCGTTGAGGCGGAAGTAGATGATTATCTTCTCTATGAAGAATGCTAAATAGCAGAATACAACTTTCAGACCCCCACTAATACCTTTTATTTGCATTTTCATGTTCTTGTTTCTAGTATCTACTTTCGAACTATAAGTGCATATTTTGGGGATACTAACACTTTTTCTATGGCGTGAGGTCTCTCAAATCATTGCTAAGCGACAAATAGCCATCAACTCTCGCTTACCTGTTTCCGCCTTGATCCACGTTTTCCGGATCCAATCATGCGGAGGACTCTAAGCAAAATTTTTAACTCCCTTTGAATCTATCAAGCACTGGTACCAAGGTTGTCAGGATCGAGATATTAGATGAGATCGTTTCGATGTAGGATCGGATCTGATAGTAGGGTTGAATCGAGGATCGCTTTACAAAATCAGGATCGATTTACAAAATGTGGATCGTAGGATCGTAAGATCCTATGATTTGGATCGCGATCCTGACAACCTTGACTGGTACGAGTGCGAGTACTAGGTACGATACGTATCCGGTACTGTGATACGTGAAAAATAAAAAAACTACGGATACGATATGTTTGGGTACAACGTAATTAACATTGACTTATATAAATAATTAAATATACGTGCAATATGCCCATGTATATAGGTGCACATATACATATATACATGTTCATGTGTTTATATATATGCACTTATATAGTAAAAAAACATATACACGACCGCCCTCAAAGTTGCCGTAGCCGCTTTCTTTGCTATGTACCCTACTCGGACCTGCCGCATCTCGCTCATGTCCTTCTTGTCGAACACAGTTGAGGAGACCGCAAGGGCATGCGACAAAGTTCAATCCGTATCCCTCCAGGTCAAAGAGTTCCTCTCCGAAGTGGGGAAGGAGGAAGTTCCGTCGTCTCCCGCAGGTCTCCGCGTGGGTTTGCGCCTCTTTGCCGAGGAAGTGCTTGCCCCATCTTGGGCAAGCGTGACATTCCTCTGTAGATCTTGTGTGCGCCGTTTCTCGCCAACTGTTAAGATGTTTTCGATAGGTTGGAGCGACTTGGGTGTAGAAACCATCAAGACAACTTCAAATGGAAAAAGAGAAGTCAGTGCCAAAAGGTATGTATGGTCATTTTGCTTTGCTAACCGCTTATACTCATAGTCGTCCACAGGAAGGTTCTTCACTTCCCGCGCGCATGGAGCGTAGTAAGCCACGTCCAAGGGGGCGCGATGAAGGAATTTGGCAATCCACCATGCGGTGTCGTCTGAACGGGCGGCTTGAAGGCGTCCTCCCGCGGGTCATGCACGGTGTTGAGACCGCCAAAGTCTCCCTTGATGATGACAAAGCACAATTGCCAATCTCTAACCTTGTTCGCAAGGTTGAGGACTCAGAGATTGTCCGACCCAAAGTACATCTTCCCGTGATTGCACACTCTTACATGAAGCAAGTGGCAGAAGACTTCCAGGCTGAAGCAGATGCCCTCCATTTAAGTAAACAATGAACGAGGTGATCGACGCAACAACATTCGGCGGAAGCTGTGCGGGCACCGCCTCGTAATAATTCAATATTTTCAACATCGTCGGGAAGATGGGGAAGGTCCAACCCGCGTCAAAGTGGCCAAATGGTACCACACAATCCACTCTCCGGGAGATTCCAGCTTGTGTTTGCACCATCCTGTCTAAAGTTTTCTCACACGGGTCATGTAAGAAATGTGGGAAAGAAGCCCCTATTTATAGGCGATGCACGATACTTTACCTCGAGAGCTGAAGCGCCAACATTCGCAAGTCCGAGTGGTAACTTTCCAGTAACCGCCACCTCCCGAGCTCTTCTGCCAAAAACAACAAAGAACAATACAGACATCCACACCACGCAGTAGTATTCACAATAGTATAGAGCATATACATTCCAAGCATTCGTGGCAATCTCAAAGCATTAATAGAAATTGCGGTTAAATAAAACAGTCAAGCGTGAAATTGTACGAAGTAAAGACATCAAATAGTCAGAATTATTACAAACAAAATTAAAATGTGTTCGTCATCACAAATCTTAGAGCTTATAATCGCGGGTGGGTTGTCGCTCTGCGACTAGATGAGCCAAACCATCGTTTATGTCAGCAAGTGCATTATGGGCAACCGCTAGAGGCTTGTTCAGTCGGGCATCATAGGTGCAGAGAGCTTTCTCATCCTCCCGCACCCTCGCCGCATACGCAGCTCCTACATCAGCTCAAAGTGTACACATCTGTGACCTAGAAGCCACATTGAATTTTGGAGCATTCCGCTGGACAACACCGGAGGTAAGCGTAGCCACTTGTTCATCTAAGCTTTTCACTTGCTTCTCCAGGTCTCTTATCCGCGCTTGCGAGGTCTGCACTTCTTCCCGTAACACGCATCCAACTCATAGTGCACCCTTCTTGGAACAATCGTCTTGGTATATTTGCAAAAGCATTCGCGGCAACAGAGATAAGTTTTGTGAGTTTTTCATATTTTCATAAAGCTAGCCGAAATCTGGTAAGGGCAGATATACCCGTTGTATCTGCCACTATTGTCTCTTCAGGAACCAAACCGAGTTCGCCAAAGACCTCCACAAGAATAGCAAATACATTTGATGTCTATGCCACATGTGTTTCCTCATGAACATGACCAAGCTCGTTGAAATCAATCACACAGACAGTGGATGCCATCGCAGGAGTCCGCAAGCACCTGAGCCGGTCTGGGTCAGTCTATTGGAGGTACTCCCTCCGTGACAACTCGCCCAGCCTTCGCCTCTCGTGCAATTGTTTGCAAGTCAACGAGCAATCGTTAGAAGTCTCCCCCACCATGGGAGGGATAACAATTAAGTCTCGCCTGGTTGGAACAAAGAATAGACCAACAGGACACTACAAAAACTCAATTGTGCGCACAGCTCCTTCGGTATCTCTGCGCTAACCCAAACTCTCGACAACTTCAGAACTAAAGACGGCCAATGCCTCTTCATTTCCCAGTCAGGCTACGAAATTACCCTTGGAAGCGTGCCGCACGGTTGCTTCGGTCGCCTTCTTCTCGGTAGATTCCCTCTGGTCCATCTTGCGCGACTGCCTCTCCCCCGACGTCTTCTTTCCCTTCTACCCATTCTTCTTAGGTGCCTCCTCAGTGGCCAGCTATCTAGCTCCGCCACGTTCGCCACAACCCTCCTCTCATCCTTGGCATTCGACAACTCTCCCTCCTTCAAGATCTTCTCCTTGACGCCTTCGCAAGGTCGCTCCATCTTTCTCGCACACGATGCGACCCCCTCGACCTCCAATGCAGTCTGTGCGGCCTATCACCCTGCAGAGCAGTTCACGCAGCTTCATCCGCAGCCAGTTTCTCCACCGTCTTGCCCACCGGTGTACCAGACGGAGCCTCCTTCTCGAGCAAACTCGCTGGAGTGACTGCGTTACCTTTGCGAGTCTTCACATAAACCTCTTTTTCAGGCAAGTTCGCCGGGGTGTTCACATCACCTCCAACGGTGTTCACCCACACCGTCGGCTGTAGATCAGTGGCAACTTGCTTCACGGGCAAGTCCTCCGCCGCCAGCATTGGCGCGGTCTCATCCCGCTCTAGGTCCACAACTTCAACAAAGACACTTTTCTTCCTCTTGGCGACGACCTTCTTCAGAGTCTTCAATTTTTTCCTCTTCTCCGGAGTAGCCGTTTGAGCCCCCTGTGGCTTCGACACCTTCTCAGGCGTGCGACTTCCCTCCTCCAGATCCTTAGATGAGTTACGCATGGCATCATCTGCCAGGAACCTGTCCAGTTCGGAAATGCTCATCGAGGCACTCGCACTCCCATGTTGCTAGCCAGCAACCGACATGGTCGCCTCAGGCGCTATGAATGACTTCAGAATCACCGCAATGGCAATGTCCGCAGAGATTGCCCATTTTCTGTTTCTTCATCGGTGGCATCCACACTTTGGAAGTGGTCACCACCACCTTGGTCTCCGACACCGATGCCTTCTTCATGAGCAAGGCATCCATTAGTGACTTATTGCGACCAACTATTGTTCAGAAGTGCATTCACAACAAACAAGAAAGATCAGTTCAAAAGTGACCCTGTCGAGCCCAACCTCAGGCTATTTATAGTTTTCAGCAGCGCAAGAATCAGGTCGCATTATCCGTGGTTACCAGTGTACTTTTTCGAAGTCTGCAAAGACTTAAAAAGTGCAAGAATTATGTTAACCCAAAATTCTGCGACATCAGTCAGAGCCAACCATCAGTCTCCAGAAGTGTGTGTGGTTATTGCCTGTGTAGCCGCGTCAGTCCAACAATAGGGGCAGATACTTGCCATGTGTCTGTGCCCTCTTCTCCAGCCTTAGCAGCCGACCAGCTCGGTCAGTCCCAATAACAACCCAATCTCGAGGTGTTCGAGCGAACACTCAAAGTGTCTACCCCAGCTCTCCCTCTCTAGTCTGATTTGGTTTGTGCAGTTACAACTTGTTGTAACCACACCTCCTATCTCTCTTTCTCTCTCCTGCCCGGACTCTTCGATATATCGGGCAACCTGCATTAAATGCAACATTTAATGCACCCACCTATACCGATGACCCTCTATCGGTATAAATAGAGGGCCAAGGGTACCCAAAAGGGACAATGAACTTTGGCCAGAACCTCCTCTGTAGTAGGTACGATTACAAGCTCTGAGTCGCCTTCTGTTGCCTACTTCTTTCGTGCCTTTCGCTTGTAATAGCCTTATAATAGCTCTTTGAATATATAAAATCGTCCGCAACAAGTGGTATTTGCCGCTGCGGGCAAATCTGGTATAGCCGCTAGCGACATCCTTTCCCTCTCGCCCCCTCTGCTCTCGTTTGTTCTCTCTGGTTCCTGTGGTTAGTAGCCAATTGCTTATGGTTCATGATCTCCCTCGCTTCTCAAGTGGTCCGTGGTAGTGTGTGGCGGTTGGTGACACTTTTTGCACCTACATTTATGCTTTTGTTTTATGTAATTGCATGGTGCATGCTGTTAGTTTTAATTGAATATTTCTTATTAGAGAAACAATGAATTTGACATCTATCGAGGATACAACGACAACACTCAAGCCTTTATCCCACTATAGTGGGGTCGGCTATATGGATCCTTTGTCGTGATTGTGCCCTATCTTTAGTCATATTCTCACTAATGCCTAAGTACGCCATTTCTTCCCTTATAGTTTCATTCCAAGTCTTTATTGGTCTACCTCTCCGTCGTTTAACATACCTTGTGACATCAATCAATGGTAAATAGAAAAAATATTTGGATGATTTGGACATGTAAAATAATATATTCAAAATGCATATATTTGATAAATGGATAGAATTAGTACAAATGATAGGAAAAAGAAGAGGTTTTTCTAAAATAATTTGGATGAAAATAATTTAAACAGATATATTTAATTTAACTTAAATTTCTAAGGCAATTCTCCATGAGAACTAATGAAAAATGAAATTCATAAAGTGGACCCCAAATAGTTGCAATAAGGCTATTGACTATGATGATTATTTTTTTAAAAATATTTTCTTAGTTATCTATATTATGTGCTACCATAGTAATGCATACCTTTTGCAATGCTTCAGGTGGCATTTATGGTATGCCTCCATATATGGACAGATATGGCATGGGATTCCATATGGGGCATGGCGCAATGGTAACTCAGCAAATTGTTTTGTACTTTTTTATATTAAGACCTTATTCACTTTTTAAGATTGCTTTGTTCCGGAGAAGGTACTTATATCTAAGATTATTTACCAAAATATCGCTTTGAAAGGATTGCAACTATTTTTTAGCACATATTTGCTTTAGTTTTTTTAATATCATTTTTCATTTTGTAGCCTGATATTTTCCTCTGCACTTGCAATGTTTTGATTTATGTTTTTAGGGCCCCTCAAGGCCTGGAGCATTTCATGAGGACTTTCAAAGGAAGCCCACAGGTTTGTTCTTGGAAATGAATACATTTTTCTTAATTTTTTGTCTCTGAATTTCATTAATTCTTTGCAAAATTTCTTAGATACTGGACGTGATAATGATTGGGTTTGTCCAAATTGTCGCAATAGGAATTTTGCCTTCCGTGATGTTTGTAACATGAGGAAATGCAATACGCCAAGGCCTGGAAACCAGGCTAGTGACCGTTATTCCGATTCTGAATTTATAAACTATTCTTCTTGTTATGCCTAGAAATATGTGTGTGCACCACGGTATCATATTTTCTTAGTAATAAACTCATGCGCATACATACATTGTGTTTGTATCCACTACTAAATTTCTACGCTTATTATGAGCACATGCATAATATATCTCAATTTACTTTTTTGGTTTCATAGAAATGTTATCATATTTGCTTAATATGGGATTTTCCTTTGCTAACAAGCATTTATTTGATGGTCTTAAGCTTTCTTCATAAAAGGAAGAATATATAGAAACCTTTGAATTTCAACATTTTCTTTTTGATAGGAAATACATTATGTTATTTATTAATACCTGCAAAATTAACATAAACAATAAAATGTGTATTTGTGAGGGCTTTGTTGTAACAAGTGCACATATAGTCTGTCTATCAAACAAAACAATCTTAGAAAGAAGATACACGAAATCTGACCAACACGACGTTCAAGTTGAGTATATGCATATACTTATACAAATAGGTATATGCACATAAAACGTGCATGTCTATAAAAGATTTACATTCTATCTTTAAGATCGTTTGTAGTATGTGTTGCTTTTCTGCTTCTGCTGATAGTCGCCTCTCTTTGGGTGACCGTCATTGCTGTTACTGTTATTTCCTTTATTTGTCCCTTTAAAATAGAAAATAACTTTTGCATTTATGTATATTACTGTATTATTTTGTATATTTATATATCATGTCAGTAATTTCTATTTCCATAGATTGTTTATTTAATTTTGATTAGGCATCTATGTTGTTTTAAACCCTAGCTCAAATGCTTGATGCTAGATACTAAGCTGACAGATGGACATAAAGAAAATCGAAACAAATGAAATGAGTCAAAATTTCAATTTTGCTACTGTCCGTGGCGTTCTTGTAGAAACAGTACTCTACAGTGTTGAATGATTGTCGTGAAGAATAAAGAAGGGTCTGCTAGAACTTATTGCTCATATGAAAGATTAGTAATATGTATTAGGTTGGGATAATAGTGGATGAAGAGTTAGAGAAATAATTTTTGATGTGAATTTGATTAATTATTTTCCAATCACTATAAGGACATTAGTGATGATGATGTGATAAGTATAGTTAGTGTTTTTGTTCCTCAAGTTATAACTTATTGCATTTATGAAAGGTTAGTAATATGTTTGTAGTTGATGGAGAGTTAGAAAGAATTATTTATGCGAATCTGATTAGTGATTTTATGTTTACAATAAATATAATGATTTGTTGGTGATTTTATAAGTGCAGTTAGTGTTTCTGCTTCTCAAGATTTATTAAAAGATTAAATTTTGAAAGAATTGGATGAAAGGAGGAAAAAAATCTAAGGACATTTGAGAGTGTTATAACTCGTATATTTTTGAAAAGGTTTTATAAGTATGGGTTGGGCTAATGGTGGATAAAAAGATAGAGAATTATTTTTGTGAAGTTGATTAATGATAAGATGATTGGTATAACGTTATTAATCAGTGAGAGCGTTACAAGTGCGGTTAAGTTTATGATCCTCAGATTCGGTTAAGTTTATGATCCTCAGATTCTGTTATGCGATCAATTTTGGGAAGACATGAAAATATAACATGTATATGAGGAAAACAAACTATTGGTGGCGGCTTAAATGAGCATATTGATTTTTATAGTAATAAGAGAATTCATGAATTATGTGATAGAAACAATGTGAGTTTCACCATATTCTATGATTTTGTAACAATGAATACCTATTTTAAAAAATGAGGTGAACATTTAGTTGCTTACAAAGGTAAATCCACTAGATCACAATTCAATTTCTTTTATAAAGAAAGGAAGTAAAAACTTTTTGCCAAGCTTGTAAGCTGATTCTAGAGTTTGACCATGTATAATATAAAATAATAATTATTAAGGTATTTTTGTTGGGGAACAAAAATTTTTAAAAATCTTCTTTCAAGTGGTAAAACCTGAGACGTGAGAAATGATTAATCGTTAAATTTTAATTGTTAAATGAGACAAACTTCAATTCTGTAGTGGAGCCAACTTTTGTGAGTTACACATACCTAGAGATTCTCTATTTGCCATAGAATACTAGCTCAACAGTCTCTTGAGTTTTACACCTTTTCCCCTCCCGGATCCAACTTTAGGTCATACCACTGCAAATATATTTAAGAGTGGGAACAATTACCATAATGCAATATAATTATTTATAAGAGGAAACAACTACCATTCTATAAATGAGCGTAAAAGATTAACCTTGGAAGACATGTATGCATTGTTATAACATATGAGGAAAAATATGACTATTGATGGTGACTTAAATGAGCATCTAAGTTCTTATAGAATGAGTAATAAGAGAATTCATGATTGGTATGAAGTATGCGATTGGAATAAAATGTGCAAAGCTAAATTTAATTTTGGTGTAGTCTATGATCTTGCAATATTGAATTCTTATTTTAAGAAATGAGGACATTTAGTCAGGAAAGAGTTTGACCATGTAGTATACGATAGTAGTTACAGGTATGTTTTAAGAGTACAAAAATATTAAAATACACTATTTCCCTATGATTAAGTGATGGAATTAGAAATATGATAAATTGCTATTTTTTAAAGATCAATTATTAAATGAGGCAAACTCAAGTTGCCTTGAAGATATCTTTCATATCAAGCTTGCCAACTAGGTTCTCAAATTGATTCTTATACAACCTCTTGGTGAAGATGTCTGCATCTTGATCAAGTGTTTGAATGTATGATAATGAGCAATACATTTCGTAACTTGGTCATCACAGTAAATAACACATTAAATTTTTTATAGGTAAATGGTGATAATCTTTTATTCTCAAGTAGTCTTTTTTTTTTTTCACTTCACAAATTCCATGAGATACTGAATGTTACTAGGACTCAACACTATTCTTGGAAACACCATTTTGTCTCTTGCTCCTGCAAGTGAGAAGATCACCTCCATCAAAGTCCATGCAGCACGGGGACGGGACACATGATATGATACAATAGAATTATGAGTTTGTCTGCAAGTTAATACTCAATATTATGGCTATTCTGGACAATGGAAGCATAGCATTTACAGAAAAAGTTCTGAAGACCAACTATAAATGACATCTAGTACAACATATTGTAGAAAAAACTATTACAGCATATAAAGGAGAGGACAACTAATTTACAACATATTGAGGATCAACTGTAAACTAATTTACAACATATAAAACATAGTATGGAGTGTGAAGTTGTGGATAGCATTAAAAAAATTGTTATACTAGAAGATCCTGCAATAGTTGACGATTGTGGGATCTTCAACACAACAAGGATTTGGGAGCAAGGAGTGGAAACATACTTTGTGTTGTAACATGGCGAAGTAGAGGAAGAAAGTAGGAGTGCTAAAGGTAGCCTGAAGCTTCAACAGGTTGACAGTAGCGGGATATTTGACACATCAGTTCATCGACAGACTTCAACGCAATATGTTGGAGCTTTGATTCCAAATGGAGGCCTCAATGATAGCCGGCAGTTTCGACGACATAGGGAGCTTCAACAACACTAGGGGCTTCAACACGAGACTATCAAGTGGCGCAACCTATGTTATTAAGGGCGCAAGGCGCACCGAGGCATGTTAGGCGTAAAATGAAATAAAATGAGTGAATTGGGCGCCCAATTCATTGAAAATAAGAAATGTTTCACTTTAGTCTACACTTGCTAAATAGCCTAAATCACTTCCCAATTTCACAGATTTCAGCCTATGTAAAGAAACCTGGATTATCATGCTAGTGCCTCTTTAGAAGAAACTACATTTGGAGTAAGCCTAACAAGATAGTTAAACATAATCAATGTAAATATTAACAATGAAATAAACAGGAAGGCTCATTAAGTATACATTCAGAAGCATTAAAAAAATTATTCGGATAAGAACAAACCTGCTTTCCCCATTCCAATGCTAGAATTTCGACTTTTCTATGCAAAGTGTCATCTACACTAGCAGGCAACAACAAATATCTCTGGACAACAGCATAAAAGTCTCCCTATGGTGATGGCATCAAAACCCAAGTGTTTCAAAAAAGAAACTACCTACAAAAACAATATATCTTAAAACTTTATGTTCAAAATTTACCTCCCTATCACAGCTTATGAATTAAGCTGTACTTATTACTCATGGTTGATGAAGTCACTGATGATAAAAATCCCAAGATAAAAGAAAATGGAATAGATACGATATGGCCAAGGAAGCAACACCATTTTCAGCAATCTACAATGATTAAGTTAGAAAATGCTTCCTCATTCTCATTGCAAACAACAGAAGAGATACTTGTACTTCAGCTTACCGGAAGCTGCTCAAGGTAGCAAAAGTAGGCAAGTATTCTGATAGTGAGAAGCATTATCATGTCCTGAAAAAATTTGAAGAGAAACAAAAAACAAACAAACAGATATACAGATATACTTAAATAGTATGTAAACTAATTAACTAACATGTCATCTTAACATAGTATCACATAGTGCTTGCAATAGTGTCATAGAAGCACAATAAACATGGATGTCAAAGGTAGTAAATTAATGTATCTAAAGATTATAAAGTCATTTTCCCTACAGTTATCCAAATGTGAATCCTCGGCCTCGTCATCATTCAATATTAATTACTCATCCTCTGAATCAACTATGACTTCATCTTCACTATAATCTTCTTCTTCATTGTTCTCAGCTTCTTCATCCTCGACATCATCTGAAAGGATTATGTTACGGATCCGCATTGGGGGATCACTTACAAGCGTCGCGAATCACGAGCTGCGCGCGCTTGATTTATTATTACTATTTCCCTATTTTCGGCATGCTATTTTATTATGTTTTAAGTATGTTTAACCTCATAGTTGTAAACCTTATTGAGGGGGCAATTTGGTATTTTTATTTCCTTGGAGGGGACTTTATGTAGGGGCACAGTATTGGAATGAGCAACAAGGAAAAATTATTTTAATTCTATCTTATTTCCCTCTCTAATTCCTCCGGCAGCAACCCTAGCCGTTCCTCCCGTTCACGCAGCACACCGCACGAAGCTCGTTCGCACAAACCGCCGCACCACACAACTCCGCCACCGCCGCCTCTTCCTCCTCCTCATCACCATTGCTCCGAATGGCTCGAAGAAGGGATCCTCTTCCCTCCTGCAGGATTTTTCCCTCCAACGGCCGTTCACACGCTCGCAATCTCGGGAGCGTAACAACTGTGTATCAGAGCCACCGGTCATTCTGACCGCCTTTCTCGTCGTCGCCCCATGACCGCCTCACACCGACCGCCCATATCCGGTGCATCCAACCCAGCGCCCCGACTTCTGATCCAGCTGTCGCTTGCCCCGATTTGCCCATTTCGGGCCGATCCGTGTTGCCCGCCGCATATTCTCCTTGGCTCCTCGCTCAACGGGGGTTCACTCCTCACTCCTTCCACCGGTTTGCTTCCCCTACCCGATTTTCCTTTGCTCCAGCCTTCTACCCTCATGGCCGACGATGCTTAAGGGGCCCAAACATTGGTCCAAATTCTGGAATCGTTCAAGACCATGATGGCCGAGAATCACCAAACTCTTCTTGCTGCGCTACGGCCCGACGACATACCCTTACCGCCGAGGACAACTTCCGCCTCATCTCCCTCTGTCCCCGAACAACTATCTCACCTGCCGTCAACAGATCTGCCAGCCCATTCGGACTACTCGACCGTACCACGATTTGTCAAATTGGATTTTCCGATCTTTGAAGGCCGCGAGGATCCGCTTACATGGCTGACCCGCTGCGAGCATTTCTTTGCTGCACAACGCACACCGTGGGAAGATTGGTTGGGCGTCGCCTCTTTCCATTTGATGGGATCAGCTCAACTATGGTTTTCCCAACTTCAACTGGAGAAACCCCTTCTCACGTGGGATGATTTCAAAACTCAGTGCAATCTACACTTCGGGCCTCCACTCCGCACTAACCCCATCAACGAATTGATCTCTTTGAAGCAATCCGGGTCTATCGACGAATGACAATTACTTAGAGCATTTCCAGGTGCTCCTTGCCCGTGCGCCGCTAGTTCCTGAAACCCACCAAGTGGCTTTCTTTACTGCGGAATTGCATGAACGACTTCGCATGGATGTGGACCGCCATGAGTCTAGCGCGTATCTGCGAGTGACACATCTTACTGGACCGCCCACACATGAATCGCCGTTGCGGCGATGACTCTTTCAGGAAGCACAACCATCCTCCACAGCCGCCGGGAGGTGCCACGACCAGATCAAAAGAGGGGGAGTGGCCGACACATATTGAGCGCTTATCCAACCAAGAAATGGCCGAACGCCGCGCTAATGGTCTTTGTTTCAACTGCGATGAGACATACACTCGGGGGCACATATGCAAGCGTCTCTTTTGGCTTGAGGTTGACGACCCTTCAGATGGGGACGACGGGGATGACGAGGCAGGTGACACCGCACTCTCCATCCATGCCATGTCCGGGTCACATTCAGGAGGCACAGTGCAGATGCCTATTTCCGTGGCGGGCCATCAACTACTTACCCTCATGGATACGGGCAGTACACACAGTTTCATCAGCGATCTCGCCGTTCAGCACCTCCAGCTACCCATTACTACCCGCAGCCGTTTACGAGTCGCTGTGCCGAATGACGCCGCAATGATCTGCACCGGAGTTTGCGGAGACATACCGATTGTTGTGGCAGATTACCACTCAACGCGTGGATTTCTTTTTCCTCGCTCTGTGGGGATTTGAGGCTGTCCTAGGGACACGTTGGTTACGCACCCTCAGGCCGATTTTATGGGATTTTGAGGCCCTCACGATGTCTTGGGGACATGGGCCTTCCTCGACAGCATGACACGACCACCCGATGCCGAAGGCGGGTCGCGCCTTCTCTCTCCAGTCTGCTTTGGCCGAACAGCCTGGCCTCTCCGACCTGCTGCATGAGTACGACGACACTTTGACCGCACCGCCAAGACCACTGTATCTGCTTCCTGCCGAATATGGTTCCGGTGGTCGTCCTGCCGTACCGCTATCCTTTCCTTCATGAGGATGTGATTGAGAGACAGTGCTCCGAGATTCTCCAGCAAGGCATCATCCGCCACAACATTTCGCCCTTGCCCTCACCCGTCCTCTTAGTCAACAAGAAGGACGGCTCTTGGCGCTTCTGTGTGGATTACCACGCCTTGAATGCTCATACCGTCAAGGACAAGTTTCCCATTCCAGTTGTTGAGGAGATGTTGGATGAGTTACATGGAGCACATTACTTCTCCAAGTTGGATCTTCGCTCGGGATACCATCAGGTCCGTATGTACCCGGGGGATGTGGAGAAGACTACCTTCAGGACACATCATGGCCATTTCGAGTTTCTGGTGATGCCATTCGGGCTCACCAACACCCCCTCCATATTCCAGGCTCTCATGAACGAGGTATTCCATACTCTCCTTCGTCGCTGTGTCCTTGTTTTCTTCAATGATATTTTGGTATACAACAAAACTTACGCGGCGCACCTCGACCACCTCAGGCAGGTTCTTCAGCTCGTTTGGTCTCATCGGCTCTATTTGAAGGGGTCCAAGTACTCATTCGACACTGATAGAGTGGCCTACTTGGGGCACATCGTCGACCATACCGGTGTGTCAGCAAATCCAGCCAAGATTCAATGAGTGATCGACTGGCCCGTTCCCCAATCACAGTGGGAGTTGCGCGGATTCCTCGGCCTGTCCGGCTACTACCGCTGTTTCATCCATGGCTACACGGTCATTGCTGCTCCCTTGTTATCACTCTTGCGTCATCAATGCTTTACATAGGACGGCTCACAACCATGGAGGCTTTTCGAGCTTTACAACAGGCTCTAGTCTCCGCCCCAGTTCTTCAGTTGCCGGATTTTGAGAAGGAATACCAAGTGGAATGTGATGCTTCAGAGCATGGCTGTGGTGCAGTGCTTCAGCAGGACGACCACCCGATTGCTTATTTTAGCCACAAAACGGTTCTCCACCATCAAAAACTTTCTGCCTACGGGCAGGAGCTTATTGGTCTGACAAAGGCTGTCCGTCACTGGCGCCCCTATTTGTGGGGATGTTCCTTTTTGATCCGTACCGACCATTTCATCCTTAAGTACTTGTTGGAACAGAGGTTAACGACGGTGCCCCAACAACGCTGGGTGAGCCGCCTCCTGGGGTATGATTTTCGGGTGGAATACAAGGCGGGCCACATGAATCGTGCGGCCGACTCTCTTTTTCGCAGCGATTCCCCGGATGCACTTCTCTATGCTATGTCCGAGCCCTTCTCCTTGGTTCTTCCCCGCCTTAGTCAGGAGATCGACGACTCCATCGTACTTCACGAGCTGCGGCTCCGTATTCAGGAGGGGCACCTACCGCCGACTTGGAAGGTCCGTGTTGGCCTCATACTCTACAAGGATCATTTCTATTTGCCAGTCACTTCACCTTTGATCCAGGACATTCTTGCTGCCGTCCACAACCGCACCCACAAAGGGGTCCACAAGACCCTTCAACGACTACGAGCTGAGTTTTTCTGGCCAGGGCTCAAGCGCAGTGTTCAGTCCCACATTGCGGCTTGCATCAACTGCCAACTCAGCAAGACAGAGGCTCTCTCCCCGGCCGGTCTATTACATCCGCTACCAGTGCCGACACAGATATGGGCCGACATCTCCATGGATTTCATCGAGGGCTTGCCTCCATCTCGTGGGTTCAATATCATTTTTGTGGTGGTCGGCCGTTTTTCCAAGGGAGCCACTTCATTTCCATGAGCTGCCCCATCACAGGACTGTCAGGACCCGCTGTAGCCCACATTTTCTTCGATCGAGTGTTTCGTCACCATGGGATGCCGGAGAGCATCGTGCCTGCAGAGACAATGTCTTCACTTCTGAGTTCTGGCAGGAGTTGTTCGCCCTTTTCGACACGAAATTGGTCCTCTCCTCTGCTTACCACCCACAGTCCGATGGCTAGACCGAGGTGGTCAATAGGACCCTCAAGTTGTACTTGCGTTGCTTTACGGGGGATCGGCCCAAGGACTGGGCCCGTTGGCTACCTTGGGTAGAGTATTGTTACAATACTTCCTACCACACCGCTCTTCAAACCACTCCTTTCCGCCTCATTTATGGTTGGGAGCCTCCCCGCCTTCTTACTTATGTTGCTGCATCGGCTCGCTCTACCACCGTCGACACCGAGCTCCGCACGCGTGACGAGGTTCTTCGCCTTGCACGGGATTAGCTCCTTCAGGCCTAAGCACGGATGGAGGCCACATACAACAACAACCACCGAGAGTTATTCTTTGCTCCCGGAGATTGGGTTTGGCTCAAGCGCCGACCCTACCGTCAAGCAACCATCTCTAAGGGGACTTGTCAGAAGCTGGGGCCCAAATTCTTTGGTCCCTTTGAGATCCTCCACCGCATCGGGGAAGTGGCTTACCGTTTCCGCCTAGACGATGACGTGCAGATTCACGACGTCTTTCTTGCATCGTAGCTGAAGCTGTCTGTCAGCAAACCTCCCACTGCACCCTTGGTTCCACTACCGCCACCACCACAGAACAAACTTGATGTCGAGTCGGGTGGAGATGTTATGGATCCGCATTGGGGGATCACTTACGAGCGTCGCGAACCACGAGCCGCACGCGCTTGATTTATTATTACTATTTCCCTATTTTCGGCATGCTATTTTATTATGTTTTAAGTGTGTTTAACCTCATAGTTGTTAAGCCTTATTGATGTGGCAATTTGGTATTTTTATTTCCTTGGAGGGGACTTTATGTAGGGGCAGGGTATTGGAATGAGCAACAAGGAAAAATTATGGGGATTGTTAAAGGCAAACCAAATTTGGATATGCGCAAACCATTGTTAATGATAAACCATATATTTTGAAAAATACTCAGTGCAAATAAAATTGTTAACCACAAACCAAAATTGTTAACTACAAACCAACACTACAAATTACGTAATCAAATGTTTTAGACAAAAACTATTTCATGAAAAGTCTAACGCAACAGTTCGACAAAATAACACGTTTATAACATAGAAACACCAAATTTATGACATTTATATATGGTAACTGTCACATCCACTTCAATGAAAACATGTAAAAATTTAAAGACTTTTATTACCAAACAATACCTACAAAATTCATAAACCTGATTAATTTAAATTTCAGAGGTCAGCCGTGAAACATGTTTGTATACAATGAATATCTTTAAAAGTTTCTTAGCTTGATTCCAGTATCTGAAATTAGGAACAAAAAAAATGGAAATTTGGAAATAAAAAATTTGACTGCAGTTTTTTTAAGGCAAATGAAAGTATAAACAACAAGAATCAACTTCATTTGTTACAGAAAAAAATACACTTATGTTTCCCCCTCTTCATAAACTACAATAGGGCATAAGAGGCTAGAAATCAACCATCCAGCACCATTATCTAATTACATCACGAAAAAAAACAAAGAACAAAAAAGCCAACGTGTAGAATCCATATGCAGAATCCAAAATGAAAAATTAGTTTCTCAATATGCTGAAGTTGAAAGAAGAAAATATGTATTAAAGAATCCAGATGCAGAATCAAAACGAAAATGAAGAGAAGCGGCGGCGCACCTTGAAAATCAACGAAAAAAACCACTACCTGTGACGGGAGAGGCAACAAAAACAAAGAAATAACGTGCGCACCTTCAAAATCGTCTGACTGTTGTACGTCGAACCGCTCATCAGAAGCCTCGCAACTTACCAGCGACGAGAGAGGCAGTGACAGAGAGGTCGGGAAATTCGGCGGGAGTTGCGGCAAGAGAGGCGGCTGAAGGGGCGATGGGAGAGGCAACGAGAGAGAGGCCGGGAGATGCAACGGGAGCGACGGTGAATTAGGTTTGCGTAGAAAAAAAACCCCTGGGAAAAAAGGACCTGATTTTAAGATTTTGTTTTGCGTATATCCAAAGTGGGTTTGCCTTTAACAATTCCCAAAATTATTATAATTCTCTCTTATTTCCCTCTCTCTCTAATTCCTCCCGCAACAACCCTAGCCGTCCTGCCTGTTCACGCTGCACACCGCACGGAGCTCGTCCGCGCGAACCGCCGCACCGCACGACTCCGCCACCGCCGCCTCTTCCTCATCACAATTGCTCTGAAAGGCTCGAAGAAGGGATCGTCTTCCCTCCTGCAGGATTTTCCCCTCCAACGGCCGTTCACACGCTTGCAATCTCGGGAGCGTAACAGAATACTTGAGTAGGAACCCTCATCCTATATGTGCTCCCCTTGTCAACTATCTTTGCACATGTTTGGATCACATTCTTCCCTTTGGATAAACGCGTCTGATCGATTGTATTTCACAAATAACAATTCATTTAGACGTTGAGCTAACCAATTTCTTTTCATGCTATGAACCTGCAACATAAACAAATAAATAATTAATCATTTAATGATATAAATTAATCAAGACAGTTGTCAACAGATTACATATTTACATGAACATATTAATCTATGAAAATAAGATTTAAATGCTTGTTCAAAAAAACTCCATTTACGCTCGCATCCAGATGCACTGCAAGTGCGACTTAGAACCTTTATATCAAATTTAGTCAGATTAAGAGTATCAACTCCATAAGATTGCCACTATTTAGCTGCCAAAAAATGAATATCAAGAAAATAATAATGCATTCTCAATAAATAAATTGTTTGTTTGAGTAATGTCTAATTTACTAACCTGGGACTTTGTTTTTCTATGTTGAACTACAAATTACATTTCAAATAACTCTTCAACATTTCTGTATAAACTTAGGTGGTCCATAATTTTATCTTGATTGTCGTAACTTAGAATGAATCTTTGCATAGTTTGGTATGAACCTCTTATGAATTCTCCATCTAATGCAATATCAGGATTTGAATAGAAGAATTCTAGATTTAAAAAATGAGCCGCCACATGCAATGGTCAATGAATTTGATTTTCCCTTTTCTTATCCACAATTTTCAGGACATCCTTCTATTTTTCCTCTTTCCCATTGAAATAGTTAATGATTATCTCTTTCACTCTATCCATAGCCTCATAGATATAGCTCATAGCCGGTCTTTTCTCACCATCTAACAATCTTAGTGTCTGAACTAAAGGTCACTATTTTTTCATTGAACTTGACTCCCCCCAGTTCACTAATTAGCAGTTTAGCACAATAGAACAACAAAAAATTCTTCAAGTTATGAAAGTGTGAAACTGATCTTTGGAGTTCGAAATTTGGACAATTTGGACTTTGGTTGATCCAATGCCTATCGATACTTTGTCCTCTTACGTTAAAGAATTCCCTTTGTTTTCCTGCATGGTGATTATGAAGCAAATTAAACAATTATGAGTTGATGAGTTCATAACCACGAAGGACGGTTCATAACCACAACGTTCACGATGGCTACTGCCGTGCCAAATAGAACCTAAATCTGATAGAAAAAATAAAAGCAAGCAAAAATACACAAATACCAATAAATAGAAATCAAAGACTTGGCATCAATAGGTATGAAAATTTATCCATGAATTTTAAATTACCAATTGCACAATATCAACATAAAGCAAAAAAACCACAAGTTTGTTTGGTTCAATCTGATCCAGTACGAAATTTACTAATTGTTAAGGTCAACGTGCTGTGCATAGAATCATATTACGTATATTTAAGAAGAGATAATCTAAAAATTCTAAATATAATGAAAAATCGCTAGACCAAAACAATACTTGTTCATATTTTATCTAATAGACTCATCAAATAAATAAATAAAATAAAAGGATAACCAACAAGCGCTATTGGTACGTGGCGCCCGACGCCCCATCATGGATCTTTAACAAAAACCTAATAGCCGAGTGGCTCTGGATCTCAACTAAGATTTTATCTTTTGTCCTTTCTAAAATATAGTCACAATCTACTGATATGTGAAAGGGAATCCTTTTAGTTGATTGATTTAGATTACAATAGAAGTTTTCTTTGTTAATTTTAGTGAAATTGTTATGCTGCAGAATGTCCTTTATTTTGTAACTACTTTAGTTCCTCTTATCTATGATATTTTTGGAGTGTGCTGCTCCTTTTTATTTGATGTTAATGGTATATTCAACTCAAATATTTTTTGTAACAAATATTTTATTCCTAGAATAGTACATCTCTAGTTCTCTACTTAGTGTTTATTTCCCCCTAAATGCTTAGCTTGTTTTTCAAAATTTTCTTTATTTTTTTGGTACTGGAATGCTCATTTCGAAAGTACCTTTATGTTAAGCTCATGTTGCTGATATTGTTGAATTTATAGGGTTCTCTGCTCAACCCATCTTTGAACAAGGTTTCACAATCGTCATCTTCCAATCTCAGTCACATAAACACATCTTCACAATCTGTTGAACATCAGCAAAAACATACCTCTCAAAAAACAATTGGTGCAAGTACGGAGAGAGATCCTAGAAGTAAACCTGAGAAAGGCTCTTTTGATATCTTTAGAACTACAAATGTAGGCTTGGCAAAGTTAAAAAAACCTCTTCATGTATTGAACAAAGAGAAAAAAGGGGACTCTGAACACTTCAAAAATGCTCCTGAGCCGCAATATTTGAGATCTGGAATGGTGTTGCTGAAGAATTCTATAAACAACACCGATCAGGTTAACTTTATATTTTTGGCAACTATAGTAAAAATTTCTAAAGAGCATATGAAAACTAGAAACTATGCCTATCATGCTGAAATCACGGTGAAATGATTGACTCCAGCAAAATGCATGAAAGCTCTTTCTCATACCCTTTTGAAAGAAGGTGGCATCTTGATATGAGAAAAGCGGCTAGAGGAGCGGCAACGACTCCGGCTAGAAGAGAGGCTAGAGGATCAGATCTGCGTCTCTGACGAGCGGCGGCGACTCTGGATCGAGTGGACAGCAGCGGGAGAGACGGATGGCAACGGGAGAGACAAACAACAATGGGTGGAAGAATGAGCAGATACGAGAAGAATGGTTCCTTAACCAGATGATAAACCTAAAAAAGAGGATAAACTGACCGGTTTTAACCCTAAACCGATATGGGCCAGGCGCGCCTGAACTGCGATCGGTGCCTCAGGCGCGCCTTTCAAAATGTAGGGCACAATAGAGGCAGAGTAATAATTTTGGGTTTTGAGTCGCATCATAAAGTAAAAGCCCTAAAAGTAGTAGACAAAGTCACATTTCTCGTTGTACACAATTCCTGTAATTTTAATTTTTAATATAAAAGCACATTTTGTGACTCGGAATTACGTTTCCGGACTATTCCTGTCTCTGAGTTATTGAGTCATTTTGCAATGATTTTCAAGTCTTCGTGCTTCATAGATTAAAGGTATAATATCTAAGAGTGAACCCAAGGCATTACACATCCCGCTCAATCAATGTCAATGTAAGCCTCAATTTGTTGTCGTCCTTTTTTTAATCAATCCTTTTCCAGAACACCTTTTTAGATACTATAAATCCCAAAGCAAACTTCAAATGCTTTACCCCTGATGAATGTATAGATAGACTCTCCACCCTCACAAGCAATGTTATACCATACTAGTATGTGATGGATAAATGGATTACCAATAAATCTTTCGTATTTCTTTCTATCCACTGCCTCCTTGGCATTTAGGTGTCTCTAAGTCTCTATCTTCAAGTTTGACTCTTAAGGGGTTTTGGTATGCTTGCAACCAAGCATTCCAGTTTTTTGAGCAAGTTCAAAATTTATTTTTCTTTGATTGGCAAGAGATCTTGCAAATTCTATGCCAAGAAAATACTTAAGAATACTCCAAGTTTTTTTTATCTCAAACTCTTGTGCATGACTTTTCTCTTCAATTTATTACAATATTCATCTGTCATTAATATGTCATCCATGTACACAAAGCAAAATTGCTTGTTTTTTTAGCGTTTGAAGAACATCATGTGGTCAGCTTGACTTTGTATATGCTCTTAACTTTTCTGAACTTTCTTGGACCTCTTGAACCAGGTCTTATACGATTGTTTGAGACCATATAGAAATTTTCTAGTCTGCATGTCTTGCTGATTCTAAAAAACTTCTAAAATCCAGGTCGATGGTCCATAAACATTTCCCTTCAAGTCTCCATTTAGGAAGTAATTCTTTATGTCAAGTTGATGTAGAGTCCAAAGAAGGAGAATATAGATAAATGTTTTTATTGCAACTGAGGTGAATGTCTCTTGTTTGCCAATGCGAAGTTTGAGTTAGCTTGTTGGCAATACATCTTTCCTTGTACATTTTTTGTTCTCGCATCAATCTTATATTTCACAATGCATACCCACTTATAAATTACGTTTGTCTTCCTTTTGTTATTTCCATAATGATTCATTTTATTCTTTTTATGAGTATCCATTTCCTTTTTCATTCCTAATTTTCAATCGGATCAATTAGTGTGTTTTTTAATGAATCTTAGATCTTACATATTAGAAATATTAGATCAAAATGTTGTATTATTATTATTATATTTTATTTGACAATTTTTGGTAATGGGATGAGTTTAAAAATACTCGAGTATACCAAGGATCATCAATCAAAGATTCCGATTAAATAGACACTAGAGATATTCATATCAATACTACTATGAGTTTGTATTATTTCTCCCCTTTTTTATTCCCATACCCAATACCCGTGGAGTGTGGGCTAAACAAACCCTTCTCTTTATTGTTCAAATCATTCCATTCCATACCCAATACCCAATATTTGGAAGAGGTTCAAAGAACTTTATCATCTTTAATTATTCTCCTTTTGGAGACGATTTATGTTGAAATATAGTGGTTCGATGGCAGTCATATCGATGCTCAAAGTGCTTGGTTCTCAATTCTGGAACTATAAATTGCATTGGAGCAAGTTCTAGTGATATTTTTTGTTTTGTTTTGGAGACGATCATTTCTTATGAAATTTGCTCGTGCTTGTTTGAGCTTAAGTGAGTTTTGTTTTTACCACCTTAAAATTATATTTTACTTATTTTTTATTTATTATAATAAATATTCAATATTCTAACATATCATACCAATAATTTTGTATTGTTTTATTTTTATTGAAATCAAAAAAATCATATCTGATGGTCAAATTCTAACCTCAAGATTGGTATGCATTTCTTACGTTTTTGTGGTGAGTTTCAAATAAGAACTAATGCTGTACATTTTCAACCTAACACTTTAACCCACTGTCGTAAGTGAAATCCATTTACTTTCAAGAAACTTATTGTGGCAAATACTGCTTCTAGTGAAACAAATCGGTTCTTATTGGTGATAAGGTTCTGGAAATACACTTGGTTAGGGTTTTTAAAATAGAGGGCAAATTATGCAAATATTACACGTTAGAATAAATGTGAAAGACGTAGAAATTTAAAGGGTTTGTCTAAATTTAATTGGCTTGATTAAAAAAATTATCCTTGTGTATGAATGAAAAATGAAAACAGTAGATGATCTATAATATTGAAATATAGAATCAATTTGAAAGGAAATTGAAATACTACTGTACCACTAAAATTTATTTATACAATGGCTGTTAAATGCTTAAAAATTATGTGACTAATCAAGACAGTAGAAATGGCCTTGTTTAGTAGTTGTGAAAGGACTGTAGGTAAACTTTATACGGGTCACATTTTGTACGGAGGTCGCGACTATTGCGAAACTGCGTAACGATGATCTAGACTGGGTTTTCCGTCCGCGATCCACAATTTTTCCGCCTAATGTATTCCGTGTAACACCCGACCCGACTACGGGGCGAACAAGTGGCCACTATGTCACATCAGCATTCCTGCGGAGAAAACCTTAGCACAACATTTTTAACGAAATTTTTTCCTCAAGAATGGGTGCTCTCAGGTTGTTATGAACCCTTAATTCTTAATGAAAGCTTGCTTTGGCATTTTTTGACTATCATGTTTTCTTTTGGATTGCGCAGGCTACCAAATCTGAGAATTCAAAGGGTTCTAGTAAGTTCTTTACATTTTTTAAAATAAAAAATGGTTACTTGCTGAAGTTCATGTTTTATTTTTCTATTTTGTAGAAAACGAAATTTTCATTTGAACTGGAAGTGATGTGTTAGGTTTCATTTAACTGAAGTAGCTTTATTTAAATCCCCGCAAGCTCTACTGCAGATTTAATTCATAATACGGTCATTCCTGGCTTTTGTATTTTATAATGTGTACTCATTGTTAGTTTTATCCCAATTGTGTAGAGCAGACTTTATGATTTATTTTTCACAATTAAAACCTTTGGGTGCAATAAAAATGCGGCCGACGAGCGGAGAGGAGCGGCGAACTTTCCAGCTGCGGGCAAGAAGTGAGCGGCGATCTTTCCAGCAACGGGTGAGAAGTGAGCAGCGAGCTTTCCAGCAGCGGGCGAGAAAGCTTTCCAACAGCGAGCGAGAAGTGTGACGACGTGAGATGGAAGAAATAAGCCCCGACTATTTATGAAAAAACAAAACCATAACTCTAATTAAACCGAACCGACTCCTTGATTAAAAATTAAATCGCAATGCACTAGGCGCGCCTATTGTGCGCTTGGATGGCCGGCAAGGCGCGCGCTTGGGGCGTGCCCGAGGCACATCACCCGCCTTGACCGTGTTCAGGCGCCGCTCGGTGCGCCCGGTGCGTCTGACGCTTCAGGCGCGATCCTTGACAACTTAGTTCACAACTTGACTGTATTGTTCATGAAGTTGTCATAACTTAACCCCTTGGTGAAGACATCAATCAGTTGATCATAAGAATTCACGAACGGTGTAGATATATTTATCTTGTCTTGGTGATCTTTTTATGAAATGTCTGTCAACTTCAACATACTTCGTCGTATCATGTTGAACCGGATTGTGAGCAATACTGATGACAACTTTGTTGTAGTAATAGATAGTAACTGGTTTGTTCACCTGAAGACCCATATCTTGGAGAATTGTTTTCAACCACAACCTCTCATGTACAACCCCAATTTGACGAGGCCAACCTGATTCTCCCCGAAAGAGGTTGGGCGAGCTTGAGTGTTGCAGGCAAGGGGCCATGGTTTGCCCCATTTCACTGGGTGAGTATAGACTAGCGGGATTGACAACGACCAACCCAGGTTTAGCAAGCCCAGCATATCAGCGAACTTAGCACAACAACAAATCCAACATAGAAGCGAGCTCAGCGTATCTGCGAGCTCAACATAGTTGCGAGCCCAGTGCAGCTGCAAGTTCCCCCAGGCAACTTCTCAGCCGGCGAGTCCAGGGTTTGGGTGAGCTCTACCCCAACGAGTTCTCGAATACCGCCCAGATGCAAGAAATCTCCACTACAACCATTTTGTTGTTCACATACCGTTAGAGGCTGCCCATAACATTCTCAAACAACAGGATTCCGCTGTCTCCATGTCAATTTGGGCTGTTAATAACAAAAATAAAAAGGTGGAGGCTGTTATTGGTAGGCCAAAAAGGCTATTTTATTCTCGATCAAGATTTTGCCCATAAATAGACCCCCAAAACACCTCGGAGGGGTAGACCCAGCCTCCTAGAGCTCCCCTTTTTGGAGACATCTTGCTCCGCGCCATCCGTGTTGCCGAGCTCAGCCTTTGGCTTTGGGAGGGGAAGTTGCGAGTGACACTTTCGAGTGAGTGGCAGGACCTCCACGCCGAAGCTCACCGGATCTGTGTGTAGGCAACTAGCTTTCATCTAGTGAGGGGCCGACTCTGAGTTCGTAAATTTCTAGTCTGGTGTGCCCCGACGTCGAGCCTAGTAACTCGAGCTGCTCCCTTTTAGTCCAAACTTCGTTGAACCGATATTCGGTTAACACTTTTGGTGCGGTGAGTGTGTACTAGTTGCTCATGAAGAAAAAACTCGTCTGACGGTGCCATGATAGTACATGAAGAGCAAGGAGATGGCCAGGGAAACTCGCATTCATCGGGCGAGTTCGTTACGCAGAGTCAATTTGCCGAGTTCATGAGGTCCATGAAAGGAGTGGTGAGAGGTCTGCTCATACAGCGCGTCGAGGTGGTGATATCTAGCCCTACCACCGCTCCGCAGGGCGAGACGGGTTGCGGCTAGCGACCTGACAAGGAGGCAGTCCAAGTGGATGGAGATTAGGTACTGCAGCCGCTAGTGCTCTTTGCAAGCACTCCGGCGGCTCACAGCTCATAGGGCGAGCACAACTGAATTCCCCACGACATTTCACTCGCGTCAACAAGTCCTTTTTGCGAGCTGGTGCTGACGGCTCCCGTTCCGACTGGATTCGTGGAATCCGCCATGAACTTCTGCTCCGGGATAGATGATCCCATTAAACATCTGCAATGGTTTGAGGATATGGTGTCAATTCGACCAATGTCTGGCCCCTTTAAGTGTTGGTTGTTTGCCATCACCTTCAAGGGGAAGACTAGGGTTTGGTTCCATCAACTACCGACGGGTTCAAACTATAGCTTCGAAGACCTTAGCATGGAGTTCCTGCTTCGTTTCTCTACTTCGAAGAAGAGGAAGAATGGGCCGGTGTCACTCTTCCTCATCAAGCAGGGGCCGCAGGAGTCGTTGGGATCGTATGTCGATCGTTTTCAAGAGGAGATTCTCTTAGTCCAAGAATTACCTGGGCATACCCTCATGCTGGCCTTTAGCCTCGGTCTGCAGGGAGGGCTCTTCAAAATGGAGCTTACTCGCATCCCCTGGTATCGTTTGAAGAGTTGATCGATCGAGCAACACGCTACATCAAGGGAGAATCAACAAGCCTGGGATTTGTGGCCAAGTTGACGGGAGAAGAGGTGAAGGAGACGATAGAAGGAAGTGAAGAGGGAGCCAAGAGAAAGGTTGAGCCTAGAAAGCGAGAGGAAGGAAGAATGCGGGAAAACAGGGAGCGAAGGGATCAGGAGAGGAGATTTCGAGGACCTCCCGCCGGGCCGGTGCGAAGGATTGTCGGGGGGGGGGGGATACTGGGGGGAACATGGAGAATGTTCTCACTTCTCACCCGAGTGATGAGACCGACGACATTCGCCCTAGAGGATGCAAGAACCATGGAGGCAGGGTCAGGCTCCTCGACAAGAGGCCTACGCCGTCGGAAGGGGACCGGGGCGAGGGGGAGACCCCAACAAGCAAGGAGGGAAGGAGAGAGGAGGGTGGTCCTCTATTGCGACTTCCACCAGTCGGAGGGTCACACCACCACAACTTGTCCAGAGTTCTTGGACTTGAGGAGAGGAGCAGAGGAAGGAGCCCAGGAGGGGAGGCGAGAGCCAAGAGCAGGAGAAGGAAGAAACGAAGGTGCTGGAGGACGGGCGCCGAGAGGGTGCGAAGATCAAGTGGATCATTGGACCCGCGGTGGGACCAGAGCGATCCACGGAGGGGCAGGAGTAGAGGCAACAAAGAAGGGAAGCTTGCACATGGTTTACCGTAAGAGCGTGGCTTCCACCTCGCAAACACCACCACCGACCGGGGAAATTACATTCTCAGCGTAGGATATGTTCTTAAACGAAAACCCCTTCCATGATGTCTTGGTGATTCAGGCGGCGGTAGAGACGCTTCCTAGTCGACAACAGAGGTTCGGTTAATGTGGTCTTCAATAAGGTCTTTGATGCCATGATCGTGGAAGAGAAAAAAGTTACCTCAACCGATGACCCCCTCTTTGGTTTTGCAGGGGAGAGAAAGGAGGTTGAAGGAGTGAAGCTCCTCGTCACCCTAGGAGGAACATCAAAGACATGTCGCTTTGCGATCGTTGACGCGCCCAATAGATACAATGTTATCTTTGGACGACCCCTCATCGACGCCTTCCAATGCGGGCCTTCATCGTTCCACCGGTGTTTGAAATATAATATTGGAGGGCTGCATATACTGATCAGGAGTGACCCAAAGGTGGCGCGGGAGTGTTACCTCAACGCGGTCAATACAGTTAGCTGGGAGAAGGAGGCCAAAGTGGTCGACAGAGTGATAGAGGAGATGAAGAGGCTAGAGGCAGCATATGAGGTGGAGGAGAAGGAGATCGAGGCTAAAGGCGGGAGGCCCGAAAAGGTGAAAATAAGCGGGGAGCTTGCGACGGAGGACAATGAGAGGATCCTTGCTTGCATCCAGGAGAACGTAGATATCTTTGCATGGAGCGCGAATGATATGCCGGGAATCGATGCGGACGTCGCATGTCATCATCTCAATCTCGACAAGGGATTTCACCCGGTGCAACAAAAGAAGAGGAAGACAACCACCACATTGGTCGAGCCAATTCGTTAGGAGGTGAAAAAGCTCTTTGATGCGGGTTTTGTATCAGAGATCCAGTATCTAGGCCTGGTCTCCAACGTTGTAATGGTGAAGAAGGGAGACAGGAAGTGGCGGATGTGTATTGATTTCTCCCTGTTTAATAAATATTGTCATAATGATTGCTACCCCCGTCCTGGAATCGACGTGATCGTAGATTCAGCCATCAGATTCCCTGTGATGAGTTTTTTAGATGCTTTTTCTGGGTACCATCAAATACGCATACACCCTCCTGTCGTCAAAAACGTTTTTGTTATTACAAACGACATATGTTATTGTTTTAAAATGATGTTGTTCGTGCTTAAAATACCAGAACTATATATCAGCGGATGATAAATAGGGTGTTCAAGGAGCAAAAATTGGTGAAATATGGAGGTGTATGTAGACCATCTCCTGGTGAAGAGCAAGAGCATGAAAGAGCATCCCGACCAGAGTGGAGCCAAACTCGGATAAGATCCATGCTATTTTGGAGATGGAAGCCCTAAGGAACGTGAAGGAGGTTCAACGCTTGACGGGTCGGCTCACGGACTGAGCAGATTCCTCTCTAGGGCTGGGGAGAAGTGTTCTCCTATGTTGTGAGCATTGCACAACCACATAGACAATAAAACGTTGTAATGGTCAGTAGAGTGTGAGGAAGCTTTTCAAAGTTTAAAACTTCACTTGGCGCGGGCACCCTTGTTGCAGGGACCTCGCGAGGGGGAGGATCTCTATCTCTACCTGGGGGTGGGGGCCGAGGCGGTGAGCTCGGTCCTAGTTCGAGAAGAGGGAAAAAAGAAACTCCCCATTTACTATGTAAGTAGGGTCCTTCAGAAGGCTGAGCTGCGTTACCCCATCCTGGAGAAGCTGGCTTTTGCACTCATCATTTCAACTTGTAAGCTCCGTTCCTACTTCCAGACACACTCAATCAAGGTGGTCACAGATCATCCATTTCGCGGCATTATGGATGGGGTCGAGCATTTAGGAAGGCTGGCCAAATGGTCGGTGGAGCTCAACAAGTTTGATGTCTCTTTTGTTCCTCGAGCAGCGATGAAGGTTCAAGCGGTGACCGATTTTCTGGCTGACTATACGGTAGAAACATGCGAACTGGAGTCACAGGAGTGGAGGGATTGGTAGATGTTTGTAGATGGAGCGTCAGGAAGATACTCGGTGGGAGTCGGGGTAGTCCTAATAAGTCTTCAAAAGGTGAGGATCGAGCAGGCCATTTGCATCCATTTTCCCGTCACCAACAATCACACGAAGTACGAGTCCATGATCGCCTGCCTCCGCCTGGCCCGAGAGCTGGGGATTCTAGACATCAAGGCCCACACAGATTCCCTGGTGGTGGCCTCGCAGGTTCAAGGAGAGTTCGAGGTCCGTGAGCAGACACTTTAATGATTCCTGGCAAAAATGGAGGATTTGATCAACGCCTTCCTCTCGTTTTCCATTCAACACGTGCCCAGGGAGGAGAATACGACGACAGACCGCTTGGCCATGTACGGTCCTACGACAGGAGGAACGATGACCGAACTGTTCGGTAGCCTCTACCTTCGTAGATTGGGTGTTGGACGAGATCCGCTTGGGGGAGTGCGGAAGCCAGCTTATTACTTGCTCCACGAAGGTAGCCTCTACCGGAAGACTTTATCAGGTCCCTTGGCACAATGGGTCGCTGAGTTTCAGGTACCCTGGGTGTTGGACGAGATCCACTTGGGGGATTGCAGAAGCCATTCTGGTGGAAGGACCTTCGAGAAAAGGGTACTAAGACAAGGGTATTTTTGGCCTACTATGCGAAGGGATGCAAAACAGTTTGTCAAAAAAATGCGCGTGATGCAATCTAGGGATGGATCTCATCGGGCCGTTCCCTCAGGCGAGTGGGCAAAGGAGGTTCATTCTTGTAATGATCTTTTATTTTTTCAAGTGGATTGGGGTGAAGGCATTAACCAAGACTACCTCCCAAATAGTGAGAAACTTCATATGGGGGAGGGGGGGGGGGGGGGTCATATGCAGGCACGGCTGCCGCGCGCAATAGTCACAGATAACGGACCACATTTTGTAGGTACTTAGCTCATCAATTTCTGTAGCCAACTGGGAATCGACCTCCGCTTCATGTTTGTTCATCTCCCTCGGAGCAACGACCAGGTCGAGGCCGCAAACAAGGTCACTGTTAATTTGCTGAGCAAGAATGTCGAAAACTTGAAAGGAAATTTGGTTGAACAGCTCCTCTCTGTCCTTTGGCCTCTTTGAACCACCCCAAATACTGCCACAGGAGAAACTCCATTTTAGCTATCACATGGCTCGGAAACAGTGATCCCGGTGGAGTTCGACGTCAGGAACCCGAGGGTTATGGCTGTAGATGAGGGCGGGGAAGATTGAAGGAACGAGAATGAAGAGGAGCAGAGACTCTCATTGGATTTGGTGGAGGAACTCTGAGACCTCGCGACAATCCGTCAAGAGGAAGTCAAGCGCAAGATGACAAAATACTTTGACAAGCATATAAGGGTCAAACAGTTCGACAAAGACGACCTGGTTCTTAAGAAGGTGGATGCCTCCGGAAGAGCCGCGACAGTGGGGAAGCTCCAATCAAATTGGGAGGGCCCTTACGTGGTAGTAGAAGCATGGAATACCGGAGGGTACCGTTTTCAAATTTGCGAGGGGGAGCTCCTTTGTCTCCTCGCTTGCTTGGCGCTAACATTCCAGCAAGTTAGACTCCGCCTCGCCAAGGCGGTTGTCGAGGTAGTCATTGTTGCTTCGGGCGTCCCGCAGCTCCTCCAGTTTGGAGATCTGCTCGGCCCATGCGAGTTTGGCATCCTGCAAAAGGCCGAGTCTTGGATGTCAACAGGTTGGAAAAGAAAATGAGGCATCAAATAAGAGTTAGTACCTCGCCCGGGGCAGGCGAGGCGGTCCCTCGAGAGGTGGCGAGCTCAGCATTGACTTTTACCAACTGTTCTTTGGCGGCGTCGAGGGCATCTGTGGTCACTGCCAGCTTCCGGGTCAGGCTGAGAGCCCGCCTCGCAGTCTAGTGGAAAAGCTCAGTGGTGCGGAGGACGGAGCGGCTGCCGTGATTGGCCAACTCGTGGAAGGAGGTGCTCGTTGACACCCCGTCCTCCCGACCGTAGAGGCCGAATATTACGTTGATGGCGTCATTGTCTGGATCCTCGTCTTCCATCCAGGAGGGCAACCTTGAGCTCAGGCTAACTCGATGCATCCCGTCATACCACTGGAGGAGGAGGAGGTCACTTTCCAGCTCTTTGGTGCGCATCCTCAGCCCATAGTTAAGATGAGCGTTGGGGGCTTCCTCCAGTTTCTTGTTAACGACGGTGCTCGCCTCGTCGGCTCTCGGCTTCTTAGGCTCAGAGGAGGGAGGAGCGACCATGGGATGGACCTTCTCCTTTCCTTTGACAGGTACCGAAGAATAGCCGCCAGCGCGCACTGCGGTGACTTCGTCCGAGCGCGAGGCGAGTACTTTGCTGGTGGGTGTCCTCGCAGCCGCTGGAGACATGTTCACATGCAGGGTTCGCACTCCTACGAGTGCAAGTCGAGTTTTGTCAAATACCAAAACGAGTTCACGGAAACAAAAACTATACGAGTTTATACTTGTTTGGGGAATGATGAAAGCGAGTTGGTCCTGACACTGTCGCAAGTACATGACATCGAACTCCTTGCCCTCCAGTAGTTCGTAAAGGGCGAGTGCGTCACCCTCCCCGCGAGGCGGCTTGTAGGTTCTCTCGCTTCTCTGGACGGGCGCGAGCGGCAGCGTTCCCAATGCGCCTCACACGAAGACGAACTTGTCCGTCCAGTGGTAAATCTTGTTCAACTTCTCCACTATCTTCACGCAGGCGCTGGAAAAGAAGACGACATTGTCATTTGTCGCCTTCAGGGTCAGTATCTTGTAAAAAGCGGCGAGGTTGAATCCGATCCCCTCCCCGCGCATGTAACACGCGAAGGCGACCATGACGCTGATGCCGTTAGAGTTGACCTGCATCGAGACCAGCCCGAAGTACTTGAACACCTGGTTCACCTCAAGCCACAGGGGGAGTCGCAATCTCGATTGAAAGTGGGCCAAGGGAAAGGCAAGTTCGTCCTCGTAGAAGGTGTTGATGCTCTCGCCGGGTACGGGTTGCTGCACCGAGAAACCTTCTGGAACATACCACGCCTCGAACACCTTGAACTCAACAGTGGTGGTCTGCGAGTTCGGGAAGCAATGGTCAACGAAATTCGCGACGCAGTGCTCGCGACCCTCATCACCCTTGGATTTGCGAACCATCCCGTTAAAAGCGTGGTGAGCAAATAATTTTTTGAGTGAGGGGCGGGAGATCTGAGGAGACGGGGAGCGTGCCCTTGACCCCCGCCCCATCCTATTTATAGTTTTAGGCCAAGCAAGGCCAAACCTGTCAACTCGCGAGCTCACAAAATAATAAGGGGTGCCAATACTCGCCTAATTGAGAATCACCAGAATCACTCACACTGTCGAATACTCGCTGGTATCGCGCTCACGCGTCTCCATACTCACACCAACTCACATAAAGGAGAAAAAAATAAAAAAACATTCAACTCATGTCGGAGAAGCAAAATAAGGCTATTTTCTATTATTATTTATTACTCAGCGTTCATCGCGAGTACAAAAACTCGAGCGCATAAAAAAGTGATTACACATTTGCGCGAGTACAAAAAATCTTGAGCGCGTAAATAATGTGATTGCAAATTGGCGCGAGTGCAAAAAATGGTGGTCAATACAAAGTGGCAAGTAAACCCAAGTCAGCTACGGGCGGCGCACAAGTCCCTTCCTTGTGTCCGTGGGCGAGCCGGGTGGCGAGCAGACCAGGTAATATCCATCGCTTCGTGGTATTTCTCCTGTGCACAGCGCATGTGCTTCTCGCCCTTTCCCATGACCTCTTCCAATCTACTCTCCTTGCTTACCGTTCCCGTGATCTGTGCGTATTTGTGGAGGTGGTCTTCAGTGGCGAACAAGCAGGTCTCCAGCTCGTACAGTTTTTCCTCGGCATCTAGCATCCACAGAAAGAGCCCGCCTTCGCCCTCTAGCTGTGCGTTGTAATTCTCCATCGTGTCCACACGGTGTCGGAGTTAACCGAATTCTTGTTTGGTCTCTAGCTGGGGCGCGACAGTAGGAGTAGCATCATAGGAGGCGAGGATCGCGAACAGGCAAGTGCTGAAGTCGACACTCTCTACTCGCGGGCCATCCATCAATTCATGTAGAGGGCTCAACATCCTAGGAGGCATTGGCCCGGGCGGGGTTCCCAGCGATGAGATCTCATGCGAGGTGGGAACATCCGAAACTGGAAAAGAGAGAAGTCAGAAAGGCAGAGTCAGCTAAGAGATAACAAGCCTGGGTGGGGCGACTCCCTTTTCGTAGACACTCCACCTTCCTCTGTGGGGTGAGGCAGCGCCTTCGCCAAGGACTTCCAACCCGTGCGAGGGCGACTCGACTCGCCAACTTCAAGATGGCGAGCGGGTGCCGCGAGCTCTAAAGCGGCGACAAACGACGGTGGAATTCGACTCCCGACGAGGTCAGGCGTGTTTCGTAGGGTCACATCATCTTGGGTAGGCTCGCCTTGAGAAACGTGAAAGGAGGGTACTGCGAGGCAAAAAGGAACGTCAATGCTACTCTCGCGAAGAATCAGAGGGGCTGAGCTTACCAGGAATAGAGGGGCTGAGCTTACCAGGAATAGAGGGGTGAGATGACTTCTTGGAAAGTCTTATCTTCCTTGACTTCGCGTCGTCCTTCCCTATTGAACTCCCCAAGGCAATCACGATGGAGGGCTCGCCAACAGCCTGTAACACCGCATAGGATAGTGCGATTAAGACATCTCTCCTACTCGTGGCAAAGGAAAATAGGTCAACTTACCTCATTAAGTGGGGGTTGGTTCTCTAGGGCTAGTTAGCCCGCTCCGCCCGCCAGAGAATGCCTCTCCAGGTGGGCTTGCTCCGAGGAGACGCCACATCAGGTGTGGAGCTCGCCTCGCCAGGGGGAAGCACGGTCTTTCGTTTTTTTCTTCTTGCTGGATCCGTCGTCTCACACCTCTCATTGTCGCTGCAGAGGGAATCCGCAATCAGGTTGAGAAGGGCTTCGACATCGCCATCACCTTTGTTCAGGATTCCATCACACGCGAAAGAGTAGCAGGTCGACAAGGGAATGTTAAATGAAAGAGTCATGCACTGCCCCCATATTTATAGAAGTAGAAGGGCAGCGCGCCCTAATCTCCCGAGTTGCGGCCAGTCGCTCGCTTAATCGGGGTTGATTGATTTCCTTCAGATCTTTATCGAGCTCGTAAAAAAGCGATGATTGTGCACAACCCCAATTTGGCGAGCCCAACCCGATTCTCCCCGAAAGGGGTCGGGCGAGTTTGAGCGTTGCAAGCAAGGGACCATGGTTCGCCCAGTTCCACAGGGTGAGTATGGCCTCGCGAGACCGACTGCGGCCAGCCCAGGTTTAGCAAGCACATCATATTGGTGAACTCAACACAACAACTTCAACATAAAGGCGAGCTCAGCGTATCCGCGAATTCAACACAGAAGCAAGATCAACATATAGTATCGAGCCCAATGCAGCTACAAGTTCCCCCAGGCGACTTCGCGCCAGGTGAGTCCACGTTTTGGGTAAGCTCTGCCTGGGCGAGTCCCCAACTACTTTAACCAGAGTACTTGCCCAGATGCAAGAAATCTTCAGTTATAACCTTTTTACTATTCGCAGACCATCAGGGTCTGCACATAGTCTTCTCAAACAACGGGATTCTTCTGTCCGCAGGCTAATTTGGGCTGCTAATAACAAAGACAGAAAGTCGGAGGGGCAGATCCGGCCTCCTAGAGCTCCCCTTTTTGAAGACATCTTGCTTCGTGCCATCCGAAGTGTCGAGCTCAGACTTTGGCTTTTGGAGGGGAAGCTGCGAGTGGTGCTTCCGGGTGAGTGGAAAGACCTCCACGCTGACGCTCAACGAGTCTGTGTGTAGGCAACCATCTTTAAACTAGTGGGGCCAATTCTGAGTTTGTAAATTTCTGGTCTGGTGTGCCCTGATGACGAGACTAGTAACTCGAGCTGCTCCCTTTAGTCTGAAATCCGTTGAACCGTATCCGGGTTTCAACACCTCACATATTCCTTTTGTCATAGCCCTATACTTCGCTTCAACACTTGAGCGAGCAATAACATTCTGTTTCTTGCTCTTCCAAGATACAAGATTTCCACTCACAAATGAGCAATACCCGGTAGTAGACTTACTATCGTCTTTACTACCAACCCAATCAGCATCTGTTAACACTTCAATGTTCAAAGGTTGGTTTGTAGAGAACAAAATCCCATGTCCCGGAGACTTCTTGAGGTATCTCAATACCCGATATGCAGCTTGCTGATGACAAATTGTGGGAGAGCGCATGAATCTACTTGGGACACCCACGACATATGTAATATCAGAGTGAATATGAGATAAGTGTACGAGTCTCTCAACCAATCGTTAGTATCTTGAAACATCAACTTTCTCCCCACTAGTATCAACATCAATCTTGTAATTAGCCTCAATAGGTGTATTGTTACGCATGTGCGCATAACTTCATTTATCTTGTCTTTTATGTTTATTGATGTGAGCCCCCTCTATATAAGGAGGTGACATGAGAGAGTTCACCTCATCTTATGTTATTAGGGTTTTGGGTCTTCTCTTGGAGAAGGGCTTCTCGGAGGAACCAGCCTCCAGAAGAAGGGCACGAGTATACCTCGTGATTATATCCGATGTGTTGCTTTAGTGAAGTATTTTATTTTCGTACGCGCACCATTGGTCCGACCTGTCGGATCCGCCTGCAAAGCGCGTGCTGTTGGGTTCTGCACCACCACTTCCCAATCTCCCGACGCATCACGTTGTTCGTCAATCGTGCGCTTGCGCTGCTCCCTCTCAGCGCAGCCTCCGGACTTCGCCGCGCGCCTGGACTGCGTCCCCGACCCCGCCTGCATCGCCTCTTCTACATCGCGTCTTCTGCCCCGATCGCCACCATCGCCTCTTATGCCCCGCGTTCCTACACTTCGCTCGCACACCCCGATGTCCAGATCTCGACACCCCAGCACAGCTCTTGCCGGCCCAGCTCCGCCCTTCCTCCGCCATTACAGTTCTAGCCTGTCGCAACCAGCTATTCCGCAGTGCTCCCTTCCCAGCCCCGACACCCTCCTACCAACCTCCAGCTTGGTGCACCCGTCCTCTTATGCCAAAGAGACTGATGGAATCCCGCGTGGAAGCCCTCGAACACACTCTTCGACCTCAAATGTCGTTTTGAGGCTCAGACCGAGTAGCTCACGACAATTATGGCCATGCTCCACAACTTGCAGTCCGGCCAGCAATCCGATCCCCTACTACTGCTTTCGCCTTGGGATCACCCAGCACAGTGGCCCCCTCTAACCCCGCCTTGACGGGCCTCCCTCTACATCTCCCACGTCTCGACATGGCCACATTTAACGGGACTGACCCACTTGGGTGGATTGCCCGCGCCGAACAGTTTTTTGATCTTCACCAGATTCCTCCGGCGCCGCAGGTCTCCACAACAATCGTCGGCATGGAAGGGTCCGCCCTCCATTGGGTTCGCTGGCTCCGCCGTCCTCCCCCGGCCTCACCTGGACGACCCTCACGGAGGCCCTCATTTAGCGGTACGACCACCGCTACTCCGGCTCCATGATCGAGCGTCTCTGCGGATTCCGCCAAACTGACTCCATTGACTCGTACGTTGATATGTTTATTGAGCCAATCACCCATGTCCCAGGACTTCCCCCCGATCATTACTTGGCGTACTACATGCATGGCCTGCAACCCCATATCTGAGCCCGCCTTCGCACCCTTCAACCAGTCACTATGAACCAATCAATGGACCTCTCCCCACTGGTGGAGGCTGAATTCCTCGCGCTGTCCGAGGACTCTCTTTCCTCACTGCCTCCCTCCAAACCTCCATACCAGCCATACTTTCCTCCCCCGACGAAACAACCGCCACTACAACCTCCTTTACCTCGTCCACCCAATATCGGCCCACACAACAACCGTCCTGTCCCCACTAGCCGCCTATCCACGAGTACCATGACCTACGAAGCAAGGGTCTGTGTTTTCGTTGCAGACAACCTTACTTGCCTAATCATGATTGTCCTATGAAGGAGTTCTGGTGCCTCATCGGGGAGGACGTGCACGAGCTCACCGTTGCTAACTTGGACGCGCTGATGATCATCGATGTACCTCTGGACGGCGCTTCGAGCACCTCTACATCTGGGTCTCTGCGGGCATGCCACTACTAGTGGAGGACGACGCTCCGACCTTGAGGGCAAGGCCGTTTGTCTGGTGGGGTGTATTGTTACGCACATGCGCGTAACTTCATTTATCTTATCTTTTATGTTTATTGATGTGAGCCCCCCCTATATAAGGAGGTTGTATGAGAGAGTTCATCTCATCTTATGTTATTAGGGTTTTGGGTCTCCTCTTGGAGAAAGGCTTCTTGGAGGAACCAACCTCCATAAGAAGGGCACAAGTATACCTCATGATTGTATTCGGTGTGTTCCTATATTGAAGTATTTTATTTTCGTACACGTATCATGTATCCACTGGAGCACACCCAAGCATACCAGTTTCCTCCAGAAGTTCAAGGGTATACTTTCTCTTAGAGATGAAGATCCCCTGACCAGACCTCACTACTTCAATTCCCAAGAAGTATTTCAATTTCCTCAGATCTTTGACTTCAAATTCTTTGCCCAATTGTTCTTTCAAGTGCATGATCTCCTCTAGGTCATCTCCTATAATGATGATATCATTCACTTATACAATAAACATCGATATTTGAGCTCCTCTCCTCTTGATAAAGAGAGTATGATCAGCATGTCCTTGAGTATAGCCTAGTTGAAGAATGGTTTTGTTAAATCGTCCAAACCAGGCTTTAGGGGACTGTTTCAGGCCATATAAGGATTTTCGCAGATGGTAGACCTTTCCATTGGACCCTTCTTTGGTAAAGCCGGGAGGGATAGTCATGTAAACTTCTTCCATATCACCATGCCAGAAAGTATTTTTGACATCAAGTTGTTGTAACTCCCACTCAAGACAAGCAGCAGAAGAGAGAATCACGCGAATAGAATTCATCTTTGCAACATGGACAAAGGTTTCTTGGTAGTCAATTTCTTGGGTTTGGGTATACCCTTGAGCAACCAAGCGCGCTTTATGCCGCTCCACCACCCCATCTTGATTCTACTTAACAGAGAAAATCCAGTGTGATCCAACCGTTCACTTCCCAGAGGGAAGACTTGAAAGCCATCATGTTCTATTTTTTCTAAATCACACATCTCTTCTTTCATGGCCTGTTGCCACTCAGCTATCTGAATAGTCTCGTGCCAGGTCTTAAGAATCACAATAGAGGAAAAAGATGAGATAGAAGCTCTGTGAGCATGAGAGAAGTGATGGTAAGAAATGTAATTGGCAATGGGGTGTTTGGTGCCACCAGTATTCCCTTAAAGACGAGCGAGGGGAATATGGAGGCCATCATCTGAATCTGGAGCAGAGGCGGGCATCGATACAGGTGGAACATCCACGGACGGTACTTGCTCAGCGGTCCGAGGTCTGCGAGAGTATGTATATAATATATGAGGAATAGAAGTGAGAGGAACAAAAACAGTACTGGGTGAACTAGGAGCAGGAGGAGGGGAAATATGAGAAGCAACAATCGGGAGAGGAGAGTCGATTGTCCCGTCAATATTACTAGTCTGCCCCTGACGAGGACCAAAATATGACTTTCCCTCACGAAAAGTAACATCAACAATGCAGTAATAGCGACATGTAGGAGGGTGATAATACCTATACCCTTTGGTGATAGATGAATAGCCCACAAAAACACATCTGAGGGAGCAAGCATCCAGTTTATCGCGATGCGGGGTTTGAACATGAGCAAAGCAAATTGAACCAAAGATGCGAGGAGCGATGTGAGAGGTGTGGAAAATGTGTTTCTTGGATAAATGAGAGAGGGGCGTATCGTAGCAAAGGGAGCATGGCGATAGACAGTTAATTAGAAGAGCTGCAGTCAAAACCTCATCACCCCAATAGGACTTGGGGAGGTTCATGACAATTAACAAACACTGAGCAACCTCCAGTAAGTGCCTATTTTTCCGTTCAGCTACACCATTTTGAGTAGTAGTGTGGACACATGTGGTTTGGTGAATAATGCTATGTTCGGCAAGATAGACACAAAACACTCCCCGATCATCATACTCCCCACCATTATCACTACGAAACACACGAATTGTGCAGTGAACTGTGTCACAACCATTTGATGAAAGGGCCGAAAACAAGTAAACATGTCACTCTTCCTTTTTAACAAATACAACAAAGTAGTACGAGAATGCTAATCAATAAATGTAACACATCATTTTTAGCCAGTTAAAGATAACACGGGGGAGAGACCCCAAACATAAGAATGTATAACATCAAAAGGACAGGAACTAGGAAAAGAAACATGACTGAGACTATGACGAGCATGTTTTGAGAGTTCACAAGTGTCACAATTAAATAAATTAATTAAATAACTGAAAGCAACAAAAGGTTTGGTAAGATGTAAAGCAGAAGGGTGAACAAGACGTAGATGTCAGCGCCTGATGTCATGTAAAGTCGGAGCACTTGTGATGGAGAGAGAACGAGGAGATAACGACTGGTTCAACAAGTACAACCCGTCAACGTTCCTATCACAACCAAACATCCGCTTCATGTCCAGATCTTGAAACACACAAACATCAGGAAAAAAGGGTTACAGAGCAATTTAAAGAAATATTTAAGTGACTAATGAAGAGAAGCTTGCTAGGAAACAATGGGGCATGCAAAATCGAAGAAAGAGATAGGTCGGGAGAACAATGGTTCCTTTGCCAGCAATAGAAGAAAGGGAACCATTAATCACAATAACCTTATTACAACCAGAGAGAGGATTATAGGAGGTAAAACCTGAGGCAGAGCCAGTCATGTGATCCGTCGCACCCGAGTCGATGATCCACTCGGAATGGGATGAAGACACAACATGAACACTGGAGATACCTGAAGTAGCAAACACGACAATAGAATCGGCCGATGTAGAGTCAGAATGGGAACACAACATACGTCGTTAACTCCATAGTATAAAGGCCCCTAGAGTTGTCCTCATAAACCTCAGTCAAATGCGCAAAATATTGTGTGCGGGCACCAACCTGACGAACACCGCCACAATGACCACCTCTACCACGAGCACCAGATCCCTGACCAGAGGGAGCAAGATGAGGGTGTAGATGAAAACATACGTTCTTAGTATGTCCTTTCTTCCCATAGTGGTTGCATAAAGGTGGACGTCCTCGAGCAATCCCAGTAAGAGCTGAGTGGGTCGGTAGAGGAACTAAGAGAGTGTCGACGATTCTCATCATTGAGGAGCATACTGAAGGCTTCATTAAGAGAGGGAATAGGCTCGCGGTGGAGGACATGCAGGCGAACCACATCAAATTCCATATCGAACCGTATAAGAATGACGCGAACACAAAATCTAAAGAGCCCGCGCATCTGCAGTGCTAGCAGCAGTAAAGGTGTTGAAGTAATTTACTTCCTGATACAAACGTTCGAACTTAGAGTAGTAGGCAGAGACAGACATGGTTCCCTGCTTCAGCTCCAAAACACGGCGAGTGAGCTCATAAATCTGCGTCGAACTGCTAGCTTGAGAGTAGGTGTCACAGGCCCTTTTCCAAATTTCATGAGTCGAATCTAGAAGCATGTAGCTGCGATACATCCGAGAGGACATAAAGTAAAGTAACCACGACATAACCAAGGAATTGTCCGCATTCCATTTTCTCCATGAGGAATTGGTACGTGGTGGCTCAACAGTGGTACCATCAATATGCCCATATAGCTGGTGACTTCGAATAGCATGTTGTGTCGCCATGGACCATTCAAGATATTTTGTGCCATCCTAGGTAACAATAATGATTTTTAAACAGCCAGATTGGTCGTGGCTTCGAGGAGAATTTGGAGAGGGACTAGTGTGGGGAGATGATGAGATTTCAGAGCAATCACCCATCGATGACCATTTAAAGGCAACTATCAAGAAGAAGAACTCAAAACGGAAGAAACATCTTTCAAGTCACTTAGATCGCGCCCCCGGAGAGGACACCGGAGGAAGTGACCACGATGTCTCCGGTAGCCCCCATGGAGGACAAAATGACTGAAGAAAAAGGCCCGCCCGAAAAAATGGGCGGAGAAATTCGCTGAAGCTGCGATGGCCGCTGGAGAAGGAAGAAGAGACGCAGCTGGAAGCCCTAGGCACTAGAGGCGGCGCGGAGAAATGTGCGCGCTAGAAGCCCTAGTTACTGGAGGCGGAACAGGAGGAGCGGAGAAAGATGCACGCTAGAAGCTCTAGGCGCTGGAGGCGACGCTGGAGGAGTGGATGAAGAGGCACACTGGAGGAGCGGAGGAAGAGGCGCACTAGAAGACCTAGGTGAGGGCGGCGAAAGATGCGACTAGGAGTGGTGGAAGACGCTGGAGATCAACGAAAGATGCGGAAGCCGGATCGAACGCGGGAGGAGTGACGGAAGCAGTGACGAGGTCGAACACTGCAGGAGCAGATGGAGTCCAGCGAAAGCGAAAGCGGGATCGCGTGGTAGGCACTGGGCTCTGATACTAAGTAGAACCGAGAGAAATTTCATTCCCTTGCCCTAATTTGGGCCAAGCTTAGATTTATATAGGATACAATACACCTGCCATATCACATATAATGAGCAACAAGATAATAAAACTTTAAAAAAATGTGTATATTCAACAGATCTCAATGTGTTTAGTATGGTCGTGTCGCACTGGGTTGTGAGCAATACAGATGACAACCTTATTATTATAGTACATTCTGATAGGCTTGTTTCTTTTAAGACCAAGATCTTTCATGATGGTTAGGGTCCATAGCCCTTCACAGATCTCATGAGACTCCATGGAGGACAAAATGACCGAAGAAAAAGTGTCGCTCGGAAAAACGAGCGGAGAAAGGCGCTGAAGCTTCGAAGGCCACTGGAGAAGGAAGAAGAGACGCCGCTGGAAGCCCTAGGCACTGGAGGCGGCGCGGGTGGAGCAGAGAAAGATGCGCGCTAGAATCCCTAGGCACTGGAGGCAGCGTGGGAGGAGCGAAGTAAGATGGCGCTGGAAGCCCTAGGCACTGGAGGCGGCGTTGGAGGAACGGATGAAGAGGCGCGCGCAGGGGGAGCGGTGGAAGAGGTGCGCTGGAGGACCTAGGCACGGACGGCGAAAGATGCGACTAGGAGTGGTGGAAGACGCTGGAGATCAACGGAAGATGCAGAAGCCGGATCAAATGCGGGAGGAGAGACAGAAGCAGCGACGAGGTCGAACACTGCAGGAGCAGATGGAGCCTGGCAAAAGCGGAAGCGGGATCACGTGCTAGGCTCTGATACCAAGTAGAACCGAGAGAAATTTCATTCTCTTGCCCTAATTTGGGCCAAGCTTACATTTATATAGGATATAATACACGTGACATATCACATATAATGAGCAGCGGGAAAATAAAATTAGAAAAAAAAAGTGTATGTTCAACTGATCTCAATGTGTTTAGTATGGTCGTGTTGTACTGGGTTGTGAACAATACTAATGACATCCTTATTATCATAGTACAGACTTATAGGTTTGTTTCTTTTAAGACCAAAATCTTCCATGATCGTTAGGGTCCATAGCCCTTCACAGATCCCATGAGCCATAACCCTGAACTCTGCCTCAACGCTGGATTTTATGACATGTTATTTTTTGTTCCTCGAGGTAACAAAATTTCGACCCACCATTGTGCAATATCCTGACGTGGACCGTCGATCCTCAATCGATCCAGCCTAGTCCGCGTCAGTGTAAACCTCAATAGTCAGCTCATCATTTGATTAAAAAAGGATGCCCCTCCCAGGTGAGGACTTGATGTATCTGAGGATACGATGAGCAACATCAAGATGACGGGTCTTTGGAGAGTGCATGTATTGGCTGAGCATACCCACAACATTGAAGATATTCAGTCAAGTATGCGATAAATATATCAGTTTTCCCACTAGCCTCTGAAAGCTGATGATATCTTCAATTGTTTTGCCATCATTTCTTCCAATCTATGGTTAGCTTAAATTGGGGTGTTAGCCGGTCTACACCCAATCATTCCTGAGGCTTCAAGAATGCCAAGTATATATTTTCTTCGTGATATGAAAATCCTATATTTGGACATCACAACCTCAATGATTAAAAAATATTTAAGGTTCCCCAAGTCTTTCACTTCAAATTCTTTTGCCACCTCTCTTTCTGTACCTGAATCTCATCCTGATCATCTCCTGTTATAATGATGCCATCCCTATAAATTATTAGAGCTGTTAACTTCTCTTCCCCATTTTGATGAAAAGGGTATGCTCCACATTACTTTGGGAATACCCGAAGTATGTCATGGCCTTGTGAAATCTTCCAAACCAAGCTCTAGGAGATTGTTTCAGGTCATATAAACTTTGCTTCAACTTGCAAACCATACCTTCAAATCCTCTAGGGGAAAGGCCAAGCGGTAGAGACATGCATACTTCTTTCGGATCACCATGAAGGAACACATTCTTCACATCAAGTTGGTTGAGATTCCATCCCTTACAAGCAACAAATAATAGAAGAACCCTTATAAAATTCATCTTAGCGACCAAAGCAAAGGTTTCCCGGTAATCAATTCCTGCCGTCTGAGTGTACCCTCTTGTGAGCAACCTTGCGTTGTATCTCTCCATGACACCCAGGGTGTTCTGTTTGACAGAAAACACCTACTTACATCCCACAATAGTCTTTTTTTTGGAAACTATACCAAGTCGCATGTGTGATTTTTGTTATGGGAATGCATTTTTCAAGCATAGCCGCCTTCCACCGTCATCAGAAAAGGATCTTGCCATGATGTAGGAATGGAAGTAGTAGACAGAGAAAAAAGGTACTATGTGAAGTCATTAAAGAGGAATAAGAGACGAACTGAGATAACGGATTCTGTGTAGAAGTACCTTCGCGTGGAGTATTGGACTCAAACGATAGATCATATGTCGGCTCTAGGATCCTGATAGGGGCGCGTGTTTGTTCCCTGAGGACGACGAGAGTGAACCTATAGGAGAGGAACATGAGGTTTCACCATAGGAGCAAAAGGAGCTGACACATCAGCAGTATGGGATGAAGTCAAGTGGGACTGATATACCAGAGGAATGAGTAGCATAGTTGTAAACAGAGATTCAGTGTGAGTTAAGGAGCTCACTTCCAACCGATGAGAGGTCCCCCTCTGAAGTGAGGGCCCGTAATAGCTATCAAATTCATGGAATGTGACGTCCATATTTACAAAAACCTTCCTGTGAATCAGGTTAAAACATTTATATCTCTTTTGAGTACGAGAATATCCAATGAAGTCACTTATGAGCATGAGCATCACATGTTCTGGGGTATAACACTTAGAGAGAAGAGATGGATTTTTTCCCAACAATGAGAGAGAAGTAACCATTTGCAATGTTCATATTGTCCCTACCAGACAAAGGATGGCAAGAAAAACCCTGTACCAGAGCCCGGTTATATGATCCGTTGATTTAGAATCAATAATATAGTGGAGAGAAGGACGAGAAGACGCATCATGAGCATCTGAGAGTCCCTGATGAGTATATGAGGATGAGGAACCTCCACGCGGTGCAGAACCCCCACAGGGTGTGGGAAAGCCATGAAGATGAAAACAGGTGCCCCGGGTATGCCGGGATTTCCCACAGTAATCACAGATCAAATGATCTTTGTCTTTGATCTTGGACCTAGAATCACAAGGAGCTTTACTTCCAAATTGAACGAGCCTGGGCAGAATCTTCAGAAGAAGTATCAGGAGTCCATGTCCGGCGCCTTTCAAATTCTTGCTAAACAAGATTGAATCCTTCGGAAGAGAAGGCAAAGGAGAGCGTCCACGGATCTGAACACTGATCTGATCTAAGTCCCAATGCAGATCATGAAGAAACCCAAAAACTCTGTTCCTGCCTTCCCGAACTCGGACAAGAATCTCATCCTTAGGATACACAAGTGTGAGGGAGTCAAAGTGATTATACTTTTTATAAAGCTGAGTGAACTCCAGGTAGTAGGCAGACTGAGGGCGATCATCCTCTGACGAAGGAGAAAGATTTTTCAACGCAGCTGAAAAATCTGGGCAGCATTGCCCCTGGAGGAGTAAGTGGTCTCAACACTCTTCTAAATATCCGCCACCGTGTCCAAAAATAGATAATTTTGAATAATAGAGTCAAACCATGGAGTTAGTCAGCCAAGATATAACGAGGGAATTCGCAAACCCCCAATGCAATCAATCAGGTGAATCTCGGAATGTGTCAGCGTAATACTCAGAACATAATCGAACAAACGCCTGCTTTTCAAGGCAAGGGTAATCCCCGAGACCACGGGAGAAAAGTGGAGCCATCCAGACATTGTCGTGATTTGAGGGGTATTGTGGTCATGAATTGATCGAGTAGATCCACTAGACATCAAAGTAGTGGAGAAAACTTCGGCACCAGAAGAGATCGTTGGAGAGTCGTCATTTCCCGGCATGATGATCCAAGAATAAAAATCAAGGAGTCGTGGGGGGCACACCACAAACACCTAGAGTGAAACTAAGGTTGTCTCATAGAACGAGGAACGATACCAAGTTCATGTAGGAGCCTCCAATGAAGACCGACACTGGAAATGCCGTCATTTTAGGGCAGCTTGTCCGGAGCCAAACAAGGAGCAACAACAATCCACTGGAGAAGCTGTTGTAGCGACTACTGGAGGAGGAGGAGAGGCGGTGGGAGCGACTGCTACGCCACTGTGGCTAGAGGAACTTGAGCGACGGCTGGCGCGACTGTCGGTGGAAGGAGAAATTGCGTCTAGGAGGATAGTAGAGGCGAACTAGCGAGTTGAGGGTGAAGGCGGACGCGCGAGTCGGAAAGCGGTGGCGGACGCGCGACGAGATGTGACTATGTGAGACGAGCAAAGGAGGAAGCTCGGGTACGCGAGACGCGTAATTAATCCCTACGGCTCTCATACCATGATGTATATGAGATGGAAAACACTTTCTTTTGTTATATTCATTGCCCAAAGGGGTATTTGTAGGACTTACACTAGACAAATAAACCCTAGGAGACAGTGTGGAACTAACCCATACATATAACAAAAAAATATTTAAATACACAAATACCAGTAGTCTCATCATGCTGCCATTATTTTTCTGGTCGGCATTGTATTTTAAAAGTTCTAGATTACTTGAACTATAGGTCTCTTAGAAACCATATAGATGAGTATTTTTGAACTGGGGCAAACATGTCTGTTCCACTACACGAGCCACTATGGTTTGGTTTTTTCTTCTTTCTGATTTGTACAGGGCCTGGATTATATATTCATATTTGTTTGGCTTGCAATTGGCTTGAAATAATAATATTATATTGCATTTAATATTTATTATTGTACATATGTAAACACAGACATGGGTACAGAATTTTCACATGCATATAAACTATTTAAAAAAACTGAAGACGGAAATAATACTGTTTTTGATCTGTCTGGGTTCAGATTTGAGCTTGAAATCAGATTTGTTTGAGTCACCAGTCGATTTGAATTCTACATGTTGGAGATGATTTGGAGCCTGAACTTTAGTGGATGGAGAGCTTTGTAGAGGTAAAGGGGTGATCAGAAAGCACACAATGGAGCCTTGTACCTCTGAAATTCTAGGCCGAGGCTGTTTACGGAGGAGAGAGCTGCTTAAATCTTTTTAGGGTTTTGAAGGAATCAAATCTTACTTCCACCGTGGCTGTTCACGGAGGAGAGAGCTGCTTTAATCTTTTTAGAGTTTTGAAGGAATCAAATCTTACTTCCACCTAAGGGGTTCCCTAAACACTACTCACACATAGACACATTTGCATAAGAGCCCAAACAATCGGACAAACTGCAACAATGCCCAACATTAAATAAAAAAGACTAATGGCATCTACCACAAATTCCTAATGACCCCTAAACCAGCAACAACTCTCATCACTATCCGTCAGTTTCCAGCACTTCAAATTCTAACCGCCCAAAGTTATTGAACAATTAGCAATGGTTTGCTGACTCTTGGCAACTCACCCAGCCCTTTTATTGTTATGCAGAACCCAAAATGCCAGAAGGAAGCTGGAAATGCGAGAAGTGTAGCAACATAAACTACCCGTTCAGAACAAAATGCAACCGGCAGAACTGCGGCGCAGAAAGACCCTCTGATGCAAACGAGGTTCGTGATATGGCATCCGACGAGGATGAACAGGTTCGCAAATCCATGAGCATGTCCTCTTTATATTTAATCTTTAAACTGTTTATATGCACTGCGAGCTTTCTTTCTTTTAAGGAGACAATATTTAATGGAACTATTTGTTGTTTTTTTTCTTATTCAACCTATTATTATGCGCATTGACTCTGCATAGATTGATTGATATGCAAATATGCTGTTGTTACAGTGAGTCCTAGAACAAGTCTGTGTCGGTCAAGAAGGCTCAGTCGTCGTTGTCACAGGTCCGTCATTTGTCTGAATGGTCGAGTTTCTCTACCAGGTTATCACTGTGTTCAGGATCCATGCTTTAGGTCATTTTATTAGTTTTCCTCGGTGTTTGGCAACTGCTGGCTGTATCGGTTAGACACCTTTTTTTTATTTTCTTCCAGCACTATAAAGTTGAAGTTTGTCTCTTCCGTTATTAAAATTGTGTATTTTATACTACTTAAGGTTCAGTCTATTTGAATCATGTGGTGATATGACCGTTAGATGTCCTGAGCGTGTCTTTGTTTTTTGCTAAACTATTATGTTTCCTTCTGCCAGTTTTATGGCATTGTACTGAAGGCTAATACTGTCATTTGATCGGAGACCTATTGTTTAGGCCAGATTTGAGAATCCACCGAAGGCTAATACTGTCATTTTGTCGGGGATCTGTTTAGGCCAGTTTTTTTTTTTGGTCTGCGGGTGGCGAGCAGTGGCTCTCATTTCATGTTGGGAAATAAACTGCCGCCTGTCTTCACCCAGCCCTTGTATTGTTTTTCTACTGGCTGATGTATGCGAGCCCAGGACAGATGGTGGCTGCCCTCATTTCATATTGCTAAGAAATGAATCTGCGGCCTTGTATGGTAAGTTAATGCGGGCAGGCTTATTGATGTAGGACAACCTAATGAAGGGTAAATTTGTCTTTCCATCTCCATTTCCACGCTTTACAAAATAAACTGCAGCTTTTCTCATCAACATTTCCATTGCCATTTCCTTGTTTATTTAAAGTTTTGAGCTGGGAGTTGCATTGCTGTCACAACTAAATGTAGGCGATGCAATCACACTCTTAACTTTTTCCCATCTGGCATTTTTGTTGAGCTCTGAAGTAGTACTGCTGAATAATCTTTCTATGCTCTAGTGTATGCTTTATAGCCTAACTTTCTATTGGGACTCCTGATAAGTTTAGGGACATGCGTCATTTATTCTTTTGTGCTTAATTATTATATACAGGGGTATCTAGATGGGCTGTCCACATGAAACTCGTGCTACGCTCATGCTTGCTGCTCTCGGGTGCATGGGCTTCGCCTGTGGTTGACAGACCTGCCTCGCTCTTCCATGCTTACTTGGCCAAAGGGATGATTGCTCCGCCGCTTCTTGATCTGACAAAATCGGTGCCTTTGGCCCGAGCCAAACATGGTCGATCGAGGCATATCTGTCGACCACGAGCGAAGCTCATGTACCCCAGAGCAGTGAGCATGGGCGTAGCATGGGTTTCATGCGGGCGGAGCTTGTTTGGATGAGGGTGAAGCCAGTCAGAGAGCAAGCATTGAGAGGCTGTACACGTGGGAGTTTGTGGATGTGGACGAACCCGCTCGAGAGCATTAAACCACGGGCTTAGCGGATATTCTCGTATAACAATAATGAAGGATCATCACAGAGATATTTTAAAAAGTCTTTTTTCTTTAAATATGCAGTAAGTGCAAAACTGCAGCAGTTTATGCTAACAAGCTGCATTTTTTGCAAACTGCTGCTGCTGTTTGCAAAAGTTGCTGCCAAAGGGTGCCCATTTTTTGTCCCTGCCCCCGAAATAAGTCGCTGCCTATGAACAATGTCCACGCTCACAAATAATGTCGCTGCCCACGAATAATGTTGTCGCTCACGAACAATGTTACGCTCATGGCCAATGTTGTCCCTCATTATCAATGTTGCTGCCCACGATCAATATCGCTGTCACGTCCAATATCGCCGCCCATGACCAATGTTGCCCCCCATGAGCAATGTCGTTGGTTTGCGGGCGAAGCTCGCGTGGATGCTGGTGAAGCTCGCGTGTATGCTGGCGTAGCCCGCAACATTGCATCGAGAATTGACACTCCCGATTAATGTCGCCGTTACCTAACATTATCGCCGCCAATGAACACTGTCACCCACGAACAATGTCGCCGACCACGTACAATGATGCTGCCCACAAACAATGTCGTAGCCCGCGAACAATATCGCCGCGTGCGAACAATGCCGACACCCTCAAACAATATCGCTGCCAACGAATAATATCGTCGCCCACGACCAATGTCGCCGTTCACGACAAATGTCATCCTCACTGTCAATATTGCTGCTCACGACACATGTTTTTGCCCAAACCAATGCCGTTGTCAAGCGGGCGAAGCCCACAACGCCGCATTGAGAACGGACATACCTTGTTCGAAGATGCAAAAAAATACAAAAATTGCAAACAACAAAATGCAAAAATTTCACGAATAAAATGCCATAAATTAGGGCAGATAAAGGTCGGGTCTGACGCGGCGTCGATAACTTGTGTCGATTTGATCGTGGTCGGTTTCCACCACTAAAAATTAGCTTGTGATTGATTCACCAAATTGAAGGAAGACGGTTTTAGGTTTTGATTGAGCAAAAAACCGATCATGGCCCCACAACCATGGTCACAACCAGAGGTCAATAATATATATGTTCAGTTGCAATTTCTGCTCGTGGGATTGATAGCTTCCTATGTTGCTCTCAGAAGGTTTGTTGATTCCGTTTCTCTCTCTCTCTTAGAAAGAGAGAGAGACTCTAGAGAGAGAGAGAGAGAGTGGCTATTTATAAAGGAATGGAATGTAAAGTGTAAACAAGCTGCAAAAGGTTTTCATTATTTTGGCTTCCTATAATATGTGCCGCTGTGCTGGGCATGGGCTGCTCCTGTCCTCTGCCCTCTCACCAGTGTATAGTAATAATATATTAATTAATATGCTCCATTCTCTCTCTTCATTCTCTCTCTTCCGTGCCTTCCACAGAATTGAAGTTCCATTAATGCAGTTTGGTGGAATCACACATCAAGGGATGTTGATGTAACATATAGCACAGTAAATCCGAGGAACCCTAGTTATTGCACCGTTTGGCGACTCATTTTTTCCTGCGTCCGATGCCCGCGAGCTGTGTGCGCGTGGAGTAATCCAGTCCGTTCATCGCCCTTTTTTTAAAACCTTTTTAAATGCGTTTTTTTTTCCGACTTTTGGATCAAAAGTTGAAAAAAATGTATTGCGAAAGTTTGAAATTGATAAAATGCATTCTCAAAATGATTTTTCGTGGCAATGTGCATCCTCGATACGCAAAAAAAATGAAATGCTCAAAATGTACACTCTTGGATGCATATTGCCAAGAAAAAACACTTTGGGAATGCACTTTGCTAATTTTAAACTTTCAGCATGCATTTTGTCAAAAACCGATATTTTCAGGATTATACTTTGCAAATTATCCAAAAGGAAACGCACATAGACCACTCTACTAAATATCTCTCTAGTTTGACCACCTTTATGTTCCCTAATCTCTCTCTCTCTCTTCCCCCTTCTCTTTTTAACTTCTTCTTCGTCTTCAACAAAGATCTTTGGCAGACTTCATGACCTCTACTCCTTCACATCCACCCTAGCTAACAAAGTCATGAGGAGGAGATGGCCGGCTGCAGTATTATTAGCCTTACTCCTCTTCCTCTTCCTGCTATCAAGCCTGAGTCCACACGCTTCTGCTCCCCTAACGGTAGAAGGAATGTTCCATCATGGTTCCAAATCTTCAAGCAGCGGTAAGAATACTAAACCCTCGCCGGCGGCGACCTCCGCCATCCTGGTTCGGCGACAAGAAGCTAGGAATATTTCAAGCTCCTTTGAAGACGCCATGCGGGTGGTTCCTACTGGCCCGAATCCCCTGCACAACCGTTGAAGTCAAATCTGTAAGAGTCGTAGTAGTAGTAGTAGAAGAAGAGGAGGAAGAAAAGAAGAAAAAGATTAAGAATCTTAATTCCCTTCTTCTTCTTCTACTACTACTATCACCACTATATATATTTCATCTCTTCATGTTAATCTGCCAACATTTTAATTTTCCACAAGGCAATATATAGTTGATCATTTTGTTTGATTATGTGGTCCTAGCTGCACACTATGACTCCGCTTTGCATGGAACCCGGGGGTGTGTTGCAATGCACCGTGCAGTGCACAGCACATCCAGCGGCTGCGAGTGCTGATGCACTCGCGCCGAGATGCGTGCGCGAGTGCTGATGCACTGCCATCCGCGGGATAGATGCTGCACTGCACGGTGCAGTCCAGCACCCCCCTAACCCGTTTGGCATGGTGGCGGCGGTCATGAACATGAGAGTTAAATTGTCGTTCGTTAACTTTCGCTTAAGAAATTTCACACACTTTTATGTTCAAACGGATGATGTTTGGTTTGGCGGTCCTTAACAAATGACAGTTGCACCCCATGCGTTTATGACCGCCACCACTGTGCCAGACGGAGCCTATATGTCTTAGCCCTAAATACCGGGGGCAGGAGAAGACGAAGAGGATCTTATTTATGCATTTCTCTTAATGTATAATGTAAAGCACGAAAAAAGGATTGTTGTGAACGCGGTGGTTATGAATTATCGTTCGTGAATATTTGACCTTACCCAGTTAATATTTACATTAAAATAAAATTAGTTTTATTTTCATGGTGACGGTCATAGGCTTGTCATGCCAAACATACATTCCACAGCAGTGAAGTTTTTGACCAAACTCAACGGAGCAAAGACATCAAATTGTACAGTTGCTACATTTTGTGTGCCTCACAATCCCACGACAATCATGTTTCTATGCCAGCTTTTCTTTGTGTTCGCTCAAATGCGAGTGTGCCGAACTATCCGAGCATGGCAATGAAGCACGCAATTTTCCCTCTTTTTGTGGAAAATTATTGAGTTCGCGACACCACAATCATCCGAGGGTAACTCACATGATTGCTCCTGATTGATTAGGGACGGTTCGGACCCTGACACTTGAAATCAGGATTCTCTCCATTTCGAGTGAAATAGACACTAATCCGACGGGTTCACTGATCTTATTCTACATCATTAATTTAAATGAGAATGCATCCAGACCATTAAATAAATCGTTCATTGATTGATACCCTAAATGGAGAGGGTCGGGTCCCGAGCATATGCCCAAATTTTCGCTTTTTGACAAGGCAACTAGGCAAGAGTGCATTAGGTTAATTAATCGGCCTCCACCCTCCCAACTAAAAAACATCTTTAAAAAGTTCCATTTTTGGACGCTACTTAAAACTAATTTTGGCCGCAGCTTTTGTCAGGGAAAGGAAGCAGCTTCTAATGCATGACATTTAATGCATGGTTTGAACACTTTGAATGACAGATTGGCAGCTGGTAGCAAATATTGAGTATTTAATCATGAAATTTTTTTTTGAGGAAGATTAACATATCATTGAGTATGCATTGGGTTTTGAGCAACTAATGCTCTTTTGTGCAGCATCAATGCACCATAATTACTTATAGGGCGCTGCTATCCGCACCGCGGTTTTGGCTAGTCGCACCGCACTTTCTCCTAATTTTTCACGTCTTTTGGAAATACGGCTTGTACATGCATTTTTAGGAAAAATGTTCAACACGAAAGTTGTAGATCTAGATGCTAGATCTAGATGCTAGATCTGCAACTTTCGTGTTGAACACTTTTCCTAAAAATACGAAGTGTTGAACACTTTTCCTAAAAATGCATGTACAAGACGTATTTTTAAAAGGCGCGAAAAATTAGGAGAAAGTACGATGCGACTAGCCAAAACTGCGGTGCGGATAGCAGCGCCCTTACTTTATATAAATCCAATAGTTGTTATATATACATAAACACTAATACACTGCATACAAAAAAAACTTTTGTAGCCCTTGCATGGTGTAACAAACCTTTCAGAAGGTGCTTTTGTATGACTAATAAGCAGGGTGATTCACGACGGGTTCACCACTAGGGGAAAACATATAAGCTATTTTGCGAGCTCGTACTCACGATGATCTTCATGCTTATAAGCAGTTCTCATGTATCCTATCGCTTAAACAACTATGGTTCTCTCCTTAATTCCGCGAGAACTGTAACGACTTCCCCAACCCACGGCTCGAAAGGACAGCCAGCTCAATTGGTGATGATGAGTGGTTTGAAAACTCCTTATCAAGGGGGTTGCGGGTTCGAGACCCGACCTCAACAATGCGCGCGGCCGAGAAATAGGCGCGGAGAGGCTTTGGGGTGCATGGTCTACTGACCGGTTGAGGCTGAACCCTTTCAAGCTGGATGTTGGGGGTGTCGGCGGCCGTCCTTTCGAGCCGTGGGCTGGGGAGGCCGTTACAAGGACATCGTTTCAACAACTATGATGATCTCCTTAATTCCACGAGTTCCATACTCACGAGGTTATCACTTCAACAACTATGGTGTTCGCTTCAATTCTGCGAGTTCATACTCACATGGTCATTGCTTCAGCAACTATGGTGTTCTCTTCAATTCTGTGAGTTCATACTCGCTAGGTCATCACATCAACAACTATGGCGCTCTCCTTAATTCTGCGAGGTCATCACTTTAACAACTATGATGCTCTCCTTAATTCCACGAGTTACATACTCGCGAGGTTATCGATTCAACAACTATGGTTTTCGCTTTAATTCTACGAGTTTATACCCTTGAGGTCATTACTTCAGTAACATGCCGCTATATTATTCATTTCATGTCTTCAAACACCTGAAGCTACGATGACCTACAAAAATTCTACCCCTTTTGAGGGAACGATACACTCCTTTACACTTATACATAAAGAATATTTCTCTGACATCTTGAAATATGGGGACTTAAGCTTCTCTTCTTGAAAGCATCTCAAGCAGGCATGGTATGCATGAAGTGATCTCAATCGAGTTGGGAAACGAGCCTCTGACTTGACTCTCATAACACCCAGAGCGGGTGATGGGACGATATGTCGGGTTTTAATGCGTTCTTGTAAGACCAAGTCTGTACATTGACTATCGACCTCTTTTCCCCTTGCACATTGGCCTAGTTACCTCCCGATTACACTTCTCATCCGGCTGGAGAGATTATCAGGTGAAAGTCTGGATGCTAACCTCTCAACTCGGAGAAGAGAAGATCATTGTGCCTTGAGCAAGGATCTTCCATCATTGAGGACATGGTTGGGCCGCAAAAGAGCTATAAGCTCGGCGCAGGATTAGAAATTATGTTGAAAATTAAAAACTAATCGTCACTTAAGGTTTATGATAGCGGGAAGAGAACAGAAATGTTGTAGGAAAGGGGGACCAAGGGGTAGGATGAAGGCCTCATGTGTGTGTGTGTGTCCCATGAGACCTCCCGAGTTTCATGTACCTACCCAAGTTCTTTCATTTTCTCAGCAAATTAAGGTTAATGTGGAGGCCTTGTGTGTGTGTCCCATGGGATCTCCCGAGTGTCATGTCTCTATCTAGATTTCTTCGTCTTCCCGACCAGAGGCAGGATGGATGCCTTGAGCGTGTGTGTCCTATTGGACCCCCGAGGGCTATTTCCCTTCGCTTGTACCCAAGCCTTCATAGCCAGGTGGTAGAGCGGGAGTTCTTTAAGGTAGGCAGGAAACGATCTTTACGATTGAGTTGGAAAACGAGCCTCAGAGTTGACTCTCATAATACCCAGAGCGGGTGATGAGATGGCGTGTTAGGTTCTAATGCATTTTTGTAAGATCAAATCTCTACATTGATGGTCGAGATCATCTCCCCATTGCATGTTGGCCGAGTTACCTCTCGATCACACTTCTCATCCGACTGGAGAGATTATCAGGAGAGAGCCGAGAGCAGACCTCCTAACTCGAAGAAGAGAAGAATGTCCTCTCCTCAAGAAAGATCTTTTGTCATCAAAAGAGTCGGTGCAATTAACTCTTTGTCAATTTCTTAAACATCAGGGTGGGCGATATTCACACTAATGAAAAGTCCTCGAGTTGTGGGGTTGTTGTAGTTCAATTCCCTACACGAGCTCCTATCCTACATACCAATTACCAACCCCTTGGGTGAGAGAGTCCTCGAGTTGTGGAGTTGACATAGTTCGGGCCCCTATACGAGGTTCCCTCCTACCTGCCATCTGCTCCCCCCCCTCGAGTGTGACTTTTTTCCATCTCCAATTGAGCTACTCTCCTTTGAGGTGTTGACCTCTTTTCCACCTCTATTTAAGCTCCTCTCTTGTGAGGTTTCAACCTCTTTTCCACCTCCAGTGAGCTCCTTGCATGCGAGGTGTCGACATTTTCTCCACCTCCAGTTGAGTTCGGATCCTGCGAGGTGTCGACATTCTCTCCTCCTCTAGTTGAGCTCGACTCCTACGAGGTGTCGACCTTCTCTCCACCTCTAATTGAGCTCGGCTCCTGTGAGGTGTTGACCTTATCTCCACCTCCAGTTGAAGGCAGATTGGACTCCAGAGGGTGCAGTTTTGCGGCGAGAGGTGGAGTTTTGAAGGTGATGCGAGGATGCATTGTGCTCCTGCGATCTATGCAGTGTGGTAGTCTGTACCGGCTGATGTGGACTACGATGCGTGGTGGTGAGCACATAATTTATGCAGCCGACTGTGTTGATGGTTGAGTTGGTGTAGATGATCGCCCTTCTGGTAGTCTGACTAGGCGATTCAGATTCAACGACCCAGTTGTGTCGACATTAAGAGGTTGAGCCCGAGCAGGGATGAGTTGACTGGAGTAGGTCAGTTGACGCCTCAGGACTTTGTGGCGGTGCTTAGTGCAGTGTTGTTATGCGCAATTGATGCTATGCGCAGACAGTGCTCAGTGCAGTTAGTGCTTCGTGAAGGTGGTGGCTCCAGATCCCGAACCAAGGTGATGGTTTGTTGGGTTATTGGTCCGGATCCGGATCTGAACCGGATTAGGAACCAGTTCTTTTTATTATTATTTAGATCTCAATTGAGATCTAGGATTTTATAACCCCATCGGAGAAGGCCCGAAAAAACCCCTGATCGAAGAGCTGTTTGGAGCATCCCGTGAGAGATGACCCACGACACCCCCTCTCTCTCCCTGTTCGTGTGTGGAATAAGCGCCACCCTGTTGCAAAAGGATGAAACCGGAGCCACGCAGTTCATCGAAGAGGTCTCTTGCTCTTCTTCGCTGAAAGGTGCATCCACTCCCTCCTGTCCGCGAGAAGGAACATCAGGCACTGGATCCCGATCTCATGGAGGTTGTAGGAGCATCGTTCTTCCTCTCCACCAGTGGTGAGTGGTTTTCTGCTTGACTTCACAACGGAGACCTCCTACAGTGGAGTTCAAAGAGTTGACTTTGGCTCGCCTAAGTTTGGCCGTTGGAGGAGGTGGTGAGGTGCGGGCATGGGCGGAACTATGCCTGGGCACGGTAGGGTACGTGCCCAACCGGATTTATCATCCAGTCTCCCTGGATTTTCAACGGGAGAGAAAATCGCTCCCGTGCCCTACCCAGCCGCTGCTCCCGTGCCCTAGCAGATCGTCGCTCGGCTGCTCGCGCTGCTCGCCGCTCGCCTGCTCCGGCTGCTCCCGCCCTGCCCTAGTAGATCGCCGCCCGCTCGGTAACTTCTTCATCATCATCATCATCATCATCTTCTTCTTATTCTTAAATTGAATGAGCAAATCAGTCCAGATTTCACAAGAAATTTAGACTGAAATCTCCAGATTTTTTGTGAAATCTGGACAGATTTCAGTCCAGATTTCTTGTGAAATCTTGACTGATGGAAAGATCAAGATATTGTAAATGCAATGCATTTCGTAAAATTATCAAAACTATTATTATTGAAGATGAGTAATGATGAAGCCGAGTGAGAAATATTTATGGCCGAAGTCTCAAATTTCTGTAGAAAACATGACATAGAAGTTGTTAATATGGAAGAGAAGTTTGTTCAGCAAGGTAGATCAAGACGCAATGCACGTGAGATTACAAATAAACATTATTTCAGGATTGAAATTTTTAATGCAGTGCTTGATTGGATGCTAAATGAGTTAAATGATCGCTTTGTTGAAGTAAACACAAAATTACTCTTATGTGTTGCTTGTCTAGACCCAAAGGATCATTTTAATTCTTATGATAAACAAAAATTACTACATCTTGCTGCATTATATCCGTATGATTTTACGTCAATAGAGTTGCAGTTACTTGAAGGACAACTTGACATATATATTTTTGATATGTGATCTACATCAACAGACACATTTTCTGATGTTATAGAAATTAGTGACCTTCTGAAAAAAATGGTTGAATTAAAAGATAATCACTATCATTTAGTTTTTAGATTGTTGAAGTTGGCTTGCCTTTTACTGTTGAAAGAACGTTTTCTGCAATGAAGATCATAAAGAATCGGTTGCGAAATAGAATGGAGGATGAATGCATGAATGATTGTTTGGTTGCTTACATTGAAAAAGAAGTTGCCGATACTATTACAACAGAAACTATTATTTCACGTTTTCAGAGCATGTGTCAACGGAAAGTATCATGTTGAATTGTAAGTTTTTCAGATCTAAACATTTCTTTTGTAATATTGTGTTCAATATTTTTCTTGCATAAATATCTTTGCAAAAAAAAAAAATTCGGGGGCGCTGCCCCCTAAACCCCCCGAATTGCCAGTATTTTGATTGTGCCCGTGCAACTTCAAAATCCCAGTTCCGCCATTGGGTGCGGACATGGTGTTGACGGCATGCGTGAGTGCAGTTGGCCTCGACAGGGTTTCTCTCTTGTGGTGGTTGCGGGTTGGTCGTCATCCAGCGACGAAGGTTCGTGTGCAAACCTTATGCGTCCGTTGTTCAACGGACTGCAGTAAGTATTATTTTATCTCATTGCGTGGAGGTGTCTGATTCCATGCGTGGTGCCATTTATCGGATCATGTATTTCTCCTACTGTTGTTTGCGTTGATATATATACTGTGGTTGTGGGCGTCGACGTGTTTGCCGATCATTATATTGTCTGTGTTTCTTGTTTACTCTGTGTATTTTGTAGCTGCGCATGTAGGTGTTGTATCCCGGCCCCTAACAGAATTTTGTCACCCTCAAATGTTGCTGACCCCAAATGTTGTCGCCCTAGAATGTTGCCGCACGAAGAATGTTGCGGCCCTTCGAATATTGTTGCCCGACGAATGTTGCGGTCCTTCGAATGTTGCCACCCACCGAATTTTATCGGACACACGAATGTTGTCGGGCGCATGAATGTTGTCATCCGCCGAATGTTGCCGCGCGCATGGGGTCACCCCGTGCACTATCATTAGTTCGTGTGCTCCCACGTGCGCGCGCGCGCTCGCACGAGAGAGAGAGAGAGAGAGAGCACCAGGGGGTGCCACCGCAAAAGTACCCATGTTGCGACAGTGGCATGACGCAGCAGCGCTCACGCCACCCAGAGCACGGTAATTTGACTGCCGCTCAATTCTTTAATGCCCTCCGGAGGAGAGCGGAGGAAGAGTCACATCGCGCCACTGTCATGGTGGCACGAGGACCCCTCCTTATATCAGGATTCTCTCCATTTGAAATCAAATTGATAGTATATATTTCACGGTCCAAATTAATTCGTGGCTTATTTGACGGGTTCACCTAATCAAAGAAGCCCATGATCAGCATCACACAATGAAATTAATTTGGACCGTCAAATTAAATTTGACTGATGATAATTAATTGTCACCGCATTCAGATCCAAATCTCTCATGAAAGATTTTCCTGATGGGAAAGACAAGCAGTGGCTCAAAAAGTCTCTGCAATGGGTAGATATGTGTCATCAAAATCTCCTTTGATGGGTGAAAATAAATCCTCCCAAACGGAGCCTGAATGAGATGTTGATGAGGAAGATATAGATTCCATTCAAGTTTTTACCAATAATTTCTCAGGGCCTGGATCTCCCGGTCTCTTTAAAAAAGTGCTCAGGTCGGTTAACCGAATTAACAAGCCGGTTCACCGATTCTAGATCAGCCGGTTCTTGTGCGGTCGCGATAATATTCTTTCACGATCGGGCCCTGAGATCAACATGACGCCCCTCCGCAGCATGTGGCTCCCGAAAACAGTCCTCTAATTGTCCTCGAGAGAGTACGAGCAACAAAAATGTAAAAGTCAAAAAAAAAATCTAGTGGACAATGTTTTTTTGAATAAAAAAAATATAAAAGAATGAGAAAAACAAAATCCGTCGGATCAAAAAGATAGAAGATCGTATTCGTGAAATGAATCCCCTCTATTTTGTCACACTCTAGTCTTATGTGCATTAAGCTATATATCCGTAATAAAAGAGGAATAGTATGCCTAGCATGAAATAGCTGGCAAATATTAAGACCCATGCACACCTGTATGCGGTTTACCTCCAACCTAGTCAACATTTCATGCACCAACAAAATTAAAATCTTGTTTTTTTTACTTTTTTTGGGAGGTAGCACTGTACTTTTGTTTGTTCGCACGACCAAGCTTGGATGACATGTACGATTAAGGCTCTGTTTGAACGGATTTATTTTCACTGTCAAGCGATTATAATCGCATGAACCGAACCTTAATCAAGTTCGGATTCATATAGTCGTAACCGTTTGCCGATGAAAATAAGTCCTCTCAAACGGAGCCTAAATGGCGGACAAAATATACATGTGCTAAGCCAGCCAAAGTCTCAAATTCTGTCGGAGTTATTGCAAGCACTAGTGGTCCAAAATATTCTTAATTGGGCATTGCTGGATATAGTTAACAATGTCTCACATTAGTCAGTCGCTATAAAAGTGTGACGGAATATGAAGCGTCGCAAATCTAGTGAGATAGTGCTGCGATGTAGATCAAAAAATCATAACACAAAAATGTAAAATTTTATGAAGGGAGGTTGCATCACCACTCTCAATCACCGAAGAGCGATAAATCACTAGTAAAGAAAAAAAAGAGCAACACTTGTATTTATTCACTGTTTTATAAAGCGAGACATAGTGCGAGACATGATTTCATATTGCACCAGATGGAGAGAAAAACAGACAACTACAAAACTGACAAACTGAAAAACACAAGCCGCTTGTTCGCACTTCAGGTTGCCTGAACGAACCAGGTCGCCTGAACGATCAAGACCGCCTGTCACCTGTCTGGACTTCAGGTTGCCTGACCGCAGAGGTCCCCTAACAGCAGAAGTTTTGCAAGTACCGTAACCCGCAGAAGTTAACCCACAGAGGTCGCCACGAACATAACACTTAGACTGCTGGATAACAGACCACAAGTCGTGCTGACTGAGCATTCAAGTCGCGCGATCTGGTCTATACCGCCGGCCTGAGAACCGAGAATTGCACCCAAGGAAGAATAGCTACGCCCCCACGAGCTTTAGTAGTCCTTTGTACACTAGTTTTTCACTATATCAAAAACATAGGCGATTACAGAAAGTGTTTGTTGGCGCGAGAGAATAGCTTCTGCCAAAGTCTCCCTTATAATTATATACCGACAATTGTGATTGTTGAAATTTCCGGTTGATCGTCAAGGCTATCCCCAATCACACCAAAAGACAAGATCACAAGATCATAACACTCACTTCTAATAATTTTATTAGTACAAATTAAAGCTTCGTTTGATTTGGCGTTTTGCTCAGGCGGCAGGAGGAGGGCTTTTGGAACTGAAGGGGGGAGGCCTCAGGCCGCGGTTGAAATCCCTCCATTTTCCACCATTTCCCATGATGCGGCGGGTGCAAACGGAGCAAACGCCGACGCCGACCATTTGGTTACCCGCTGTGCGGCGGCATTTGCCCTAAACAAAAAGCTTCAAATGCTGCCCCAAACTAATTAAGCCTAAGAAATACATGCCAGAAAATGCACTGTATAAGAACTCAAAATAAGAAACTTCTGCTGGAGTAATAATTAATAACTGGGGTCTAGGGTGACACAAATATCACTAGCAAATCTGCGGTAGCCCAACTTGCATGCAAGCCCGCTGCTCATTACGTTGTCTGCCACACTGCGTGATGAGATAACCAATAATTGCAGGAGAAATCACGAACGCAAACAATGACAATTTATAATATAATTTATAAATCAATTACAATGGAGAAACAAGTGAAGAAATAACCGTCCGGTGAAAAACACACGGATGTGCCGGACACGCACGATCCGCAGGAAATGGAAGATCTGAGACTGCAATCCGACTAACGGACGCACAAGGTTCACCGAACCTTCAACGTCAACTTCCGACGTTCAACCGCAACCACCGCCACCACCAGAGAGAAACTCCAAGTTCGGACCCGGACCTTGCCACGAACGAGTAGCCCGTCCTCAACACAATCTTTTTCTCTCCACAGCCCCCACAAATAGCCGTGTTAAAACAGCCTCGTCTACGTCTTCCTTCCACGGCAATGACCGACTGGACTCAGACGGCGATGGCAGGCTGCCCTCCTCTTCACGTCAGTAACGGCAAACACCGACGGCTGCCTTCCTCCAGCGGCGACTCCGGCAAGAGATCCCAAGGCAGTAGCTTCCTGCACCAAGCCGTCGAAGAGAGAGAGGGGCGGGTGGCTCGGGTTCGGTTCTCTTTGGGAGAGGGCTGCAGCGGCGGTTTTATAATGCGAGAGAGGGGGGCTGCGATTACCATTCATGGGAGAGAGAAAAAAAATATAATAATGAGTATATTATATTCCCATTACCACCTCCCAAATAAAACCACCGGGGCACATTCCAAATTGAAAACTGTTTTATTTGGACAAATTTCAAAAAACAGTTTTTAATTTGGACAGATTTCAAAAACAGCACAAAAAAGGTTTCAACCTCAAATACTGCGTTGCAACCTGTTTTCTGCTCCTAATGCGCCCGGTCCATTTGAACCGGGTATGAGCCAAACCCAACAAACACCACCTTGGCTCATATCCTGGTTCCGCCACCACCTGCAAGAAGCATCATCTGCACTGGGAACCAACTGCGCGAAACAACCGTTCTGCACGAAGCACCAGTCTGCACGAAGCACCACCTCAAGAACTTGAGGCGTTAGCAGACCTGCTCCAGTCGACTCATCCCTGCTCGGGCTCAACTCCTGAATGTCAACACAACTGGATCGCTGAATCTGACTCGCCTAGTCAGTCTACTAGAAGGACGATCCCCTGCACCACCTCGACCATCCACACCGTCGGTCGCAGAAATCATGGGCGCACCACCTCGCATCGTGGTCCCCATCAGCCGATACATACTACCGCGCTGTATAGCTTGCATAAGCACGGTGCGCCCTCGCCTCACCGTCAGAACTCCACCTCTCGATGCAAACCTGCATCCACCGGTGTCCAATCTGCCCAACGAAATCAGATTCCTGCGTAACTTCGGTACCAGGTGTACCTGCTCAAGTCTACGCACAGCTCCACCATGCATCCGCAAGTTCACCGCCCCAATCCCTGTGACCTCACATGCTGAGCCGTCACCCAGAAAGACCGACCCAGACGTCACCTCCAGTGAACTGAACATCGCCGCATCTGAGCAAATGTGCTGCGAGGCACCAGAATCCAAAAACCAGCTATCAGAGTCACTCTGACTCTCAGTGACGCAATAAAATCCGTCATCTCCTTCCAGGTCGAGTGTCACCATGCCCGCATCTTGGACATCCTTCGAAGTTCCAGAACTTCCTGCACGCTGCGGACAATTTCTCATAATGTGACCAACCTGTCTGCAGTGGTAACACGTCACTGCCTTCTTTGACACCGACCGAACTCATGCACTGCTCGATCCTCTGTCAAAACTCCTCCCGCGTTCATGCGCTACCAAGATCTGATCACCCCTAGGAGTGGGGTCCTTTAACATCTGACTGGATAACAGCGCCGACGTGACTTCTTCCAGCCCCACCGTATCCTTCCCATACAGGAGCGTAGTCACCATGTGCTTGTATGACGCTGGGAGCGAGGTAAGAAGCAAGAGGGCTTTGTCTTCTTCCTCTACCTTCGAGCCAACCACATGCAATTAGCTCAGAAGACCGTTGAACACATTGAAGTGTTTCTACATGTTGCCACCTTCCTGCATCTTCAGCGCATAGAGGCGCTGCTTTAGCAACAATCTTGTCGTCACGAATTTTGCCAAGTACAGTCGCTCAAGCTTTTCTCAAAGCTCGACTGCCGTCTCTTCAGTCCCGATGTTGAAGAGCACCTGGTCAGCAACACACATCCTGATTGTGCTCGTGGCCTTTTCGTCAAGATCCTTCTATTCCTCATCTTTCACCGCCGTGGATAATTTGTCGTGCCCTCGCAAGACTCGAATCAAACCTTGTTGAACCAACATATCCTTAATTCGAATCTGCCATAGGCTAAAATTCCCACTACCATCGAACTTCTCCACTGAAAATCTGTCCAAAACTGCGTTCTTCCCTGCCATGACTGTCCCCGACAAACAAGAAGACCTGACTTGTTCAAAGGTCAGATCTGAAAGAGTGGGAAGAGGATCTAGTTGTTCACCACCGCAGTCAAACCCTTCCTAGAACGTCCAATCACGGTCGTCTACCGAATCTGCCTCTAATACCACTTGATGAGATAGCCAATAATTGTAGGAGAAATCACGAACGCAAACAATGACAATTTATAATATAATTTATAAATCAATTACAATGGAGAAACAAGTGAAGAAATAACCGTCTGGTGAAAAACACGCGGATGCGCCGGACACGCACGATCCGCAGGAAATGGAAGATCTGGGACTGCAATCCGACTAATGGACGCACAAGGTTCACCGAACCTTCAACGTCAACTTCCGACGTTCAACCGCAACCACCGCCACCACCGGAGAGAAACTCCAAGTTCGGACCCGGACCTTGCCACAAACGAGTAGCCCGTTCTCAACACAAACTTTTTCTCTCCACAGCCCCCACAAATAGCCGGGTTAAAACAGCCCTGTCTCCGTCTTCCTTCCACGACAATGGCCGACTGTACTCAGACGGCGACGACGATGGCAGGCTTCCCTCCTCTTCACGTCAGTAACAACAAACACTGGCGGCTGCCTTCCTCCAGCGACGAATCCGGCAAGAGATCCCAAGGAAGCAGCTTCCTGCACCAAGCCGTCGAAGAGAGAGAGGGGCGGGTGGCTCGGGTTCGGTTCTCTTTGGGAGAGGGCTACAGCGGCGGTTTTATAATGCGAGAGAGGGGGGCTGAGGTTACCATTCATGGGAGAGAGAAAAGAATATAATAATGAGTATATTATATTCCCATTACCACCTCCCAAATAAAACCACCGGGCCGCATTCCAAATTGAAAACTGTTTTATTTGGACAGATTTCAAAAAACAGTTTTTAATTTGGACAGATTTCAAAAACAACACAAAAAAGGTTGCAACCTCAAATACTGCGTTGCAACCTGTTTTCTGCTCCTAATGCGACCGGTCCATTTGAACCGGGTATGATCCAAACCCAACACTGCGACCTCGCCGCACTCATTACATCCCGTCGTAGCCTCGTCACATTCTTCTTCGTGAATCTCACGAAGAAGAATGGTCCTTGTTGGTCTTCCCGCGATCTTCGAAGAGCTTGATGGACCTTGTGGGCGACTTCAGCGACTGAGATGGTCCTCTGTGGTCTAGACGGTCCTCCGTAGGCTAGACGGAGCGCTTTCAGCAGTGGGCTGGAGAATGGAGCGCACGACGACACACTTGGAACAACGAGCATACTGGGGGATTTACGCGAGGAGTACATGCACAATGGAATATGCGTACAAAGGGACATGCACAAAGGGGGAGCGCACACAAGGAACTTGCATACGGATAGACGTGCGCTAGGGAGAATGTGCACAAGAAGGGGCGCACTGATGCACGCAAAATAGAGCTTGAAAACGCAAGTATACGTGTCGTACAAGTAATACAAAGTGAGTGAGATCGTTCCCACGGAGAAGTGATGGGTTTAGCGCTTACAATTACTAGCTACACCGTTTCTATGAATCCAAGTAAAACGGTTAATAGATTTTCTGAAAATAGATTGAAATTTTTAAATAAATATTAATTCGAATTTAACTAGGTCTTAAAGTAACTTCTTCGCGATTAGAGAAAATAGTCTTACATTTCTGATTTCATATGTATAACATGATGATGATAAAATAAATATTTCATTTGGCTTAACTTTTAATTATCTTGCGATGATTTTTAAAGAAGAAATCTTTATCTCTCGATACAAGAAGTCTTAATATCTACGCAACCCTAGTTATCTCTAACTTAGGCGAAACGAAAATATTATGGAGCGCAAAAAAATCAAATTCGCAAGCATGAAAAGGAAATCTCTTTCACTTTTCAAGACTTAAGAGATCTTGTGATACACGCACGTTTCTCCTCTCTCGACTCTTGAAACGCCGTAAAGATAAAGAAATTTTGGTTAATGATTCACACTGCTCATCTCTCGATTCTCGCACTGCGATAAACTAGCCCTTAAATTAATATTACGATGCTCTTCTCTCGATTCTCGCGGCACAATATAATAAAAAGACATGAACCAACAATTTCACCATAAAAATCACAAGATCAATAAAGATAATCACAAGACAAACTCAAAATCAAAGATGTTCATCATCAAAATACACATACTACTCTCATCATGCAAGACTAGAGAGTTTTAGTTCATGATTGCGGGAAAATAACACAAAACTGAAGAGATCTTACTAAACATCTCGAAAGAAATGCGAATCTTCCCTTCTCCAATGGCGTGGAAATGTTTCCTTCAGCCCGAATGCCGAGAACTGGACTGGTTTTGCCTTCAGAATTTCTTCCCAGATTTTTCCCTCCTCTCTAATCGCCGAAATAAGGAAGAAGATGCTCCTTTAAATGGCTGAAATATTCCTCTTTTAAACTTTCCTTTTTCTCCTCCTAGTGGGCCCCACATCCAGTCATTTTTAAATGCTGAACGGATGCTAAAATTTAGGATGTGACTGTTGAAAACTTGGTAATTTCGGATTTGAATTTCTTGTAACTGCCAGAAATGTTACGAATATGTTGCAACATTTCTGGTTCTGTCTTTCTGCACAATTTGACCTGCCAGATTTGTTGAGAATATGTTGCAACATTTTTCCCAGATTTTCCACAATACTTAGCCTTCAAACCTTGACTTAAATTCTCCCTGAATCCTATCATAAAAACATATAAAAATGAGAGTAACAACCATTTTGACTTCAAATCATGAGGCAATTGGATTTTTATCTACTTTTCATGTATAAATATCACATAACATGGCTAAAAATGGTCAAAATATGGATGAAGATAACTTCTTTTTGTGAAGTTATCACACCCCCATGCTTGGTTCTTTGCTAGTCCCTAGCAAAGGTAAATCATTGAAAACCATAACATGACAAAGGTTTATGAAAGTATAATTTCATTCCCTTCTACTCTTCATTATAAGGTAGTCAAAATAGCTTCAAGTAATTCTCATTAACTGATGTTAGACTTTCTAATCAATAAGAATTCAAACTTTCATAGATCCATCAGATAGATATACGATAAGGCTCAATTAAGAATTCAAGTGTTATATGTGATGTCCTTAACAATCTGTTTACTTCCCTTACAATTCATTTTCGATAAACTTCATCACCAATAAGATAGATCAAGAGTAGTCTAAGGCTTTGATATGACCTCTACATGAGTTTGATAGAAACCGATGCCAAATAAAATGACTTGATGAAATTGGGAAAGGTGGGTAACCATTGATTCTAATTGATTAACTTAGTAGCCTGTCAACTTATGGGGTTTAACTTTTAACAACAATTTTTTTTTTTTTGATATTTTCATAGTTGGGATCATTCCAAGTATGCGTGAACATCCTTGGGCCACATATCACTATGATATATATATATATAATTTTTTTTTGATCATAGTTGGGATCATTCTAAGTAAGCCGGAGCTAACTTAGGCCACATGTCACTATGATATACAAATTTTTTTTTTTTTTATAACACCCATAAGTGGTCAGTCTACTAGCTAAGGAACATAGGGAAATGAATACTCAAGTCTTTAAGCTTAGAAGTAATATGTGATGGCAACAAAGGTAAGGCTTTAAGTGGGAGCAAGGTTAACTACGTACGCTCAATATATTGGCAACTATCATTGAATTAGAACATACTCGATCTAATCTCATTAGGATCCGAAGTTAATTAAATAAATAAAAAGGGCGTAAACTCTTTTAAGAACTATAGTGCATGAATGCGAGATAGATTTCTTGATCGAGCTTTAACCAATCAGTCTAATTTCAATTTAATAGTCTGACTCATAGGACTGACTCGTCTAACCTTACAATTAATTTGAAAAACTTGAATAGATTTATTAATAATAATAAAAAAATTAAGAGCAGTCATTTCTAAAATATACCCCATAAAAGATTTGTCATGCAAGGTATAGAAGGACATGCCCCCATACTTGAACCTTTACTAGTCCCTAGTAAAGAAGTTTTAGCCAATATAATAGCCATGTATGCGATTGCGAACTTCATAAATCAGAAAAGTAGAATAAAAAGAAATTTTAACATGTGCATCGCCAGCATATAAACATGTGTGAAGTGGAACATAAAAAATATAAGATATGACGGGCTGTCCCAACCCACAAAGTAGCAGATTATAATAAAGAGTTCGCATTAAAATAACGAATTTATTTAGTAATAGTTAAAGCTTCAAGGCATGAAAACACATAGCAATAATATATGGAAACAACAATCCAGGAAGAGGAACGGTTCAACTAGAGAATTGATCAACCATAGTGAAACAAGTAACATTTATAGGGATTAGAGCTTGAAAAGAAAACGATAGCAAGCGTCGAGTTCAACAATTTATTAACATACCAAGCATACAGTTCAGTTAAAACAAACATTTCACCACCCCAAGCCAACTTGTTATTAGCATACCACAATGAATCGTAAATGTTACTTAACATTCAGTTATTAGCACACAGTTCAACAAGTTCAACAGTAATAGAACAAATTAGCATTCAGGAATACCAACAAGTTCATCCAGTTTATCAATTTTTACACGAGCAATGTTTAAACAAAATAAAATTCTTCATCAACACTGAAATGTTTCACCACTGACATTGCCCAAAATAACACAAACATTTCACCACAAATCAAAGTAAATTTGTGCAAAAAGTAACAGATCCAAAAGAAACATGTTTCACCACAGTCATGACCCATAATAACACAAACATTTCACCAGGAATAGAGCAATGCAAATTTCCGAGATTCTGAGTAGTGGAATATCAACCATCCTCCTCTTCGTCGTCAGCGTCATCGACCTCGTCCGAGTCGTCATCGTCCAAAAATTCTTCCATTTCGTTGTCGTCGCCGGATCCCAAGCCTGCATCGTCGTCGACCGGTTCCGCTTCATCACGTGGATCCAACGATGTTGCAGCCTCCTTTCCCTTCGAATCAGAGGGTTTGCTCTCATACCAAGCAGGATTCACCTCGCGGACCGCTATCTTTTCCTCAGGTACGTTCAAATGGCGCATAATTTCGACTTGATTGTGATGTAAAATGTCTAAATGTGACACTAGATGATGATGTTGCTGACGTTGATATTTGGCAGTGGATTGCAAATATTTAAATATAATCGGCCAATCCGGAGGATTAGGGGAAAGTGGTGGCGGGATTGGAGGTTGAGTGGTTTTGCGCGAAGATGCGGGAGAACTTTGTTTCTTGGCGGATTTGGGGGATGTCTCATCTAAAGATACCTTGATATAGGATGAAATGACGGAGAATGTTATTGGTCGACCTACAATGGTTGTCGTGTCCGTATCGGCGAGAGATACCCCGGCATAACGGCACAACGATGTGATTAGTGTGGGAAACCATAACTGAGTTCCCCCCTCCGTTTTGACCTTTTTCTGGATTTGACTGGAGATTATATGTCCTATATTAATTGGAATCCCTTTTATAATGCTATAAATGATGCAAGCCCTATCAAAAGAGACATGGTTTGGGTGCTTTGTTGGCATAATACTTGAGTTGACGAAGAGAAACCAAACTTTAGCTTCACGAGTAAAAAGGGCGGAATGTAAGACATGTGAAGATTCATTCACCCAAGTGATATTTTTAGTGAGGCTCAATGCGGTGGCGATGTCGAATGGGTTAGTAGTCTTGACAGATTCGAATACATCGCAGTCCCGATTTGTTAAATCAAAGTAGGAGTTTATACCTTCCGCGGAGAAATCGACTTCCCTTCCCCGAATATGAATTTTTCCGTCCATATGGAACTTGGCGTTGACGTAGAATTCGTACACCCATGGTAGTACTGCTTCAGTGCGGGGGTGGCAGAAGGACGACCAGCCGAACTTGTCTATTTGCTTGACATAGGCTTGACTCCAACCACGAACTTCCAGTTGAAACCCTCTTTCGTAGATGACGGGCTTTGCTTTCAGCAGTTCGTAGCGAGCCTTAGCTTCTTCATTAATAAATCTTGTGTGCTTATTTGCCACCACCTTCTCTCTACCTTTCTTAGGGGCCATGACTGCGGAGGGGAATGGCTTAGCGCGGGAAAGAGAATGCTCAAATGAGCGAAAGAGAGAAGAAAATCAAGCACGTACCTCTTCCTGAAAGTCGGCGATAAAATATGGTTGCCGGCTATTGGAGTTTTCGCCGGAGGATGCTTCAGAGAGGTTGTGAAGGTGGGGTTAGTGTTGGAGTGAGAAAACGGCAAATAATCGAGAGAGAGAGAGAAAGCAATGTCGAGTTCTTACCACTCTCAGGGGGTCGGCGATGGATTACGGGTACGCACGGCGGCCGTCGAAAGGCTGCTCCGCCGGCGGATGGTGCAAAGAGGGCGGAGAATGGGGTTAGGGTTTGCTGGAGCGGAGGAAATGGGGGAAGCAGCGGGTTCCAATCTCGGTCAGCGGGTTATCCCGGTCAGCGGGTTCCAAGTCTATGTAAATAGCCGGTTCATTTTCTTGTAGTTACCGGCTAAAATGGTTAAAGGAATTAATTTTGCAGGTGGCCGGTTCAAATGATCTATCAGACAACCGGTCAACAAAAATTTCTGACCCAAAAAGCCGGTAACAAGGAAAAAATTCGTCTTTTTAAGAGGAAAAGGCAGTACACAAAATGTTACAACATTTCCAAAATGTTACAACATTTTTTTTTGAACTAATTTCGAACTTTTACTAGAGCCAGGCGAAGAGGAAATGTGATTTTAAGAGTTTGAGACTATAAGGGTTCAGTCATGCATCATTTTTTTTTATTTTTATTGAATCTTTACGAAAAACACAAACAAACAAAATATTAAAAACGAGCTTAACATTAAAATTCGGGGTTGCCTCCCCTAAAGCGCCTTAGTTAATGTCCCGGCTGGACATTCGGCGGCTCGAAGATTTTATTTCAAGTGTATGAACGATATGACTCGTTCATTTTCGTTTCCTAAATAAATCTTAAGACGTCCGCCATTGACCTTAAACTCTGAATGATCCTTTTCATTGATTATAGTAACAACGCCATGAGGAAGCACTTCCTTGACCCGAAACGGGCCCGACCACCTAGACTTTAATTTACCAGGAAAAATCTTTAGCCGTGAATTATATAATAGAACTAGTTTCCCGGGTTGTAAATGTTTCCGTAAGATGGCGGTCATGCCACATTTTAGTACGGTCCTTATAAACCCTTGCACTTTCATATGATTGCGTCCGGATCTCCTCCAATTCATTTAACTGTAGTAGTCTAGATTTACCCGCTTCTTGAAAGTCAAAATTGATTTTCTTAATGGCCCAATATGCCCGATATTCCAACTCTAATGGTAAGTGACAAGCCTTACCGTAAACTAAGCGATACGGGGTAACACCAATCGGGGTCTTGAATGCGGTTCTATATGCCCACAAGGCATCGTTAAGCTTTTGAGACCAATCTTTGCAATTTACACTAACCGTTTTAGCCAAGATTTTCTTGATCTCTCTATTAGATACTTCCGCTAATCCATTTGTTTGAGGGTGGTATGCCAATGCTACCTTATGCCTAACCCCATACTTTTTCAATAATGCAGCAAATTGGTGATTACAAAAGTGACTTCCGCCGTCACTTATAATAGCTTTGGGTGTGCCAAATCGACTAAATATGAAGTTTTTCAGGAAGTATAACACCACTTTTGCATCATTTTTGGTCGTGGCTATGGCTTCGACCCATTTCGATACATAGTCTACGGCTAAGAGGATAAATAAATTACCATTCGAGTTAACAAATGGTCCCATAAAATCTATACCCCAGACATCAAAAAGCTCAACTTCTAGAATTGGATTCATAGGCATAGCTTCATTCTTCTTAATATTTCCTTCCTTTTGACATCGGTCACACCTTTTCACATGTTCTCCAGAGTCATGAAATAATGTAGGCCAATAGAATCCGGCCTCTAGGACTTTCATAGCTGTCCTATTTCCCTTGAAGTGTCCTCCGTAGGGAGAACTATGACAATTTTCTAAAATAGGATGCATTTCTACTTCCGGGATACATCTCCTCACTACTCCGTCAGCACCAATTTTAAACAAATAAGGTGGGTCCCAAAGATAAGACCGCACTTGGTGTAAGAACCTTTTTCGTTGTTGGTAGTTTAAATCTGAAGGTAAGATATTACTAACGAGGTAATTGACGTAGTCGGCATACCATGGCACTAACTCCTCGGATATAGCTAAGATTTGCTCATCAGGAAATCTTTCCTCAATCTCTGAATGATAATGAGATTCCACTGGTTCGATCCTAGAAAGATGATCTGCTACAGGGTTATCTACACCCTTTCTATCCTTAATCTCCAAATCGAATTCCTGCAATAATAATACCCAACGAATCAATCTTGGCTTTGTATCTTTCTTTTCCATCAAATATCGGATGGCCGCATGATCAGTAAAAACGGTGACTTGAGTGCATAAAAGATAAGATCGAAACTTTTCGAAGGCGTAAACTACTGCCAACAACTCCTTCTCAGTCGTGGTGTAATTGATTTGAGCTTCGATCAGAGTTTTGCTCGCGTAGGCTACAGTGTGAAATAGTTTCTCCCTAACTTGACCTAGTACTACACCCACGGCATAGTCACTTGCATCACACATAAGGACAAATGGTTCACCCCAGTCGGGTGCCACCACAATTGGTGCCGTAGTTAATTGCTTCTTCAATTTATTAAATGCACTCAAACAGTCTTCATCAAAATGAAATTTCGTATCCTTTTCCAACAATCCACTAAGAGGTTTTGCAATCCTCGCAAAATCTTTAATAAACCTTCGGTAAAATCCCGCATGCCCTAGGAAACTCCTTAACTCTTTCACATTCCTAGGAGGGGGTAATTTCTCAATGACCTCAATTTTGGCCTTATCTACTTCTAACCCCTTGCTTGACACATGATGGCCTAGCACGATGCCTTCGCGTACCATGAAATGGCACTTTTCCCAATTCAGCACAAGGTTCGTTTCGATACATCGCACAAGCACTCTTTCTAAGCACTCCAAACACTCTCCAAATGATTTTCCGAAGATGGAGAAATCATCCATGAAGATCTCTATACCATGATCCATAATTTCTGAAAATATAGCAATCATACACCGTTGGAACGTGGCGGGTGCGTTGCATAGACCAAATGGCATTCTTCTAAAGGCGAATGTTCCGTAGGGGCACGTGAAGGTAGTTTTCTCTTGATCTTCCGGGTCAACCGTGATTTGGTTATACCCGGAATAGCCGTCTAAGAAGCAGAAGAAATCATTACCGGACAACTTATCTAGAACTTGATCGATAAAAGGCAATGGAAAGTGGTCTTTTCTAGTAGCCTTGTTAAGTTTCCGATAATCCATGCAAATGCGCCATCCGGTAATAGTTCTAGTCGATATTAATTCGTTCTTATCATTTTTTTATTACGGTCATCCCTCCTTTCTTCGGAACACATTGAACCGGAGAGACCCAAGAACTATCGGATATAGGGTATATTATCCCTGCATCTAACCATTTTATTATTTCTTTCTTTACGACCTCTTTCATAGGTGGACTGAGGCGGCGTTGAGACTCAATTGAACCTTTGTAAGATTCTTCTAAGAGAATCTTGTGCATGCATACCGAAGGACTAATCCCTCTAATGTCCACGATCGTCCAACCTATGGCTAATTTAAATTGCTTCAGCAAGTCTATGAGTTGTTGATGTTGATTTGGTGATAATTTGGAGTTGACAATGACCGGTAATGTATCATTGTCTCCTAAATATGCATAGGCCAGATGTTCAGGTAATGGTTTCAACTCAAGTGTGGGTGGACTAATGATGGAAGGTTTATTTGTACATGTCTTATCTGTCATATCTAAAATCTCCGGCTTACGAGTGAATGTCGGTGAATGTGCACTTATTTCGAAGCACTCTAGAATGTCGGTCTCACAATCAGATTTCTCTTCTTCCGTCCCCTCCTCTTCATCTTCTTCTAGATTCTCACTTAAGTTGTAATCATAAAGGGTCATACTCTTAACTTCCTCTATGTCATCTTCTTCTAAACGAGGGAATTTCATGGCTTTTAATACATTAAAAGTCACTTGTTCATCGTTAACCCTCATGGTTAACTCACCCTTGTGAACGTCAATCAAAGTTTTTCCGGTGGCTAAGAAAGGCCTACCCACTATAATGGGTACTTCCTTGTCTTCCTCCATGTCTAATACCACAAAATCTGCCGGAAAAATAAACTTTTCTACCTTGACTAAGACGTCTTCTACAATCCCCTTTGGAAAGGTTAGAGATTTATCGGCTAATTGTAATGTAAGCGATGTTTTGGAAATCTCCCCCAATCCTAACTTCTTATAAATTGAAAGTGGCATAAGATTTATGCTCGCCCCTAGATCGCACAAAGCCTTTCCCTCGAATTGATGCCCAATAGAACATGGAATCGTGAAGCTTCCGGGGTCCTTTAGTTTTGGTGGTAATCTCCTTTGGAGAATTGCACTACATTCATGTGTAAGGGTTACCGTTTCGTTCACGCCAAACTTCCGTTTTTTATTTAAGATGTCTTTCATGAACTTTACATAACTAGGCATCTGTTCTAATGCTTCGGCGAAGGGTATATTAATTTGCAACTTCTTAAAGATTTCTAAGAATTTCTGAAATTGTTGGTCTAATTTGCTCTTTTTTAATCTTTGGGGGAAAGGTGGTGGTGGATAGGTTCGTGGGCTCTCCTTCCTTCTTTCCTCTTTTTCTATTTCTAATTCCTTACCACTTCTTTCGGTTAATACTCCTTCCTCCTCACTCTTATCGCCCTCATTTCTTCCTATTATTACTTGCTCACTAGGACCCTTGACTTCTTCTTGGTCTTGATTTTTATTTTGTTCATGTGGAGTAGTGTCTTGACCAACTATTAACTCACGCCCACTTCGTAATGTGACAGCCTTACAATGATGATTATCTCCCTTGGGATTGGGTGTGGTATCCGTAGGGAGTGTGCCTTGCGGTCGCATACTTAAAGCGGTGGCGATTTGTCCTAGTTGTGATTCAATCATTCTCATTGACCCTTCCAAGCTAGAGAAACGGGCTTCATTCTTTTGCATTGATTCTAAAATGAAGTCATCTGTTACCTTTCTTGATGGTCCCGCTTGGTTGGAATGATTGTTTTGATGTTGAGGATTAGCATTAGAATTAAATAAGTGTGGTGGAGTAGGACCAGAGTTGTTCTTCCAGGAGAAATTAGGATGGTTCCTCCATTCGGGATTATATTGGTTTGGGTTAGGGTTTGTATTTTGCTTATAATACCCTCCTAAATAATTAACTTCTTCATTACCCCCTACGAGTTGTTCAATTGTTAAGGTGGGGTTAGGAGAAACCATGGGAGTAATAATGCTATTGACTTGAGGATTCATTTGATTTTGGTTTAACGTCAAAGCATCTAATCTCTTGTTAATGCTATTAAATTGGGACGTCATTTGGGATGCAAATGACGTTAATTGGTCAACTTGATACAATCCTGCCGTAGTGGGAGGATGTACTTGACGCTCAATCGTGTGGTAATTATTAGAAGATAAATCTTCTAAAATTCCATAGGCATCTTCAGGATACTTGTTCATCAGCGAACCTCCTGCAGCTCCATCTACTTGGATCATTGTAGATGTCTGAAGGCCATTATAAAACGTCCATACTTGTTGGTGAATGGCTAACCCATGGTGGAGACATCTGCGTAGTAATTCCTTAAATCGTTCCCACGCATCATATAGGGTTTCTCCATTCGCTTGCATGAATGTAGAGATATCCCGCATTAACTTAGCAGTTTTGGATGGAGGGAAATATTTGGATAAAAATTTTTCAGTTAAAATAACCCAAGTAGTAATGGACTCATGAGGTAATGAGTTCAACCAGTCCTTCGCTTTCCCTTCTAAGGAGAAAGGAAACAAGCGTAACTTAATGGCTTCATCAGATGCACCATTAATCTTAAACGTGTCACATATCTCTATGAAAGTTCTAAGGTGAGAGTTAGGGTCTTCATGATTAAGACCCCCAAACTTGTTGTTTTGAACAAGTTGCATTGCCATGGAATCTATCTTAAAGTTATTGGCCTCTATCGCGGGTCTAGCGATACTAAACTGTACCCCTCCCCTAAAAGGCATGTTATAATCACGGCAAGTTCGTCTTGGTTCATTTGGGTGTTCATTATGTTCCACTTGACCACCTAAATCCTGCCCGTTCTGGTGAGGCTCATCGTCTTGATTGAGATTATCCATTGCTAGTTGATTAAGTTGTTCCAGCCTAGTTGACTTTCGATTTCGTCTACAGGTTCGTTCGATTTCAGAATTTAGAGGAATTAATTCAACGGATCGATACCTGGACATACACTATAAGATAACAAAGATGATAACACAAATACAATAAACTAACAAGTAAAAATAAAACTTGACCTCCACGTACTAAGGTTCACTAATATTGTAAGATGAAAAACACTAAATCCGTTGCACCTCCCCGGCAACGGCGCCAAAAACTTGATGCACGCAAAATAGAGCTTGAAAACGCAAGTATACGTGTCGTACAAGTAATACAAAGTGAGTGAGATCGTTCCCACGGAGAAGTGATGGGTTTAGCGCTTACAATTACTAGCTACACCGTTTCTATGAATCCAAGTAAAACGGTTAATAGATTTTTTGAAAATAGATTGAAATTTTTAAATAAATATTAATTCGAATTTAACTAGGTCTTAAAGTAACTTCTTCGCGATTAGAGAAAATAGTCTTACATTTCTGATTTCATATGTATAACATGATGATGATAAAATAAATATTTCATTTGGCTTAACTTTTAATTATCTTGCGATGATTTTTAAAGAAGAAATCTTTATCTCTCGATACAAGAAGTCTTAATATCTACGCAACCCTAGTTATCTCTAACTTAGGCGAAACAAAAATATTATGGAGCGCAAAAAATCAAATTCGCAAGCATGAAAAGGAAATCTCTTTCACTTTTCAAGACTTAAGAGATCTTGTGATACACGCACGTTTCTCCTCTCTCGACTCTTGAAACGCCGTAAAGATAAAGAAATTTTGGTTAATGATTCACACTGCTCATCTCTCGATTCTCGCACTGCGATAAACTAGCCCTTAAATTAATATTACGATGCTCTTCTCTCGATTCTCGCGGCGCAATATAATAAAAAGACATGAACCAACAATTTCACCATAAAAATCACAAGATCAATAAAGATAATCACAAGACAAACTCAAAATCAAAGATGTTCATCATCAAAATACACATACTACTCTCATCATGCAAGACTAGAGAGTTTTAGTTCATGATTGCGGGAAAATAACACAAAACTGAAGAGATCTTACTAAACATCTCGAAAGAAATGCGAATCTTCCCTTCTCCAATGGCGTGGAAATGTTTCCTTCAGCCCGAATGCCGAGAACTGGACTGGTTTTGCCTTCAGAATTTCTTCCCAGATTTTTCCCTCCTCTCTAATCGCCGAAATAAGGAAGAAGATGCTCCTTTAAATGGCTGAAATATTCCTCTTTTAAACTTTCCTTTTTCTCCTCCTAGTGGGCCCCACATCCAGTCATTTTTAAATGCTGAACGGATGCTAAAATTTAGGATGTGACTGTTGAAAACTTGGTAATTTCGGATTTGAATTTCTTGTAACTGCCAGAAATGTTACGAATATGTTGCAACATTTCTGGTTCTGTCTTTCTGCACAATTTGACCTGCCAGATTTGTTGAGAATATGTTGCAACATTTTTCCCAGATTTTCCACAATACTTAGCCTTCAAACCTTGACTTAAATTCTCCCTGAATCCTATCATAAAAACATATAAAAATGAGAGTAACAACCATTTTGACTTCAAATCATGAGGCAATTGGATTTTTATCTACTTTTCATGTATAAATTTCACATAACATGGCTAAAAATGGTCAAAATATGGATGAAGATAACTTCTTTTTGTGAAGTTATCACGCACCCACAAAGGACACGCACAAAGGAGAGCCGCGAAAAGAGGAACGTGCGCTTGAAGGGGCGTGCGCACAAAGGAGGAGCATGCGTATAAAGGGGCGTGTGCATAAACGGACGCGCGCAAAGGAGAGCGTGTGCAAAAAGGAGCGTGCACACGGAGGGACGTGTATACAAAGGACGCGCGCAAAGGAGAGTGCGCACAAGAAGGAACGTACGCACGAAGGGACATGCACACAAAGGGGGAGCGTGCACACGAAGGGGCGTGCGCACAAACGTACATGCGCAAAGGAAAGCATGCGCAAAGGAAAGCATGCGCAAAGGAAAGCATGCGCAAAGAAGATGTAAGGGTTACACGCTGAAGATGTAAGGGTTGAAGCAAACACTAAAAGTATGGAATGCAAGGATAAATATGTGTACTTTCAGCAGGATGGGTACATGAAAAACCCATATGAGTATGAACTCTAAACAAAGGTAAAGAAGAATGAAGATATCATAGCCACCTGGCTGTATGTTGATGACAGGATAATCACGGGAAACTACCCCCTCATGTTCGAGAAATTTAAGAAGATAATAAATGAGTTCAAAATGAAGAACTTGGGAGAAATCACGTGTTTCTTGGGCATTGAGGTGTATCAGAAGAATGATGAGATATTCATATCCCAGAAGAAATAGGCTGAGGAGATACTGAAGAAGTTCCGAATGGAGAATAACAAAGCTATCTCCACTCCTGCATATTCAGGGATAAAGCCGAGGAATGATTCTAAGGAAGAAGCAATTGATTCCATGTTATTCAAGAGTCTACTTGGAAGTTTACGATACTTGACTTTCACTAGGCCTAATATCATGTATGTTGTTGGAGTGGTCAGCAGATACATGGAGGAGTCAAAGCAACATCACTTCACATCAGCGAAGATGATCTTGAGATATGCAAATGAGACAAGAGATCATAGTTTGATGTATTCAACTACAGAGGAGTTGAAGCTAGTCGGATACTCCTACAATGACTTTAGAGGAGATGTGGATGATTAGAAGAGTACTTTCGGGTATGCTTTTAATATCAGAACAATTGTGTTCTCATAGAGGTCGAAGAAACAAGCAACGATTACCTATCTACCTACGAGGCTGAATATATTGCAACAGCAGCCTGTACTTGTTAGGCGATTTGACTGAAAAATCTCCTACAAGGATTACATCACCCATATGATGATCCTGTGACTGTGCATGTTGACAACAAATCTGCTATTTAGCTAGAGAAGAATCTTGTGCTGCATGAACTCAACAAGCATATTGAGACAAAATATCATTTTCTTCGAGAATAGCCACACCATAAGATAGTGAAGCTAGTTTACTGCCCCATATGAGAGCAAATGACAGATATCTTCACCAATGTGTTGAAGATAGAGCCGTTTCTACAGTACAAGAGCAAACTCGGTATGTGTTGTCATGTTTGAGGGAAAGATATTTGGTGGACTTATGAAGATTGAGCAAAGTCAAAAGCACTGGGAGAATGACTGTAAAATCTGATAATATCGACAACAATAAAAGAGTGGTTTATTTCTCTCTCACTCACTTGATGGCACAGAGGTTTCTCATTTGTTAGCAATAGCTATAAATAAGGATGAAATTGCAAGAAATGAAAAGAGTGGAAGCATTTCAAAGAAATCGTGAATAGGAGCAGACAAGAAGGTGAGTGTGCGATCTCTTACTGGCGAATAATAAAGGGCGCTGATATTTGTACATCATAAACGGTTATTCACACACCATTCTTCTTAATAAAACTCTTTTTGTAAACTCTAAAATCTGATATTTGTACCACATTTTCAGCCCTCATTTCACGCTTTTCTCTCCGAAAGGCGTCTTATACGTACATTTTCATGAGAAGTGTTCAACATGAAAGTTGTCGATGTTGACGAGATCAACAACTTTCATGTTAAACATTTTTTTATTTGAAGCTGTTTAGACCCCTGATTTGGCCCATGAAAAAAGTCACGCCGAACATATGTACGGACGCCCGGGATCGGCGTGACTTTTTTCGGGGGCTTAAACCGCTTCAAATTAAAAAGTGTCCAACACAAAAGTTGTAGATCTCGACGATATCTACAACTTACATGTTGAACACTTTTTGATTTGAAACAGTTTAGACACCTGATTTGAGCCCCGAAAAAGCACGCCGAAAATCTGTACAGACGACTCGTTCCGAACGCGTCATTTGTCGGGCCCAAATTGGAGGCCTAAACAGTTTCAAATCAAAAAATGATCATGAGATCTACAACTTTCATGTTGATCACTTTTTAAAATAAGAAACATTTGAAGCTCAAGATTCAAAAATACAAAAAATACAAAAAAATAAAATTGGTTTGCTAGTTTTATCGAGCCGGATTGCATCGAGCCTATTGGATAGGTGGTCGATTTTCTCTCTCGACTTGTCCATTGCCTTTCTGAAAAGAACCATGGATTCCCGGAATTGAGCATTTAAACGCTCGAACGCCTCCTTATATATTACAAATTGAGGTACAAATAGTCTATCGGGATATAAATATAATTTTAAGGTGTACAAATATCTATGAGTTATAAATAACCATTTTAGATGTACAAATATCAACACCCATAATAAATCAGTAAATGCATGCAGTAGCTAAAAAGCTGCAAACAACTTTTGCAAACAGTCTTTTGCGGACAGTTCTTTGAAAATTGCTCTTGTGGATAGCCCCTTGCGGACACCATAGCAGCGAATGATACGATCCTATCCGGTCCGGTTCGACCTGGTATTGCTGGGGGTATTTTGGGGACTTTTGGCTTGATGTGGGCTGGGTATATAATGTCTTTTATGCTAGGGTTTTGAGGTGTGAATGACTTGAATCACATTTTCTTCTTGCTGTGCTGCTGGAGATCGGGAAGTCCCTCTCCTTTGGCTGATCACCGTTCAAGAGGGGTAACCTTCCTTAGGTTGGTTTGTTATCGGTTATTACTTCTTGCGGTTGTTGTAATAGTGTTCCTTCAAGTGCTTAATATAATCCTTGCTGTGGTTGTTGTTCTTCCCAATTCCAGTTACTGTTTTTCAGTTTGTAAGTGATTGCTAGAAGGAGTATTTGGAGGTGGAATCCGACTGTGTGCAGGAATAGGAGCTGCGGTCATATCAGCGAACAACTTACAATTTTTTCTTGTGAACAACTATTAGGATCAACACCTTGAAGCAAGTGTTTGCGGACAGTAGCCCTGACAACCTCTGTAATTAGAAGTGTCTAGGAGAAAAGTTATAATACCCATTTTGAATAGTGTATTGTGTGGAGTTGTAATTTTAGAGACAAGTTGTCTTCTTTGTAACCTATTGTTGTTAATATAAGAAATTTTGATCCTTTACATGTGTTGTTTGTGCCCGCTACTTGCGCTGTTAGACGAAGACTAACTATGAGAACAGGAATATCCAGATGAGAGTATTGCTAGCCTCAAAGGAGCTGTGAGAGATATTCAAAGATGATTATGAAGAGCAAATTACTGAACAAGAGGCGGTGTTGACTAACACGCATAAGTCGGTACTGAGAGAGACAATGAAGAGAGAAAAGAAGGCTTTATTCTTGTTATATCAAGGGATTAACGAAGCAACCTTCGAGAAGATCTCAGATGCTATGACTTCTAAAGAGACATTGGAGACCTTGCAACACTCCTTGCAAGGTGTTGACAAGAAAAAAAAGTGAAGTTACAATCTTTTCGAGCAAAGTTTGAAGTTATCAAGATGCAGAACTTTGAGAAGATTGGTGACTCTGTAACTCGTCCGCGGACGATTCTAAATTAGATGAAGCACAATGGAGAGACGTTTGATGACGTAAAGTTAATAGAGAAACTTTTACGATCAATGTCAAAAAAGTTTAACTATGTGGTGGCGGCGATAGAGGAGTCGAAGGACATGACTCAGACGTCTATTGATGAACTCGTGGGCTCTCTGTAAGCTGATAAATATTGTATGCTACAAGATGAAAGGTCAAGTGACTTAGAGCAAGCACTTCAGACTCAGCTGAACATTAAAGAGAGCTTAGAAAGAGGAGGCGGCCAGCGAGGCTGAGGTCATCAGGATAGAGGTAGAGGAAGAAGAGGAAGGAATCAAAACTTTCAGAAAGAAGTAGAGCATGATCAGGTAAGGGAGCAAGAAGGAAGAAGAAGAGGTCGAGGTCATATGGCCCAAGTCCAGTGTTACAACTGCAACCGATTTGGGCACATGAGCTATGATTGCAAACGCCCAAGGAAGATAGATGGGACCAACCATTATGCGGAAGCAAACAATACTGGTGGTGATCTAATGATGTTCTTGACTTATATTAGAACTGTCGCATACATGAAGTCTGGTACTTAGATACATGAGCTATCAACCATATGTGCGGTGAGAAGGAGATATTCACTAATCTCAAACCAAGGGTTGATGAGGTTAGCTTTGATGATGCTTCAAAGATCTCGTTAGAAGGCAAAGGAGTGATAATGATTACCTTAAATTATGAGAAGGTGCACCTCAATGATGTGTTCTATGTCTCAGGCTTGAAGACTAACATCTTAAGCCTTGTACAATTGGTGAAGAAAGGATACTTCATTCATCTGAATGATGGTACATTGGTTATGCAGAACAAACGAGGTAAAGAGGTGTTGAAGGTAAAGATGACGATGAATCATCTCTTTACGTTGATGATGAATGTCGAGGTGACGACATGTCTAGCAAGAACTGAAGATGAAGCTTGGTTGTGATATCACAAGATGAGTCACTTAGACTTCAGCGGCCAGAAGCTTTTATCACATACAAAGATGGAGAAGAGTTTGCCTAAGATTTTACCACCACAGAAGATCTGTGAAGCATACACAAAGGGAAAGAAGAAGCGGCGGACATTTGAAGGTGGCAAGTCTCAAAGAGTACGGAGACAGCTTGAGCTGGTTCATTCAACATTGTGATCCGTTTGATATTACATCAGTTGGAGGAAGAAAATACTACATCATCTTCACTAATGACCTCAGTCAGAAGTATGGGTGGTATGTAAGTGTTGAGTTGTAACTTGTGAAGTCAAGTTTTGTAACTTCTTTGTAACCTATTGTTGATAATGGAAGTTGTTTGTTTCTTTACTTGCGTTGTTTGTGCCCAGCCTCGATATCTCTTCCTCGCCCCACCTTCCATTCTCTTAGAATATGCTCTCTCGCTAAGTATCCCAATGAGTGCAGGAGCAAGCAGTAGGCCTGCGAGCGGTTCGGTTTGGGTCGGTTTGGACCCAAACCGAAACCGAACTGACATGCCTCGGTTTTTAGTTTGTCTAAACCGACCCGACCCGAACCCGCTCGGTTCGGTTCAAATTCGGTTCGGTTTTTAGTCGGTTTTTTACGGTTCGGTGTCGGTTTTGCGAACAAATAATTGAAAACTGCTCACTTGTAGAATTTGTGATGATCAAAATTAACGTTTATTAACCAGTACTATCTTTATATTTACTGTGTGTTTTAATTATTTACTATCTGGGTTTTATGCGTTCAAATATTATTTGCTAAGCTTTATTGATCATTCCACATACATGCGTCAACTACAATCTACAGGTCCACTTGCAAATCATTGGCTTACATCAATAAGTCGTTTCAATGAAATTTTAAAACTAAGACAACAACAAATGATTGAAGAAGAACAATACCAAACCTTAAGAAAAGATAGATATTTAATCAAAATAACGAAGTTATTAAAAATATCTATAGAATAATTTATGATTGTTGCGGTCTAACTCGATGCTCCGGTCGGGCCGGATATTCTTGGACCGCCTTAGCTCTCGGAGCGGTCGAGCGCGCACACAGTCAATTGAAGAATGAGGGATGGACACGGGAAGTTTTAACGTGGAAAACCCTTCAACCGGGTGAAAAACCACGTGACCGGGTCGGTGCCGATCAAAATCCACTAGTTTGTTGGAGTTTTACAGTTTGATGGGGGAAATCGGGGCGACAGGCCGCTCCCGTTACAATCTAGAGGAGAGAGAGAGTATATGCACTCGTTGGTGGGCAACAGACTGCCACGCCAACGGGACTTGGGCGGTGGAATGCGCGGGATGCTCCAGTTGCGTGCGCTCAGAGGCGACGCGTGTCCAGAGGTTATCGCTGCTTCCTTTGTGCGTCTTTCTCGGTCCTTGGAGTGTTTCCTTGGTAACTGAGCTCTGGTGGGGTGCAAATAGCCGATGATAGGTTCTGGTAGCTGTTGGCAGGAGCTGATAGCCACTGGGGGCCGCTGGAGGCCTCGGGCGGCGGCCGGTGGTTGGCGGCGAGAGGCGGCCGTTGGTGGTTGGCGACGAGGGGTGGCCGCCGGCGGAGAAGAACGGGAAAGCTCCCACCTGAGGAAGAAGAAGAAGAAGAAGCGTAGGAGGAGAAAGTTAGGAAATGAGGAACCCCTGAGGTCCTTTTATAGGCTCCAGGGGGAAGTTATGGCGGCCCCCCCACTAACCTAGTGGGTTAGTGGGTGGTTTTGTCCTGATCGGACGGCCGGTGGGGCTTCTCCCTCGATCGGACGGCGGGGAGAGGTTCTCATGATGACGGGCCGTCACGACGACGGCGGCAGCCGGGCGGCCGGCGAGGGAGGCCGGCGGCGGCCAAGGAGACGGCTGGCCATGGCCGGGGCGGCCATGGCCACGGCCGGCCATGGCCGGGGCGGCCATGGCCGGGGCGGCCATGGCCGGGGCGGCCATGGCCGGGGCGGCCATGGCCACGGCCGGCCATGGCCGGGGCGGCCATGGCCGGGGCGGCCATGGCCGGGGCGGCCATGGCCACGGCCGGCCATGGTCGGCCATGGTCGGGCGGCCATGGCCACGGCGGCGGCCGGCCATGGTCGGGGCCATGGCCGGCCGTGGCCGGGGCCGGCCGTGGCCGGGGCCGGCCGGGGCCGCGGCCGGCCGGGGCCGCGGCCGGCCGTGGCCGCGGCCGGCCGTGGCCGCGGCCGGCCGTGGCCGCGGCCGGCCGTGGCCGGCCGCGGCCATGGCCGCGGCCGGCCGTGATCGTGGCCGGCCGGCCATGGACGGAGGGGAACCGCCGGGGGCGGTTCCTTCCCCTAATGGTGGGGAGAGAGGGGGCCCACTCCCATGATCTCCATGAGAGATCATGGGGGTTAGGGGGGCCCGCCCATGATCTCCATTCATGGGGATCATGGGGGTCTCCTTTTTCTTATAAATTAAGGTGGAGCCCATCAATTGCCCCCCAAATCTCTTTCAGTTGGGAGGGAAGCGAGCACGGGGAGAGATTTTTAACTCTTGTTGCGGTGGTGATTGCCGGCGTGGAATCCGTGATGGCGGCGATGGTGAGCGGCTCCAAGGTATGCTGGTTCGTGCTAGTTTGGAAAGCGGACGCCAGACGGGCTCGCGCGGGGGCCGGCAAGGCGTAGGAGTTGGTGGTGTGCCATCGTTGCGGGAGAGGGACCGAGCACGCGCAGGCCGCGCGCGCGCTGGCCGTGCGCGTGCCGGCCGCGTGCGCGCAGGCTGCGCGCGCAGGCCGCGCGCGCTGGCCTTGCGCGCTGGCCTTGCGCGCTGGCAGCGGGGGCGCAGGCGCGGCCTGGCCGCGCGTGCGCTGGCCGCGCGCGCGCAGGCCGCGCGCGTGCGGGCCCTGCGCGCAGGCCTCGCGCGCGCGCGGGCCTTGCGCGCAGGCCGCGCGCGCGCGGGCCTTGCGCGCAGGCCGCGCGCGCGCGGGCCGTGCGTGCGCAGGCCGCGCGCGCGCAGGTCGCGCGCTCAGGTCTTGCGCGCGTATGCCGCGCGCGTGCACAGGCCGCGTGCTTGTTGGCCGGACTTGGCGAGGCTGCGTGTACGCCCGCGCGCCGGCGGCGCGTGCGCGCAGGCCGTGCGCGGTCATGGAGAGGGTTGTGTGCGTGATTTTTACTATTTTGAAATGACTAATTTTTTGCGGTGTGCAGGTACCGAAGCGCTCTGCCGGACCAATGCGTCTACGCTCCTCCTTGACTGAAGACGGCGTTGCTATTTGGAGAACAAAGTTCGGGCTTCCTTCAGACTTGGAGGTGAGGATCCCGCGTCCCGAGGAGCGGGTTCAAAATCCTCCCCGCGGTTGGCTGACTGTCTGCGAAGTGTCGCTCAGATCTGGTTTCCGTCTTCCTCCCTGCGACGAGGTGGTGGAGATTCTGAAGTTTTGCGGAGTTCCTATTTCCCAGTTTGCCCCTACCGGGGTTACTCGTATCATGGGCTTGATTGCTTTTTTTTCGTGAGCATGGGGGCTCCCTCTCTTTAGACCAGTTCCGCGATTGGTGCGACGTGCGCTTTGATGGTGGTGAGCGGATCGAGGTGCGCAGCAACAAGGTTTGGCTGGAGTTTGAGTCTCGCAAAGATCGTCGTCACGGTAACACTTTGTTCGGATATGTGAAGAACTCTTGGGGTCTTCCTGAGGTATGGAATGCGCTTCCCGACCGTTGTCGCCGTGTGAAAGGGAGGGAGCGAGACTTCTCTCCTGTGTTGGGATTTTCCGAGCCTCGTGAATTGGCTAACCGTCTCTTCAACATATATGCGTTTGTCGAAGAGAAGCGACTGTTGGGATGTGGTATTTCTGTTGGCACAGGACGGGCGGTGTCGTCTTCTCAGGGAGGAGGCCGCAAGAGAAAAGCGGTCATGGCCCCCGGTAGTGATGTTGACGTTGTGGCGGTGGCTTCTGATGATTCAGTCCCAGAGACGCAGTTACCTGTTTCCCTGACTCCACGGGCGCTTGCTAGCGCGGCGGTTCCTCGGATGTCTTTCTCTTTGAAGGCGATGAGTGATGCGGTAAGTTGGTGCCTTATTGTTTCTTCCTCCTTCTTCTATTTTCTGTTTGAAGGCGGCTAATTGCGTGTTTTCCTTTTGCAGATCGAGACTCAGGCGCAGATAGCGGTCACCTGGAATGATCATTACGTGAGCCTGAAGGATGGCTATTTTGCTTTGCAGGAGAAGCTTCGACTGTCGATGAGTTCACTTTCTTCTCTCAAGGAAGAACATGACCGGGACATCGGGCAGTATCATCGAGTTGAGTTAGAGCTGAGGTCTGAGCTAGAAGACGTGCGTGCTTCCTTGGACGTGGAGAAAGCCGTGGTGGAGAAGACTGCCCAGTTGTTGAAACATGCGAGGGAGGAAATATCTGGCTTGGAGACTCAATTGCATGCGGCGCGAGATGAGGTTGCAGGCCTTGAGACCCAGCTTTGTGCGACGAGGGCGCAGGTAGAGATGTTATCTTCGGATGATCGTGCATCAGAATTGAAGGCCGCAGGCCTTGCGGAGTACCTGGAGTCCTTGGACTACATGCGGGATCGTAGCCTGATCGCGGAGGAGGTTCGTGATGACATTTGGTCCAAGGAAGTAGAGCCTCAGATGGATGACATGCGCCAATTAGCGCTTCGTCGTGGTGTTTCGAAGGCTTTTCGCTTCATAGGGAAGCATCTTGGGTGTGATACTTTCAGTTTCAGCTTTGCGGACGTCTCAGATGATGAGCGTTTTAGCTTAGATGCTGATGATGAGTAGCTGTAGTGTTTATCTGCTTTTGTCTGCCTTGTTGTTTATTTGTAGTCATTTGTTTCTATCACAGCTTTTGAGATTGTCGCTGTTAGAGCTCCCATTCGTTGTTTGCTATGATAGCCTTACTTGTATGTCGTTGTCCTGCGTTTTGCATAGATGTGTTTTGCCACGAAATAGTTGTTTGTGGGAGTTTTTTCTTTGTCATGGCGTATTTGTATTTTGACGTGAGATAGTGTGTGGGCCTGGCTCGCGGCCTAGTTTGTATGTGGGCTTCTTTGTGAGGGGGTCAAGTCCTCACCGTGTTGCGTGGAACAGGTCCATGACCTTTCGCGCGAGACAGGCTTGCGGCTTCTTCGTGAGGGGGGCAGGCCCCCACGGTGTTGCGTGGGACAGGCCCACGGCCTTTCGCGCGAGACAGGCTCGCGGCTTCTTCGTGAGGGGGGCAGGCCCCCACGGTGTTGCGTGGGACAGGCCCACGGCTTTTCGCGCGAGACAGGCCCGCGGCTTCTTCGTGAGGGGGGCAGGCCCCCACGGTGTCGCGTGGGACAGGCCCACGGCTTTTCGCGCGAGACAGGCTCGCGGCTTCTTCGTGAGGGGGGCAGGCCCCCACGGTGTCGCGTGGGACAGGCCCACGGCTTTTCGCGCGAGACAGGCTCGTGGCTTCTTCATGAGGGGGGCAGGCCCCCACGGTGTCGCGTGGGACAGGCCCACGGCTTTTCGCGCGAGACAGGCTCGTGGCTTCTTCGTGAGAGGGGCAGGCCCCCACGGTGTCGCGTGGGACAGACCCACGGCTTTTCACGCGAGACAGTCTCGTGGCTTCTTCGTGAGGGGGGCAGGCCCCCACGGTGTCGCGTGGGACAGACCCACGGCTTTTCGCGCGAGACAGGCTCGTGGCTTCTTCGTGAGGGGGGCAGGCCCCCACGGTGTCGCATGGGACAGACCCACGGCTTTTCGCGCGAGACAGGCTCGCGGCTTCTTCGTGAGGGGGGCAGGCCCCTACGGTGTTGCTCTGATTAGCGCCATATGTTTCATTTGATTGTGTGACTTCCATCCGGGCAAGACATTTTCTCGATTCTTGTACTGTGAAAAAAAAAAGAATAACATAAAATGAAGTAATTAAAGAGTGGCGATAACATGCCCGGGGTTGGTCCCCTGGTTTAAATAGTTTAAGGCGAGATATAGGCCATTTGGATAGTTCGTACTAGCTCAGATGAGCGGATTTTCACAATATTTAATAAACATAATAAACAAGTGAAGGAAACGACTTAAGGGTGGAGGTGGCCTGAACAGGATTGGAAGACATCCCAAAGTGACTGCTGGAGTATTGCTGTGTAGTCGGAATCAGCTTGGATGACGACGAATTGCACGTCGTAGGATGTCTGTCGGTGTGCATCTTTAAGAGTGACTGGTAGAGTGATGGTGCCGATGATTGGTACCGGGTGATCCCCGAGAACACGAGCGCTTGCAGATGTCAGTTTGAGATATCCGGCGGTGAGCTTGAGCTGAAGCAGAGTTGGTAAAAACAGTATATTGGTGGTGACTTCCTTGTCTATTAGAACCTGGTTCAGTTTGACGGGTGGTTCGCCAATCTCGACCGTCGTGCATCTTATGCTCTGGTTGTTAGGTGGTCTTCTTCTTGATATGAATTGATCAACTGCTCTTAAGTTGGTCAGTCGTTGGACTTCTTCTTTTAGTCCATTGCATTCGTTCGTGTTGTGGCCGTGACTTCAGTGATATTCGCAGTATCTTGCCTGGTCTGCCTTAGGGTTCGGCCGCGGCGCTCTTGGTCGTTGAAATGATGAATTATTCTGGATTGCATACATCGCATTAGTGCAGGTAGTATTCGGAGGGATGTATTCCTGGAGTGAATGTTGTCCTCCCTTTCTCGGGGGGCTATGCTGACTACCGTTGGGACGACTCCGCTTCTGGCGTCGTTCTTTTCGCATTGTATGGGTTGATTCACCTTCTTTCTTCCTCTTCTGTCTTCTGTCTGACCTCAGATTTTCTGGTGAGGGCTTTTCGATCGTCATGAACCTTTTGATGAAGAGGGCGGCAAGCTCGATGTAGCTGTCAGTATCTTCTCTTTGTAGGGATTGAAGCCAAGTCCGAGCTTCTCCTATTAGTGTTGTTGAAAATACTCGGATCATGAGTTGATCTGAGGCATCGCGAGCGTGCATGATGGCTTCGAAATGCTTCAGGTGTGCGAGTGGGTTGCCTATCCCACTGAAACGACGGATTTCCGCGCTCGTGGCTGTGCAGGAACTAGGTGAGTTATTGTTAGGTAGGTATTCATCTGGTTCCTGCTTTGTGGCGGAAGTGTCAGGGGCCATTGTGTTTCCGGCGCTTTCTTCATGTCGAGGATGTGTGAGGTAGTGTCCATACATCTCCTGGAGTGATGTTGCAGGCACGGGGGAGCTATTTGTGCTTGAGAATTCTTTTTCTATGTCGTATTCTCTGTGTAGGCCCGGCCTGGTTGGGGCAGGGAGTTCTTCTGACGGCAGTAAGACAACTTGTTCAAAAGGCTGAGGCGCCTTTAGGTGGTGGAATGCCGGCTTATTCTGCGCCGCCTGGGTTGCATCGACGTGGATGGTGCCGGGAGGGGAGTATCCGTGAGGTAGATGCTGCCCCCCAGTTCCTGAGGGGTCTTGCCTTTGAGGGGCAAGCTGACGCCACTCTTCTTGTCCTGTATTAGTTTGCTCTTTTCTTTGCTGGGATTCTGGTGTCGGGTTCAGCAGTGAGAGAATGGCTGGTGCTCCCAAATTTCGAAGTAAGGTGATCATTTCGGTTTGCAGTTCTTCCATCTGGCGGACACGTCCTTCCAGGGCTGGCGCAGGAGCTAGGGCTGCTCCCGTGGTTAGCGGTGGTGCGTCTACCGGAGAGTGAGATCGTGCAGGCCCAGTGTGTCCGCCAAGTGCGGGTCCTTCGGTTAAACGAGCACTCCTCTTTGTCATTGTGATGAACTTGCTCTGCGAAGGATATTGGGATTGTGTTCCCACAGACGGCGCCAAACTGTTGCGGTCTAACTCGATGCTCCGGTCGGGCCGGATATTCTTGGACCGCCTTAGCTCTCGGAGCGGTCGAGCACGCACACAGTGAATTGAAGAATGAGGGATGGACACGGGAAGTTTTAACGTGGAAAACCCTTCAACCGGGTGAAAAACCACGTGACCGGGTCGGTGCCGATCAAAATCCACTAGTTTGTTGGAGTTTTACAGTTTGATGGGGGAAATCGGGGCGACAGGCCGCTCCCGTTACAATCTAGAGGAGAGAGAGTATATGCACTCGTTGGTGGGCAACAGACTGCCACGCCAACGGGACTTGGGCGGTGGAATGCGCGGGATGCTCCAGTTGCGTGCGCTCAGAGGCGACGCGTGTCCAGAGGTTGTCGCTGCTTCCTTTGTGCGTCTTTCTCGGTCCTTGGAGTGTTTCCTTGGTAACTGAGCTCTGGTGGGGTGCAAATAGCCGATGATAGGTTCTGGTAGCTGTTGGCAGGAGCTGATAGCCACTGGGGGCCGCTGGAGGCCTCGGGCGGCGGCCGGTGGTTGGCGGCGAGAGACGGCCGCTGGTGGTTGGCGACGAGGGGTGGCCGCCGGCGGAGAAGAACGGGAAAGCTCCCACCTGAGGAAGAAGAAGAAGAAGAAGCGTAGGAGGAGAAAGTTAGGAAATGAGGAGCCCCTGGGGTCCTTTTATAGGCTCCAGGGGGAAGTTATGGCGGGCCCCCCCACTAACCTAGTGGGTTAGTGGGTGGTTTTGTCCTGATCGGACGGCCGGTGGGGCTTCTCCCTCGATCGGACGGCGAGGAGAGGTTCTCATGATGGCGGGCCGTCACGACGGCGGCGGCAGCCGGGCGGCCGGCGAGGGAGGCCGGCGGCGGCCAAGGAGACGGCTGGCCATGGCCGGGGCGGCCATGGCCGGGGCGGCCATGGCCGGGGCGGCCATGGCCACGGCCGGCCATGGCCGGGGCGGCCATGGCCACGGCCGGCCATGGCCGGGGCGGCCATGGCCACGGCCGGCCATGGCCGGGGCGGCCATGGCCGGGGCGGCCATGGCCGGGGCGGCCATGGCCGGGGCGGCCATGGCCGGGGCGGCCATGGCCGGGGCGGCCATGGCCACGGCCGGCCATGGCCGGGGCGGCCATGGCCACGGCCGGCCATGGCCACGGCCGGCCATGGCCACGGCCATGGCCACGGCCGGCCATGGCCGGGGCGGCCATGGCCACGGCCGGCCATGGCCACGGCCGGCCATGGTCGGGCGGCCATGGCCACGCCGGGGCCGGCCATGGCCGGGGCCATGGCCGGGGCCGGCCATGGCCGCGGCCGGCCATGGCCGCGTCCGGCCATGGCCGCGGCCGGCCATGGCCGCGGCCGGCCATGGCCGCGGCCGGCCATGATCGTGGCCGGCCGGCCATGGCCGGAGGGGAACCGCCGGGGGCGGTTCCTTCCCCTAATGGTGGGGAGAGAGGGGGCCCACTCCCATGATCTCCATGAGAGATCATGGGGGTTAGGGGGGCCCGCCCATGATCTCCATTCATGGGGATCATGGGGGTCTCCTTTTTCTTATAAATTAAGGTGGAGCCCATCAATGATCAAAATAATAAAATTATTGAAAATATCTACAGAATAACTTATGATCAACAAATGAATGCGGCGAGTTCATATATTCATATAGCCCTTATACATCCTTTATAATTATTATAAAATAGAAACTAATATATTCATAATTTATAATTAATATAATATCAATTACTTACGTCGGTTCGGTTCGGTTTGGTCGGTTTTTACAACTTGAAAACCGACCCGAACCAATATAGCTTCGGTTTTCAAAAGCTCCAAACCAAACCGACACCGAACCGGGCGGCTCGGTTTCAAAATCGGTGCGATTCGGTCGGTTCAATCGGTTTTCGGTTTCCGCTCCTCACCCCTAGCAAGCAGGCGTTCTACATATGTTCACGTACATTGGAGTGAACATTGTGAGTTTCTTGTCTCATGTAAGAGTAGAGACTCCCATCAATTGTTAACATTTTAAATGATACTTACACTTTTTTATTTACCATTTATGATGTTTGTTGTTTTTGTAACCCCCCTAGGGGCCACGTAGGCATGCTACCAGACTGCAACTCAACACCTTAAAGACTTTCCGCATTTGTTTCTCAGTCGCGACGGATTGTTGAGACCGAGTCTCAAACCCGCAACCCCCTTGATAAGGAGCACTCAAACCACTCCTTATCACCAATTGAGTTGCAACTCAATTGATGATGAGGAGTGGAGAAACTCAATAATTAATCGTGCTCGGCGAGAATAGTCTCGGGATGGATAACCTCTGGGAAGTCTCCGTGCTGCCCGCTTAACCTGAGAGTTTCCCTCATCAAAGGGAGATTGTGACCATTAACAACCAGTCAATGGATGGAGAGGGGTTGGATGCATGAGTTGCAGCCCAGACGATGCCAGGTGAGGCCATAATGATCTAGTGTGATCCAAAGTGGGCCGGCCCTCAGTCGTTATAAAAAGATAAATTTATGTGAAAATTATTACTATGTTTGATTACATATGAATAACAAGGGTTGATTGCTCCTTGAAAGAATAGGGACCCGAAATCCTCCTTTCTTGATGTCAAAGCCAAAAGTCGGGATTTATAGGGTTATAAGGCTTCGTTTGGCACAACGGTGGCAGTTGTAAACGCATGGGTTAAACCGTCATTCATTAAAGACCACCTAACACACTTCATCCGTTTAAACATAAAAGTGGATGAAGTTCCTTAGGTGTGCGTTAACTAATGACCATTTAATCCCCATGTTTACGACCACCACCACCGTGCAAAACGGAGCCTAAATCTTTAGAGCCACCTACACATAGTGGCGATGAGAAGTGATTTGAACGCTCCTTATCAAGGGAGTTGCAAGTTCAAGATTCGGCCTCAACAATGCGTTGCGGCCGAGAAACATGCCTACGTGGCCCCTAAGATGGAGGGTCGGGGCGTTTCAGTTTTGACTTTACATCAATTGGAGGAAAAACTCAAAAATATTTGGGGTCTGCTCGGAATACAAAAATTAGAATTCAAGAAATGAAATCAGTCCAATTCCAGAACTCACGGAAAATGGAATTGAGCAGTATTTCAATTATGATGTTGAGCTGCACGATGATGTTTTGCATGAGGAATTGGAATTAGTCAACTCTGTCGCACGAAATTTCATCAAAAATTGAAAGCTAAAAAAATGCACAAATTAGAAGGATGTGGAGGATAATGAAATTTCAGGCATATTGATGGCGATGATGAAGAGGAAGGAAAAGGGGAAACTTATGACGAAGATGAAGTCCACCTTGCATGCATCCAAACAAAGACGAAGCACATTAGCGGCTTGGAGTAGTTATCGGAGCGAAATCACATGGGTTTGACAACCACATAGATCAGAAGAGGGAATCATGCTTCCTTTGATCCTTTTTTACTTCTTTATCCAGGTTCATAGTGTCCTACAATAATACTAGATTGACAACAATGCTTATCCCAAGCACCCAACTACAACATTAATCGACTACTAATTCAAAGGCGATCAAGTGCCGCGGTCTTAATTTGAGTTTCCGCGTGCACCGTATCCGTGCGACTTTAGGATCCTTGCTCCCGAGCCAGCAGCCTTCACAGTCACGCCTCGCGAGCCCCCTATAACTTTTTGATTCGATTCACAAGTTGATGCTTCTGAACAATGCAGCTTATGGACACATATCACAAATATGAGACTAAAATGGGAACTTACAGCCTGAGCTGCTGATCCAAGAGCAAGTCTTTAAGGGCCATCTTCTCCATCTTTGATTAGATTGCAGATGGTTGAGCATTCTGTGAGGCTAAACCAAGTATAAAACTGGATGAATCAACATGTTTAATGCAAGGGAAAAAAAACTAAGCGCGCCGACAGGGAATGCAGAGAGCAATCCCTGCATTTTTCATCTTCGATCGTCAAATAAGGGTGTGGGCGACCGTTAAAATGGAAATTTTCATCAATTAAAACCCAAGAACTGACATTTTCGATCAGTTTTGGCCAGTAAATAGTATTTCTAAGGATCTGTTTGGGGCAGCTGTGACCATCCTGAACCCAGTGGTCGCGAGTTGTGGTTTGTGTGCCCCCAACCTCGCACATGGAACCGCGTTCGTGTTTATGTTTAAAATATGATTTTTTTTTGCGTCGGTAGTGACAACGTTGTCATGCCAAACATGTGTAAAATGACGAATAATTTTTTTGTATACCGGCCGTTTCTAGATTTGGGGACGGGATATCACTTGGGATCGCCTGGTATGTCATTTCCGCTCTCTCGGAAGATCATTACATTTCTGATCTCTCGGGAGATCATTTCATTTCAACTCTTCCGAAAGATCATTTTGCTCACTCGGGAGTCGGGATATCATTTTTGGTTGCTGGCGACATGGAACAACAATAACGGTCAAATAGAAATGATATCTCAAAAATGATATTCCGGGCGAACATAAATGATCTCTCAGAAATGAATCCGGAGTGAGCAGAAATGATCTCTTTGCCATCAAAAATGATATCTTGGGTGAGAAGAAATGATATCCCACGCAAACAAAAATGATATCTCAGATGAGTAAAAATGACCTTAGTGCGAGTAAAAATGATCTCCCAGGTGAGCAGAGAGTGGATTTCATATCTGTTTTTTAAAAGTGTTTTTGCACGTGGTGCGATCTAGACGGTTCGATTTCTTAATTTTAGGTCTCCCCAAAAATGTGAAGTTAAAACACTGAGCCATACAAATTCTAATGCTTCGTTTGGTTCGGCGTTTCGTTGCCTCCGTTTGGAGCAAACGCCGCCAGACGGCGGGTAAACAAACGGCCGTCGGTGACGTTTGCTCTGTTTGCACCCGCAGCAAGGAGGAAACAGTCGAAATCCGCTCCGTTTCGACCCACACCTCTCCCTCTCTGATTCCAAAGTGGCGTTTCAACCCACTGAATGCACCCGCCTTAAGACTTTAAGTCTTTAACACTTGGCCCAAAACCTAAACTTTTGACAATAAGATATTGTGCCCAAAAATTGTTCGAAAATGGCTGGTTTGAAGTTCAAATTACGACCGTATGAATTAAGATCCGGTTCATGCGGCCATAACCGCTTAACGGGTGAAAATAAGTCCCTCCAAACAGAGCCTTAGATGATCAAACAGGATGAAATACAGGGAGCGGTAATATTTTCTCTTTTAATGTAATGTATGAAGAAAACTACTGCGTTAAGTCAAACTTGTACCAGTACTGGCGGCTTCTAAATCCTTGCTTAAAAACAACAAGAGGCCTGTTATCGCAATGCATACAAATCTTTAGAAGAAAAATGTGGGAAAAAAAGATTGTTTTCCAATAATTATAGTGGGAAGGTAGTAAGTAATTCGAATACCTCCTGATATTGAGAGGGCCTTCGCCGGGAGAGCCGGCGCCGCCGGTGATGCAGGTGGAGACGCACTTGGCTGTGCAAGACTCGGCCATTCTTGACCGGGGGCGCTGGATTCTCGCATGATTCGAGTCCAACCCTGCGAAGACAGCCGATCAAGCATTCGATAAATGCGGCGATTGATCGGAAAATACGCCGGCGAAGAAATGGGTGGGTGTTTCTAGCTAGCTCACCGGAAAGAGTTTGGGGGACGTTGGCAAGCGTTTGTTCGGGTGGAGAGGGGGACGAGAAGAGCAGCGCAGCGGCGAGGAAAGCCGGAAAGCAGCTGCAGTTACTGGTTATCTTCGTTGATGGAAGGAGGGGAAGAGAAGAAAGTGGTCTCCACGGTGGTATTCCTCCAAAGAAGAGTAAAATATCCATTCCCTTTTTGTTCTCCACTTCTCCGTATTCTGTTCCCTTATCTTCTCGGCCGCTTATATTTTTTTTTTTTGGCTTTTTTTCAGGGTACTGTTATAAATAATTCATAATTTGCTAAAAAAATATTCAAAATAATAATATTTATGTTATTTAAAATGACTTCTAACAAACTCTATTTTCTTTTACGTTTTTTTGAACTGTGTTTTTTCGAACTTCGTCTTCTACGTGCATTTTTATGAGAACTGTTCAACATAAAAGTTGTAGATATCGAGATCTATGACTTTCATGTTGAAAACTTTTTAATTTGAAGCCGTTTAGGCCCCCGAAAAAATCACGCCAAACCCGGGCGTTCGTACATATGTTCGGCGTGACTTTTTTCGGGAGCCAATTCGGGGGTCTAAACTGCTTCAAATCAAAAAATGCTCAACATGAGTCGTTTAGGCCCCATATTTGGCCCTCGAAAAAAGTCACGCCGAACCCAAGCCCCCGTACATATGTTCGGCGTGACTTTTTTCGGGAGCGAATTCGGAGGTCTAAACTGCTTCAAATCAAAAAGTGATCAACATAAAAGGTGTAGATCTCGACAACTGTGTTCAACATGAAAGTTGTAGATCTCGGCGAGTTGTCGAGATCTACAACTTTCATGTTGAACATTTTTTAATTTGAAGCCGTTTAGGCCCCATATTTAACCCTTGAAAAAAGTCACGCCGAACCCAAGTACCCGTACATATGTTCGGCGTGACTTTTTTCGGGAGCGAATTCGGGGGTCTAAACTGCTTCAAATCAAAAAGTGTTCAACATGAAAGTTATATATCTCATCGAGATCTACAACTCTCATGTTGAACACTTCTCATGAAAATGCACGTGTAAAACGCAGTTCAAAAAGACGCGTATATTCTTATATACATTTATCGTATATACAACACACCCTTAAAAGAATTAGAAATCAAATATATTTTGAGGCACCTGCAACTCAATTTCTAAGCCAAATGATATAGTATAGTATAAATATTTATTTTTGAGAGTTTTTTTTTTAAATTTTGAATAATTTTCTAGTAATCAATTGATTTTCAAATAGTCATTTTCAAATTTTATGTTTTGCTAATAGTAATGATTTGCTAATAACGAAAATGAGTTTGTTAATAACATCACACTTTTTTTATGACGATTTTTTTGTTATTTTTTTGGGCGATTGTTAACGACACTCCTCATATGGCTATCCACACCCCATTTTATTTTAAAAACTTTTTTCTAAAAGTTTAATCGCACCCCATCTAACCCATTTCGCAGAAGCCGCATCCCGTCTTCCTCTTCGCCGAGCTGCTCCTGTCTCCGATATCTTCCTCGCGCCATCTTCCTCTCCGGTTAACAAGTCGGCGCTCCTTCCGTCGACGCCCGTGTCCCCCTCTCGGGTTAAAAATAGATATTTTCGGGTACTCTAAAAGTATAATACCTGAGAGAAATGATCGCCCAACATTACTCTATTAGTCGTTTCACGCACACCACTAGGGTATATTTTCGGGTGCGTCAAGAAAAATATCGGGGTGCGGCAAGAAAAAAACGGGGTGCAGTTAACAATGAGGTGTGAATAGCCAAAACCCGATTGCGGTTAACAATCACCTTTTTGAGGCATTTGTTTGCTAATTATAAACGTTTATTCGCGCCGATTAAATTTTTTATGTTAATAAATTACAATTCACAGACTAATTTTAAACTTTAGCAATTGATGTCTTCTTCTCTTAAGAAAGACCCGACAATGAAGGAACTTCTCCGACAACTTTTTGAGACTAAATCGACAATTCCATTCCAACAATTTGACATTAATTTCACTATTTTGACGAGAATTTCTTCATTCTGAAGTGAATTTCACCATTTTGACGTGAATTTCAACATCTTTGTCTCTAATATTGGCTCAAAAGGTTGACAAAAATATGTCTTTATTGTCGGGCACTACACGTGAGAAGAAGACATTGATTGTTAAAAATTCAAACTTAGTCTGCGGATAGTAATTTATAAATATAAATAATTTGGTCTACAGATGGTCGTTTATGATTTGCGAATAACAATTGTCTTTCCTCTACTATACTCATTTTGGAATCACTGTTTCTCAAAATTTACGTGGTTATGGAGAGGGTTTGGGGCCTGTTGGACTACAATCCGGTTGTGGGTCACCCGAAATACTTGATCGCAATGAGTGTGGCGGACCCACTTCCAACAGTTGTCGTTTCTGATATTTGAGGCTACGAATTATTACTTAAGCCCCATCCATTTCCAAGTGAGATTCGGTCCATTCCTGCACCTCTTTTCACCTAAAATTGTGTCATTCTAGAAGCTAGCCAGTAGCTACTTTGCATGAGATTCACTGCTCCCAAAACACATCTTGTTCTCATCGAACCACTCTCATTGGATCCAGGACATTACAAGCCCACCAATTTCCGCATGGTTTATCCCCGAACCACTCATCATATTACAGGAGGTCTAAATCTGATACCATTTGTAATGACCTAATCCTCATAATATCAAAATTTTTGTCCGCTTAATTTGGTTCATCCTAACCCATACTAAGATAAACCACATGATTTTTTGTCATTATCTAGAATCCGATGAGCTTGGCCCGAAAATTGGGGGGGGGGGGGGAGTGGCTTAGGGGAAAATAAATTTTATTAAATGGAAATCAATTAATCATGTGAAAAGTGGCAGTACAAAATTGATTAATGCTGTGACAACTTTAAAATCCTGAAATCAAAGGGCAACTTCAAGTCAGGTAACAAAAATATTGAAATTCCGGTGGAACCATGAAATTCTTTCTGGGCCATGAACATCCGTATTAAGAACAGGGTTTCTCAAGAACAACCTCTGCTCTTTTTTTCTTTTGGATTTCTGCAGTATTCTTTTGGATATTCATCCCCGGATTATTCTTTTTTTTTGTATTTTGCACATTGAATTTTTAAAATTGGCATTTTGCACCACCTAACTACAGATTTGGGACACTTTGCACCCTAAAACTGAAATTTTAGAGGTTTTTAGGTCAAAACACCACCCAAATGGGCCAAAATACTCATTTTTGGTACTTTGTAAATAATCAAAATAAGATAGTTCGAGGTGCAAAGCATTAAAATGAGCATTTTGAGTGGTACCCGGATCCTTAAATTTCAACCTTGGGATGCAAATTGACAAAAATCTATAATTAGGAGGTGCAAAGTGCCAATTTTAAAAATTCGGAATGCAAAGTGTCAAAATAGAATAATTCGGAGGTGCAAAATGCCAAAAAACCATTCTAGCTTCCATAATCTTAATTAGCATAATCTCCTCCATCACTTATTTTAGAGTGTAGCTCCCAAATTTTGTTTCCCTTATACAGGATCATAGCAAAGTTTTTAGGAGTCCAATTTCCAGACTCCAATCCAAGTTTGGAGACTCCCCAGGTTTTGCATATCTCAGGAAGCAAGGAAATCAGATTCTCCTTTATGGAGACCCAACAAATCCAGCAGCCAAGTTCAGCACCTATCCTATTCAGTTGCATATGGTCGTAGGGGTGTGCAAAAATACCCGACGAATCGAAAACCGGACCGAAACCGATCCGAACCGGGCGGTTCGGGTCGGTTCCTATTTCTGTCGGTTCGGATACGGTTCCAAAAAATATAGAACCGATGGTTCGGTTCGGTTCTCGGTTCTGAAAGTCGGGTACCCGAGAACCGACCCGAACCGAATATAAATTACAAATTTTAACTTAAAAGAATATATGTATTATTACGAATTTTAACTGTAAAGATTGGGTCGGCTGGGCGCTAGCGTGAGTCGTGGAGGCCTTAATTGGAAATGCTATTTTAAAATTTAACAAATCAATCTTATTTAATGCCTAAAAGTAAAAATATCTTATTTTGATATTTTTTTTATAGTTCATTAGTCTCATGTTATGAACCGAGAACCGAACCGAACGGTTCAGATCCGGTTCTATAATTTAGAACCGTGGGTCGGTTCTGGTTCCAAAAATTTGAAACCGAACCTATACGGGTCAGTTCTTGGTTCCATGTGGAACCGAACCGAACCGAACCGATTCGAGTTGCACCCCTATATAATCGTGTTTTATATTAAAAAAATATCATAGGATACAATCACATTTTTTGAAAAACACAGCCGCAGTATATATAATCATCAGACTGCAATATATTTTTATATATATCATAAATTTATCATCAGTTTTACAATTGCTTCAAATGAAATGTATAAAAGTGCCAGGTTTTTCTTCCATTCTAGAATCTGTTTATCTTTTGTAAATAACTTGGATCCTTTCAACAAAGAATATCAAATTTTTCTTGAGCAGCTGCTCTTTCAGGAGCTTGGATTACAATATTATTTCACAGGAGGTGATGACTGTTGAGTTTGGTTCGGATCTGAATCCAATCGGGATCCGACCCGTTAGGCATTAAGCTTATTCCTAAACCTAACTGCCTCACAGGTGATATATAGAAATTGCTAGCGCCGCCCAGAGTGAAGATCCCGCCTCATGTTCACGGAAAAACAGGAACCGCAGCGCGATTGTTCGTGAGGAGTTATTGCCACCCTGAACTAGCGTCGAAGGAAGGCTGACGCCGCCGCCAGTGGTTTCCGGTGGTGCGACCTCGTGTGGCGGCACTGTTGTTATTGGTGCCAAACAATGTTCCCATCCTTTTTCTTCCTCTCATGTGGAATCCTCAACGCATCTCCTGGCCTTGGGGATTGTACAACTCATATTCATCAAGGATAGATCGAGTTGTGCCACGTAAGCCAGAGTCAAAGTCGAAGATTAAGTCAAAGTCAGCAAGCAACGCATAGGAGCATTTATGGCTAAACACGAGCATTAGGGATAATCGCCAAGCAGGCGAGCATCGCCAAGCAGGCGAGCATCGCCAAGCAGGCGAGCATCGCCAAGCAGGCGAGCATCGCCAAGCAGGCGAGCATCGCCAAGCAGGCGAGCATCGCCAAGCAGGAGAGCATAAGCAATATAGGCGAGCATCATTTGTGTTGCTTGCCCAGTTCACGACTATCTGCAACACCTCACCAGTCGTGTGCGAGCTCCTTTAATAGTTGCCCGATCGCAAGTCGCAAAATCGACAGTCCAGAGAGGCAACCCCGCAGGGGCTGGATATTCTCGCCTACACCCCTCCAGAATTTGTCTATAAATATGACATCAGGGATACCAGAAATGACACTTGAAAAATCTAGACACACCCTTTTGTGAGTTCAGAGACTCTAAGTGGTGCATTCCTCCTACATAGCTCAGTCATTTTGGTTGTGCAGTTAAAGTTTCTCCCAAACTTTCGGGTATGTGGAGGGACCTTCCTGCTGCAGAGCCTGAGGTCCTTTAGTTTTCTCTCTCTCATCTTTGCTCTCGTCTTCAGACCGGTTGGTCAAATCGTTGGACCAATAACCTTGGGCTGTACTCAAATCCCAATATTTGGAATAGGAAATTTCCCGGCTTTAACACTTTATTGCGATGAGCGTGGATCACAGTTAGAGGAAGAAAGTCCAGCAAGCTGACAAGATGGTAGATGGAGGCGAGCAAGATGGAGAAGCAGAAAACTCATAAGGGTCAAGCGAGTATATGACCCAAACAGAGTTCAGTGGTTTCACGCAGCGTCTCGAGCACACTGTGCGCTCATTGCTAGCTCTACGCACGGAGACCACAGTGAGCTCGCCTCGTTGCGAGACTTCGTCGGAGGACGTCACACAATCTAGGAGAGCATGAAGGAGCCGATAGTAGAGGAGCCGGAGCGATCGGTACAGTTGATGTACTACCCGTCAGATTCTCAGGGAATCCAGATTCACGAAGACAAGTACTATCAGACAAGAAAGATACTCGCGCGGGTGAGCTTGGCGTTTCTCGCCAATTTGCCGATTGTCACCAAGGAGGGAGGAGCCCATTCAGTGAGGAGGTGTTGTCGACTCCCATCCGACCAGAAGAATTAGCGGAGCCCGTCCTGAGCTACTACTCAGGAAGAGATGACTCTGTCACGAATCTTTAGTGATTCGAGGATGTGTTGTCGATCCAAAATATAACAGATGCTTTCAAGTGTGGATTCTTCGACATCACCTTCCAGGGAAAGACCAGGGACAAGTTTCTCCAGCTGCCGGGGAGTTCGGTATACTACTTCGAGGAACTACGCCAAAGGGCTGATGACGCGTTTCACCACATCGAAGAAGAGGAAGAAGGAGACGACTGTTCTCTTCTATTTGAAGCAGGGGGAGGACGAGACGATAGGGCATTAAATTGGCCATTTCCAGGATGAGGTTCTAGACATCTAGGAGGTGGATTGCTACACCTTACAGTTGACCATGACGTTCGGTCAAGAGCAAAGTGTCTTTAATTTGGAAATCAGTACGAATCCCCCAGTGTCCTATGAGGATCTCATCGAGAGGGAAAATAAGCTCGTGCAGGGGTTGACGACGAACCTTAACTTCCTGAACAAGCTGATTAAGGTGACCGGGGAAGAAGATGTTTGATGAAGAGGAAGAGGCATCTGAGCGAAGGCCCAAGGAGGGGCAGAGGAAGAGAGAAGCGAGGAAGGAAGAGCCGAGAAGAAAGGAAGATCTAATAAGGTGGGAGGAGCCACAAAGGCAAAAATAGGAAACAGTGGTGCTAGTGGACGTCACGATCTTGCACTTGATAAGTCGCCCACATATTGATAATTTCTTAAAAAAAGTTATTTTAGTTCATTTTTATTGACTTTATGTTTATTATAATTGAGAATTTTTTTAAATTAAATAAAATAAGGTTAAATTTATAATTGGTATAAGTTGGATAATAACATCATTTTTCTATGTTTTTTTATAGAAATGCTGAAAAATTCGACTTGAAGAAGTGAAGTTAAATCTGTTCAATTTTTTGAAAAGTTATTGCAAAAAACATGGAATCTGAATTTCAACTTTAAAAATCAGATTTTGGCATTATCTGTAAATCCAAATTTAAGGAGGCTTTAGTTCAGTTTGGCATAAAATAAAAGAAGTAAAATATCATCTTAAAGGAGGAATTTTACAAGAAAATCAATCATATTTCATTAAAATAATTTTTCATTAAAAATAAGGATTTGTATAATAGGGAAAAAATATTTTAGAGATATTTCTCTTAGATTAATTGGAGAGGCTGAATAGGAGGGTTCGACCATGATAAAAAAACCATCAAGGAGGAAATTCAACCATCAACTTGGAGAGGAGAAGGAGGCTAGGACACCGTGAAGAAGAAGATCATTTTGTGAAAAATTTGCGAGACGTTCTCCGACAACGCTTCAATTTCATTCATCATGTTTTGTAAAAAAAATTTAATTGTTTTGTGTGTGCCTATTATCATTAACTAATTTTTAAAATTATGTTGCGGATGGACACCACGTCCTCGAACCATTGGAGATGCCTGATCGGGTCATCTCTGCCAGAGTAGTAGCTCAGGACGGGCTCTCTGAAGCTCTTTGGAACTGGGGCAGCTAGGATCTCGTCACAGAAGGGGCTCCTCCCTCCCTGGCGGTGGTAAGTTTCATCCTCGCGAGTATCCTAGTCATACTCGCTATCATAGCGAGTATCACGGTATCTCGCCGGCTGTTCCACATCTCAGAACCCAATCTCATGGCTGCTCGCTGGATGGTGCCGCGACTGCATCAGTCACTCCTCTTTCTCGTTGGCTTGCTCCTTCCCCGGTTGCCTGGGTGGCGCTTCCTCCTCCTACGGTGGCACACAACAAGGCGAGGTCGCCGTAACATTGGGGTGAGGAGGGAATCCTGCGAGGATGCTCCTCTCTATCCTCCTCGCAAACTCTTCGAATGCCGCCACCGTCACGAAGTTGCTTCCTCACGCAAAGTTACTAACTCCTGCCGAGTTGCCGACTATCTTCTCATGCTCGCCTCCATTCACCATCTCGCTTACTCGCGAAGCTTTTCCTTCTTGACCGCGATCCACACTCATCGCACCAAAGTGTTAAAGCCGGGAAAATCCCTTCTTCAAAATTCGGATCAAGACAGTCTAAGGTTACCGGTTCAGCGGTCAGGTTCGACGGTTAACGGGCTAAGACGCAGAAACTATCAGACAACTAAAAGGACCCCAGACGCTACGACAGGGAGGTCCCACCACATACCCCGGAAGCTTTAGAAGAAGCAACCCCTCCACAACCAAAAATGGCCGAGTAGGGTACGAGGTAGACTAGCTGATAATAAAGTCGCTGCGACTAAGATAGATAGTTGCAAACTCATGATCTATCTCTCTGAATAAGGGATCCTAAGACTCAGATCACAGTGTAGGAAAAAATGGTCGAGATCTTTTGTGAGATTCCGAAGTCCGTCTCCTCGTACCAGTCCTGTCCAAAAAGACTGCTGGTCCAGTCCCGGACCGGTCTTTTGACCGACCGATTCCACCCAAACCGATCCCGGTCCGAGACCGGTTTTCCTCCTCTGGAGGAGGACCGGTTGGGATCGAAGGACTGTTCCCAACTGGTTCCGGACCGATCCCGAACCGGTCTTTTTTACAGGTCTTTTGTCCGGTCTTTTAATAAATTGACTAAAAATGATCGGTCTTTTACTAAAATTACAAAAATGACCAGTCTTTTGACCGGTCTCGGTCCGGGACCGGTCTTTTGACCGGTCCTTTTCTGGGACCGGTCTTTTACCGGTCCCGGTCCGGGACCGGTCTTTGATGAAAAAGGGGGACCCCTGGGACCGGTCCGGGACCGGACCGGTCCTAACCGAGACCGGTCCCTAGCCGGTCCTAACCAGTCCGATCCCAACCGGACCGGTTAGGACCGGTTTTTTGTGCACCCCTACTTCGTACCCCTGAGATCCTATTTAATTATAGACAAATCCAAAGAGAGGGGAGGGGGGGGGTCCTATTTATAGCCCAACCCGTGGTGACTAGACGACTTCTTGGGGGGAGCTTGCTCGGCGGGGCGAGTAACATGCCTAATCGTCTACCTGACAAGTATGCGAGTGGAGCTCGTCATACTCGGTCAGGCCTTCTACATTCTTGCGTGTTGACTCTGACTTCTGTCTTGACTTGCTGACTTTGACCTTTGCTGACCTTGCTCTGGATGGGTCCACCCTCAACGAATATGGGTTGTACAATAACAATCATGGAGGAAACAATTAGACTTACCCATAACCACTTGTATTTAGCAAGATATCTCCCTCGATTCCGTAGAAGGATTTCCAAAGAGCCAAGGGAAAACAATGATTCTTGTCATAGTCGACCGTTTGAGTAAGAAAGGTCACTTCATCTCTCTCTCTCCCTCTTTCTCTCATCCATACACCACTGAAGTCGTGGCTCAGGTTTTTTTTAGATTACATCGTGTGGCTACATAGGTTATCAGTCTAGTTTGATCATTAACAATCACAACACTATCTTCCTCAGTCAATTTTGGCAAAAGATGTTTTGCATCCTCCAAATGCAGCTAAAGCTTTCCACGTCGTATCATACACAAACAGATGGTCGGACGGCGGTCCTCAACTGTTGACTCGGGATCTATCTTCGATGCATGTGCTTTGAACGATCGCGAAGCTGGACAAGTTGGTTCCTGCTAGCAAAACAGTGGTATAACACGCCATATCATAGCGCCATAAAAATGAAACCATACGAGATTGTATATGGCCAAGTACTGACAATGCACTCCCTATACGTACTGCAAAGCAAAAAACGAAGGAGGTAGTGTGTGCTAACTTGAAGCAAGGGAACAAGTCATTTCCTTGTTGAAATTTAATTTGGTGCAAGTAGAGAATTGAACGAGTGTGTTAGTAGATAAGAAGAGGTGGGAATGGATTTTGGAGGTGGGATCGTAGACCTGTTTACGAATCCAACCGTACAAGCAAACAAGTAGTCACAACTTGGGTTTCACAAACTGTCACCAAAGCATTTTGATCCCTTCTGAGTGCTGGAGCGTATTGGCATCGTCGCCTATCAGTTGGACCTTCTATTAGATGCAAAGATTCACCACACCTTTCATATATCTCACTTACATGAGCATAGAGGAGAACTCCCTGAGCAGCAAATTCAACAGCCTTCCACGATGAATTAGGTGTTAGGGTAATTTGCTTTGATGTAGATGTAGGAAATCCGGAGCGTCGAGAAGCAGAGATCCGAATAAAAGCAGTAAACAAAAAGAACAGAGCAAGCACACAAACACGCAGATTTCAGAGGTTCACCCAAAATCGGGCTACGTCCCCTATCCCCTCCCTTCTCAGTTCTTGTAATCACCAAAAGAAAAACAGATTACAAAGGTTTCAAGGATCCAAAACCGATCCTACCTTAACTCCTCCTTCTGGACAAGAAACAACGGAAGAACCCCTTCTGGATCGCCTCCAACAAAAAACCTCGTATGCGTCTCCAAAAGGGTATATTCTCCGAAAGCCGTCGTCTCAACCGTATCCTTTAAGCTCACGTGGGCTAACCCGGTGTGAGAAACAAGAGGACCGGAAGTGTTCCACAACCCCAATAGTAAAAAGTATGGGAAAGGATTTTACGTTGTTAATTTGGGAGAAAAGCAAAGCAGGGAAGAGAGAATATCAAAGTTGATTATATATATATATATATATATATATATATATATATATATATATATATATATATATATATATATATATATATATATATATAAAAGTTTCAAAGTCTTACAACGTCTTTTATAGGCTACAATCAGAATATTTTAGAATAGGAAACTTTTTGATTTCTCTAAACATTTCTTAATACTCATATTTGGGCTTGCAGATTTGGGCCTTAACATTGTTTGGGCCTTTACAACACCCCCTCTAAATCTGCAGCCTTCATCATTCCTATCTTCTTTCTTAAGTCGACGAACCGATCTCTTGGCAGTGGCTTCGTCATTTGGTCAGCAAGTTGTCGGACGGTGGAGACAAATTCGACCTCGATCATCTTCTTCTCCAAGAGTTCGTGGATGAAATGGTGTTTGATATCTATGTGTTTGCTTCGATTATAATAGACTGGATTCTTTGATAGAGCTATGACAGAGGTGTTGTTACAATAAATTTTTGTAATTTCCTTTCTCCCCCCTCTATCTCCTTCTATCTCATTCTTCAAGCATAGAAGCCAAATAGCTTCACATGCGGCGTTAGTGAGGGCCACATACTCGGCTTCAGTGGTCGAAAGAGCCACTGTCCTTTGCTTTTGTGAACTCCATGAAATTGGCCCTGTTCCGATGAGAAAAATGAACCCTCCAGTGCTTTTTCTATCATTGATGTCGCCGGCCCAGTCTGAGTCGGTGAAGCCAATGAGTATGTTGCTTTGGTGAGATTTGTATAGGATGCCAAGATCCTTTGTGCCTTGCAGGTATCGCAGTATGTGTTTTGCTGCATCAAAGTGCTCTTTGGACGAATTACTCACAAATCTTGCCGCAGTGTTCACAGCATTTTCAATATCGGGTCTTGTATTTGTGAGATACATAAGACTTTCGATCAAACTTCTGTATTTTTCTTTGTCTACTCCTTCTTATTCTTCTTCTTCTTACTTCGAGCTCAGTTTTGTGGTGACAGATATGAGAGTAACAGAGGAATTACAATCCTCCATGTTGAATTTTTAAAGCAAATTTTTGATGTAGAGTTCTTGAGAGATGAAAATTCCGCTCTTAAATTGCTTGACCTGGAGTCCCAGAAAGTATTTCAGGGATCCCAGATCAGTCATTTCGTATTTGGTCTTCATCCTTTCTCTGAACCTTGCTATTTGAGATGCATTTGATCCTGTGAGTATTAAATCATCTACATACAGGCTTATAATTGTCTTACCTCCTTCTTCATCCTTCAGGTAGAGAGTAGGCTCAACAGCGCACCGAATGAATCCTTCTTGTATGAGATATGCATCTATATTTTGATGCCATGCCCGTGGAGCCTGCTTCAATCCGTAAAGAGATTTAAGAAGCAGGTATACCTGATCTTCTTTTCCTTCGATTTCAAACCCTTCTAGTTGCTCGACATAAATTTCTTCTGTGAGTACCCCATTGAGGAATGCTGATATTACATCCAGTTGATATACTTGATAACCATAGTGGGTTGCAATTGCTATGATCAATCGAATAGTTGCCATTCTGGCAACTGGAGCATAGGTTTCATTATAGTCTTCTCCGGGCCGTTGGGTATACCCCTTTGCAATAAGTCGAGCTTTGTGTTTAATTACTTTTCCCGTTTCATCTTGTTTTAATTTTAACACCCACTTTAATCGAATGATTTCTCTCTTGGGTGGCTTTGAAACCAATTTCCAGGTCTTATTTTTGTTGATTGCATCAATTTCTTTTTGCATTGCTTGCCGCCATTCTTCCTTCTTGTTGGCTTCTTCGAAGGTATTTGGGACATTTGTGATTGATAAAGCAAACTCATCACTTTGATAGATCTCACTCAGTGATCTGAATTTCTTGGGAGATGATGATTTATGATCTGAATCTAATAGCTCAGATTCTCCTCCTCTTGTGTTATCCAGGACGGGGCTTGGAGGAGTTCCCATAATTGGTGAAGAGCTCAGCTCAACCGGTGGCACAGGAGATTGGGATATAACATAATCTGAACCCCAATTCCAAGCTTCTTCTTCATGAAAAATGGCATCTCTGGATATAATGAGTTTGTTTTTGGTTGGATCAAAGAGTCGGTACCCTTTGGTTTGGTCACTATAACCCAGGAAGATGCACTTGTGACTGATTTCATCCAGCTTATCTTGCCTTCCAGTGGTCTTGTGTGCATAGGCAATACACCCAAACACTTTAAGGTGTGCAACAGTCGGTTTGTGACCATATAAGGCTTCATATGGTGTTAAATTGTGTAGAGCTTTGGTGGTGGATCGATTGAGAACATAGACTGCTGTGGAGGCAGCTTCTATCATGGCTCTTGCCATCTCTATTACTGTTCGATTCCTCCTCTCTACTGTTCCGTTTTGTTGAGGAGTGGCAGGTGCAGTGAGTTCTCTTCTTATTCCATTTGCTAGACAATAGTTATTGAATTCATTTGATAGGAACTCTCTGTTGGGTCCAGCGTTCCTTCACTTGACCCGTGACGCTCTGCTACTTATATAAAAAATTAAGTAGCACCCTCTCCAACAGTCCGGGCTTTTGGTGCAGTTGGGTATGCGCTTGATCCTTCAATTAGTATCAGAGGGGGTCACGGGTTCAAGACCGGGGGGGGGGCACTATTAAATCCTGATTTTTCCCTTCTACCTGTGTGGGTCCGGTGGGTCAGGCAACCGTGGACATGTGGTAACCCCACCTATGAGCCGTGTGGGCCATATGATAACCCCACCTCTGAGCCGACGGGTTGTGCTGGACGCCGGGGGGGGGGATTGTTGGGTCCGACGTTCTTTCACTTGACCCGTGGCGCTCTGCTACTTATATAAAAAATTAAGTAGCACCATCTCCAACAGTCCGGGCTTTTGGTGCAGTTGGGAATACGCTTGATCCTTCACTCTTCTCCTCTGTCACTTCTTAGAGCTTTTATGTTTTTATCCAATTATTTTTCTATCTCCTTTTGAAAAGAAATGAAATATTGGAAGCTCTCTGATTTTTCCTCCTGGTGCTTTAACCACATGAAGCGGCTAAAGTCGTCGGCAATGAGTAAGTAATATCGTTTGCATCCTAGTGATGACACTCTGGATGGTCCCCACAAATCAATGTGAAGTAATTCCAGAGGTTGTGTGGTTATTTTTTGTGCTGTCTTTGGGAATGGCAAGCGGTGTGTCTTACTTCTAGCACATGAGTCACAATTTACTTGTGTTTTTATCATCTTGGGTAGCCCTTCAACTAGCTGAAGTTGATGCATATGGTGGATGGAGGAAAAATTGGTGTGTCCAAGTCTGTTGTGCCATATTTGCAGTTTTGCTGTCTTGAGAGCAGGCCAGTGACAACATTTTTTGGGGTTTTAATTCAAGTGTAAAAATGTTACTTGAATTGAGTTGTGCACAACAGACAAGGGCATTGGATGTGGGATGATATATTGAGCAAGAGTTTTGATTAAATAGTACCTTGAATCCCCTCCCGAGCAATTGCCCGACACTTACCAGATTCTGTGACAGTGTTGGGACAAATTGGACTTCTGCAATCAGCTTCTGGGCTCCTTAAGGTGTGATTACTGCAACTGTGCCTTTCCCTTCTGTTCTCACTTTCTTCCCATCTCCTAGAATTGCTTCAGACTTATGGGCTTCATCAAGACTGGTGAAGAAATTGCGGTTGTTGACCATATGAATGGAACATACGCTATCAATATACCACTTATATGATGCATCACTGTCTTCTGGGTTCTTGCAGGCAAACAGGAACTGCTCATTTTCACTTATTTCAGAGAATTTTGCCTCCTGCTTTGGTTTGAACCAGCAGTTTTTCTCCGAATGATTTTGCACTTTACATGTTTTACATCTAAAAAACAGTTCTTTGTGAGGTGATTTTGTTTCTTACAGATGCTACAGGAGGAACCATTTGGGGTGGTGGTATCCTTCTGTTTGTAGATTTCTTTCTCTTCTGCTCTCTCTTGCTTTTGATTTTTGAAATTTTTGTGGTAATTCATCTTCTTCCCAGTTTTATTTTTGAATGTCATTTTTGATTGGAAGACTTTCTCTATTGGAGAATCGTCACGCTGAAAAAGATCTTCGTGGGATTGGATTGACCCAAGCAGTTCTGTGACTGACATCAGCTCTATATCGTGTGCTTCCATAATTGATGAAACCACATGATTGTAAGACTTGGGAAGGGATCTGAGAATTTTTTCGACTATTTGGGTTTCTTCTAAGGCTCCGTTTGGGGGGACTTATTTTCACCGGTCAAGCGGTCACGACCGCATGAACCAGGTCTTAATTAAGTCCCGATTCATGCGGTCGTGACCGCTTGACCGGTGAAAATAAGTCCCCACAAACGGAGTCTAAATCTCCTCCCAGGGCTTTGATTAGATTTGCCAAGCCAGTTAGCTTAGCAAAGTATTCTTGGGACTTTTCTCCATCGTGCATCTTTATGTCATCAAATTGACGCCGTAGAGTTTGGAGTTTGATTTTAATTACCTTTTTATTGCCCTTGTACTCATTACTGAGCCTTTCCCAAGCTTCTTTTGAAGATTTGGATCCCATGATCCTTGGGTAAATGGAAGTTGAAACTCCTTGTTGTATGAGATGCAATGCAAGAGCATCCTTCATCTTATCCTACTTCTTTGGTTTTGGGGCTGCTTCATTAGTTGCTTTATCGGTAGTAGGGATGCCATCTTTTACTATGTCCCACAAGTCTTGTGAGACAAACAGAGTTTTCATTTTGTCACTCCATTGCTCATAGAATTCTCCATTGAACATGGGGATGGATGGATGGGAGAAAATGGGCATAGTGGTGGATGATGAAGCCATGAGTTTGAGAATGTGGATCCACGAATCCGAATGGCTTGTTGATTCAACCTAGTCCTCTGATACCACTGTTAGGGTAAATTGCTTTGATGTAGAAAGTATGAGAGAGAATTTTACGTTGTTAATTTGAGAGAAAAGCAAAGCAGGGAAGAGAGAATATCAAAGTTGATTTTTTTTATATATATATTAAGTTTCAAAGTCTTACAACGCCTTTTATAGGCTACAATCGGAATATTCTAGAATAGGAAACTTCTTGATTTCTCTAAATATTTCTTAATACTCATATTTGGGCTTGCAGATTTGGGCCTTAACATTGTTTGGGCCTTTACAACATCAGGACGAGAACTTGATGAAGAAGCTGCTCGTGATACTGAATCGTCAAATAGTCCCTCGACACGGCCAGATGGCTACTCTAAGTGCTTGCGCAATGGCTCAACAGGTCCGTGGGTGATGCAACATGGGAGGATATGCGGGTGTTTCGAAATTGAGCCCTACCCGCATTTTGTCATCTCTTGAGGACAAGAGTGTTCAGGAGAGGAGAGGACGTGTGTTGTTGTGATCCTGTTTTGAGGTGTCGGGGAGGGGTAATTTTGTATTTTTCCCACCTAGATATATGTATTAATAGGTGGATGTGGTTTATAAGGTAATTTTGTATACATTCTCAAATTTTTATTTAGAAAGTTAAGAAATAATTATAAAAGTGCACCGCACTTTAAATTAATTTATTGAAATGATGAATTAAAATTAGACTTATCAATTTATTTTGAGTGGTGTTACGGGCACACCAATAATAAATATGGACAGCCAACCGCAATATACAACTCAAAATCGCTACCATGTTGACTCAATTGTTTGCCAGCCTTCATTCAAATAGTCGAGAATAAGGTTAGCCAGTCAGCTTCAATGTCGCTAGTCAGCTCCAATGTCGCCAATCTCCTCCAATGTCACTGAAAATGGTTGGTAGGCTGCTTCGGAACACCGGAAAATGATGGGGAAAAAGGACCCAGCGCTGGTGGTTGGAGAAACCGACATTGGGAGGGTCGATTTCAGTGGGTCGACGACGAGGAAGGAAGTTCTAAGCCGGGCAATGGAAAAATCCTAGAGGCGTGACGAGAGAAATGGGAATATCGGGCCGGGTGTTGTGCATAGCCATAGAGAGAAATGAAAAAAAATAAGAGATTTTTTACTTGTTTATTGGTGTGTCCGTATTTATTTGTGGTGTGCCCATAACACCACTCTTTATTTTATGCTCTAAATTTATCAGCAATTGTTATTAACGCCATAGTTTTGGCTAGTTGCACGCATTTTCTTCCGATTTTTCGTGCTTTTTAGAAATAAGTCTTGTACGTGCATTTTTAGAAAAAGTGTTCAACAGGAAAGTTGTAGATCTCGTCGAGATCTACAACTTTTGTGTTGAACACCTTTCCTAAAAATACACGTACAAGGCGTATTTCTAAAAGACGAAAAATTTGAGCATATTTTCAAAGTACGCCTTGTACATACATTTTTAAGAAAAGTGTTTAACACAAAAGTTGTAGATCTCGTCGAGATCTACAACTTTTGTGTTGAATATTTTTCCTAAAAATGCATGTACAAGACGTATTTCCAAAAGCCGCGAAAAATTAAGAGAGTGCGATGCCACTAACCAAAACTTCGGTGCTAATAACAATCACCTTATTTTATGCTCTCTATTTATTTTATCTATAGATTATTAAAAGAAAAAACATGCCTTAATTAAACATTCATTTCCCTATTTTATTCCTCTTTATTGAAAAAATAAAAGTTTTTTAAATGTGTTTTTCTTTTATTTTAAAAAAATACGTCGTTCAAATAAACAAAATTCACTACCTACAATACAAAAATGTGTTGAGATACTGTCACGGTTGGCCGTTGGGACGGAGTCCCGTGCCTATCACCTGTATATTATAAAAAACAATCAATCTCTTTATTACAAGAAGAAAAACAGACAAGAAAGTTGAAGTCAAAATTAGTTGATCTAAATTTACATGCATTATTGTACAAAATAGTCAAATTAGGGTTTGTTTGTTTCAGCGGGAGGAGACGGGGCGGGAGGAGACGGGCCGGCCGATGGAAACGGAGGCGGCAGGCGGCGGATCGAAAAGCCATGGATTTCGCCGTTTCCTCTAGCGCAGCGGGTCCAAATGCGGCAAACGCCGCACGACGGCATTTGTTTACCCGCCGTGCCGTCGCGTTTGGCGCAAACGCCGGGTCCAAAAGCGTAAACAAACAAACCCTTAGTCGTGGGCAAAAAGCCCGGGCCTGGGGCCCTTACCGGGCCTCCATTTTGCCCGGGCACATGCCTGACCCGGGCGTCGGGCTAGCCTGAGCCCGGCGCCGGGCTAAGGGAAATAATCCCGCCAGGCGGTATTAAATGATTTTAATCCCGCCGGTTTAGGCCCTGTCTTTTGAATTCAGGTCGGCCTTATGGGCTTAACCGGGCTCCCCTTTGGAGAGGGAGCCCGGCCCGGCCCGGTTCAAACTCGGCTTGGGCCAAGGCTGGTTAGAAAAATGTCCGGACCCGCCTGGGCCGGGCTTGGCCAGGCCCAGTCGGGCTCAAATACTGATATTGTACGTATAAAATGGACATTCAACAATTTATTAACAAGATAAAACTCTTAATAATTATAATTAAATTCACTTTTATTAATATAAATAGAAAAATAAATAAACCTTAGCCGAACCATTAGATTATAGATCGGGTATGGTAGAACATTATTACAAATGTTTATTTTAAAATTAACCCTAAAAACTATGTCATTAAGTTCAGAGATATTCAGAAGATTAATTAAGACTAGCTTGATTTTAAATTATAAACATTGAACCGTATATATTGTTAATAAAATGTGAAGGTCTTAAACAAAACTTTTATTAATAAATCCAAAAAATATAAAACTTTGAAGTTCCGGACTCCATTTTGCACAGCGGTAGCAGTCGTGAATGTGGTGGTTATGAACTGTAGTTCGTGAACGCTCGATCACACTTAAGAAACCACGTCTTTTTTGTGCCGATTACCACTTGACTTCTGGTTTTGATAATTTGTTCCTGCGACCAATTTTCTCCGCTGCTGTGAAATTTTTACAGTTCACTCATATGTTAAAAACTTGTAATAGTTGTCATGCCGAACATGCATTCTACTACAAACTCACCCGAGCAAAAAAGTCATACCAAACGAAATCTTTGTCATCAACGCCCTTAATATCAGGATCCTCTCCATTTCACTTGAAATGGAGGGGGTCCATTTCAGGGTCCAGATGGAGTGGGGGAAAATCTGACGGGTTTAGTTTTTCAAGCCTTTTATATTTTTCTTTTAAGCAATAAAGTGTAAACCATTAGATGTATTGCACTTTAATCCTATCCACTGGATCTTGAAATAGATCCCCTCCATTTCAAGTGAAATGGAGAGGATCCGGATCCCCGCCCTTAGATAGGCACCGTCCTTTCAAAGAGGGCCTTGGACTTGGGCTTAACTTATATTTTTAGGGTCTTATATATTGTTGTTGTTTATGCCTGCGGAGTCAATAATTGTAGCTTTTCATTTTAAATTGGGTCCACAGAAAAAATAGGTAAGAAGATATTTGAGTCTTATGGCCAAAATAATTGTTTTTTTGATAATAAAGGGTATATATATGACACGCGCGCGACTTAAAAACAATCATTTTTTTAAAATGTAAGTGATAAAATGATTTTAATTAGTTTTTTACTTTTTAAATTAGGGCTAGGCCATCCTCTCGTGAGCCTCATCTCATAAACTAGGGAAAAATTAAATTGAAAAGAACAACATAGATGACAGTCACGAATATGAGGGTTAAATTGTCATTTGTTAACGCCAATTTAAGAAAAACTTCATCCATTTTTATGTTCAAACAGATGATCTTTGTTAGGTGAACCTTAACGCATGCGTTTACGACTGTCACCACCATGTCAAGTTTACGACCCTCACCACCATCCATTTAAATAGTCTGCATCAAAAAGTTAGGGTTAGGGTTTTAGCAACAAGAGGAAAGATATGTGACAGCATATTAATTATTTATTCTATATATTGGTGAAGAATCTACGCCTCTCTATACAATAGCCATAGCTTTCTTTGATTATTTTCCTAAATTGAGGGGTTAGGGACATCCCCTCATCCTCATGGGCCGCATCTCATAAAATAGGCAAAAATTAAAATGAAAAGAGCAACGATGCTAGCTAGCTGTGAGGTGGAGAACACTCCATATATAGCTCTGTTTGGCACAGTGGAGGCGGTCATAAGGTTAAATTGTGATTCGTTAGCGCTCACCTAAGAAACTTCGTCCATTTTTATGTTCAAACTAATGATATTTTTTAGGTGATCTTTAAGGAATGACGGTTTAACCCATGTGTTTACGACCGCCAGCCAAACAGAGCCTATAGTCTGCATCAAAAAGTTAGGGTTAGGGTTTTAGCATGAAGAGGAGGAAAGATATGTGACAGCATATTACCCATTATTTATTCTAGCTATTGGTGAAGAATCTACACCTCTCATCTATATATACAATAGCCATAGCTTTCTTTGATTATTTGGCCTACTATACGGAGTTATATATATATATATATATTCTCATTCTATCAACCTAACTTGGAATAATCCTGCATGCGTCATGCATGCCCGCCGGTCGTTGGTTTTGATTCCGCCCTGGCCAGTCACTATCTGTAAAGTGAACGGTTGATCAGAATTCAACCTCCTTGATGGATGGAGCCGGCCGGCCGGCCGGGAAGATGCATGCTACAGAAGTTTGAAGTCTTAATTGGAGAACCATGTACATAAGAAAAGTCTCACGAAGATATATGAGAGTGAATTCTTGCTAGAACTGTCTCATGTAGAACGTTCTGGAATAAGTAGCTAGGAGAATTAATCTTGAATACTATAAATATGAGAGATGTATAGAATAATGGAGAAAGAAATAAAACAAATATTTTAGATTCTTTTATATATTTTCAAGGGAAAATTCTTTGGGGGCATATAAAAGGAGAAGATTCCCTCATTTGTAAGCATCTAAGGCTGCGTTTGGCGCGACTTATCGCGACTTATTTTATTCCGGTGAGATTGGACAAAAACGTCATTGTATGTTTGATATGACAAATGTTACTACCGTTACCAAGAAAAAAAAACTAGTTTGGATCATATGATTTTGGTATGACATTTTTGTCGAACCTAACCGGAGCAAATAAATCGCGATAAGCCGCGCCAAACGCAGCCTAAATTTTGGAAAAGCAATAGAGTTTTTTGAAGTTCTCTTCACTTAATATGAGCTCTCTTGACCAGTAGTTTTTCCATTTCTCTTCATCACCACCGAGATCTTACATGAGGCAAACTTAGCTAAGCTACGCGAGTTGCAAGGAGAAGGTGCATACGGTTGCATACGTACAGGAGCTTGTAATTAATGAGACAAGTCCATGACATTACGGTCTCTTTCTAATTTCGAGGGGCGGCCAAGACAGAATTCGACTCAATATATTAGATAGACAAAGCAAGCTGGTTTAGGTCATGCGAAAAATGAAGCATCTCGATCATGAGGGCGGCGAATCCGAGCGGAAGTTTTGAGCTCTACTCATATGCATGCAGAAGCTAATTCGCAAGCCTAATGAATTCACGCAACGGTTTCTGAGACTTATGTTGATGGGGTTCTCCCGAACCCGTAGAGCCCACTAACGGCGTAACCGCCCGAAGCATAATCGCCGCTGTCACCACAACGAACCTCCTCGCCGCCACCATAAGTGGCCGTCCTTTTGCAGGCCGGCGCCCCAAAATCCACCGCGCGACTTCCGTTGCCGCCCTTGAAGGGGGCGGCCTGCTCCTCGCAAGAGGCGGGAGGAACCTCAGTCGTCCGCCCCTTGGTCGGCCGCCCTGCTAATGCAAACGGGCGGCCCTCTCGCCGCCCGTTTTTGGCCACCTCCCCTACCAGGGGCAGCCTACCTGTGGCCAGAAACGGGTGGACATTTGCCCACCCATTCGCTGCCGCCGCCCCATCCAGCGGCGGCCTCCCCGTGGCAAGAAACGGGAGGCCATTTGGCCGCCTGTTCGCTGCCACCGCCCCTTCCAGGGGTGACCTACATGTGGCCAAGAATGGGCGGCCATTCGGGCCGCCCGTTTGCCGTCGCTGCCCCCGGTTTGGGGCAGCCTCCTCTTCACCTATGTCGGGCGGCCAAATTAGTCTCCCGACCTCAGTTTCCGACCTTCTCTGGACGCCGGCCTTGTCGGCCGATCCTCCCCTCGAGGGAGAAGCGATTATTTTCCGGCGAGGGCGGTTATTTTCCGGTCAGGAGCGTTCTCGTCATTTTCATGAAATCTGTGATCCGCGTGATCTAAACAAAGTTTTTCTATTCATCTGGCTGGTGCATGGGGGGAAATTACTGACTTTCCCCTCCTAAAATCTATAAATAGATCCTTACTACGTCTCATTTTCATTTTCTCCCCCGGTAAAATCCTCATACGAATTTTCTCTCACCTCATCCCTTTTTCTCTCTATGCCTGCTTGTGTGCGCTCCCCATCTGTACACGTCCCTCGGAGAACTTCGTCATTAATATCGCCCAGGCGCGCCTCCGCGACTCCCGCCGTTAAGACCATCCAAGCGCGCCTTCGTGCACCTTGTCGTCAAGACCATCCAAGTGCGCCTCCGCGTGCCCCGCCGTCAAGACCGTCCAAGCACACCTCCGTGTGCCCCGCCATCAAGACTGTCCAAGCGCACCTCCGCGCGCTCCGCCGTCAAGACCGTCCAAGCACGCCTCTGCACGCTCCGCCGTTAAGACCATCCAAGCGTGCCTCTGCGCGCCCTACCATCAAGACCGTTCAAGCGCGTATCCGCGTGCTCCGCCATCAAGACCATCCTCGCGCGCTCTGCCGTCAAGACAATCCTCGCACGCTCCGCCGTCAAAACCATCCTCGCGCTCTCCGCCGTCAAGACCATCCAATCGCTCCTCTGCGCGCTCCGCCGTCAACACCGTCCAAGTGTGCCTCTGCGCGCCCTGCCGTCAAGACCGTCCAAGCGCGCCTCTGCAATCTCCACCGTCAAGACCTTCCACGCGCGCCCCACCGTAAAGACCGTCCAAGCACACCTCCGCATGCTCTACCGGGACCACTAAGTCTCCTCAGTGTCAGCAGACCAAACCCGTTAGAGCACTTAAAGTTTGTGTGCCCCGCACCGCCATTAGTTTATAAGAGAAACTTCAGAGCCCGCCAAGGACTGCTCAATTGCAGTCCGACGTGCAGAACGCTCATCATTCCCAGTACCCTCAATTCAGCAGCAAGCTTGCCGGACGACGACAAGTCAACCAATATCTAGGCTCATACTAGTGCAACAGGAGACAAGTCCCAGTCACCAGGATGAGCGTAGCAAGTCATCTCCACTTTCGAGCATCAACAAAGGACTCCAATGCACGGCCAGTGCATCGCTCCCCACAACTCACAAAGAAACACTTGGCTATGAGAGTGGTGGCCTATCACGTACCCTCCAAGTCCTTCCCACTCTCTCTCTCTCTCTCCATAATTGTAACGAGAGGTGGCATGTCGTCCTCGAGTTCATTAAAAAAGCTCTGTACAACAACAAGCAAATAGTGGAGGTTTGACCGGTACAGATCCGGCCACGTGATTTTTTACCAGGTGACGGGTTTCCACGTTAAAAAAAGTTCTTTTTCCTTCTTCTTTACTTATTGTGACTGTTTGCGCGCTCGACTGCTCCTGGGCTAAGGTGGTTCAATTTAGTCCAGTCTACCGGAACCTTGAGCGGTCCTTAACACATGCTTTGGCAAGGGAACATAACGGACGGGGGGGTTGCAACTCCATTATTTGCCTTAGTCCCCTCTGGTTCAATAATATTCTCTTTTTTTGGATTGTGATGTTTGTGGTAGACTGCACAAAAGAGATGCTATAATAAATAGAGATGCTAGGATGGACGCGAGGGCAATATATGAATTAAATGGGTGGTAGAGATAAAAATTAATTATATAATATATGCTATGAGTAATTAGCTCAATATAAAGTTATAAAGCACACTATAGTTAGTGGCTGAATGGGCATGATGGAATTCACCGCGCACATTGTCTGAACAACAACTACATTAATCTAGTTGTCGTGGTACATTGCTTATTTTAAAAACTATCATTTATATTTTATAATATATGCTATGAGAATTAATTAATATAAGAAAATAATTTACATAAATAATAATAATAGTATAATCCAAATTGTAACAGGGAAATTGTATAATTGAATTAATATAATTGGCATATATTATATTATAAATCAGCAGTTACACGAAACTTAACACATTGGCAATATGCAACGACGACGCCAATGCTCACATGACGTCGGTCGGTATGGCATGCTAGCTGTGCCCGGCGCACAAAGACGTTGATAACTATCCGGATACGAACCAAATACAACACGCTGTGCCCGGAGAACTCTTGCGCACGCACTAAGACGCAGATAAGATTGCTGATGGAAGACTTTGCTTAACCTGATGAATTCTCATTAGTTATCATGCAAATGTTGTTTTGTTTGCCTGTTTGAATAACTTCTGTTTGAAACCGCGGATCTCTCAAAATGACGGCTCTCTCCAACAGTCACGGCCCGCCCAACACAAGCGCGATTAACCGGCTAATCAAAAGTTAGGCCTTGAAGGCAGGCGAGCCATTCGTCCACAAGCTGATCATCACCATCATTTTCAATCACAAATGTATACAAATTAATTAATATGTTTAATAACTGCGACCATAAAAATATTATCTCTGTCATAATCCGAAAGTCTTGTATATCTGGTATATATTTTTATTAATTATACCTTCAGCCTTCTATATATATATATATATATATATACAAATTAATGCAAAAACGCGCAGTGCGTTTTGCTCTAAAAAACGCGCTCCCCGGAAATACGGAAAAAGCACCTCTTAAAAAGCATTTTTAGAAAAAGTGGTCAACATGAAAGTTGTAGATCTCGACGAGATCTACAACTTTCATGTTGACCACTTTTTCTAAAAATGCTGTTTAGGGGGTCTATTTTCAAAAGGCGCGAGGGGGTTCCGCCCGGTAAATATTATGATTTTTTTTTTGCGCGGACCTCCATTCGCGCCTTTTGAAAATAGACCCCCTAAACAGCATTTTTAGAAAAAGTGGTCAACATGAAAGTTGTAGATCTCATCGAGATCTACAACTTTCATGTTGACCACTTTTTCTAAAAATGCTGTTTAGGGGGTGTTTTTTTCATTTTTCCGAGGAGCGCGTTTTTTTGTCCAAAAAGTGCTGCGCGGAAATTCAGTGCCCCATATATATATATATATATATATATTTGTATTTGTATACACTTCTCAATAATTGAAGCAGTGCTGGAGAGTCTCTCGTTTTCTAATTTAGGCTCCGTTTGGGGGGACTTATTTTCACCGGTCAAGCTGTCATGACCGCATGAACCGGACCTTAATTAAGTCCCGATTCATGCGGTCGTGACCGCATGACCGGTGAAAATAAGTCCCTCCAAACGGAGCCTTAGGCTTCATTTGATTCGGCGGTGGCGGATCGATCCGGCGGGTGGAAACGGAGTGTTCGAATCGGAGGGGGGAGGTGGCTGCTCCAAACGGAGCTTTTTGGGGGCGTTTCTCAAGGCGGGCGGGTGGAAACGGAGCAAACGCTGCCGGAGGTTCATTTGTTTACCCTCCTTCCGGCGGCGTTTGCCCAAAACGGAGTATCAAAACGCCCAAACAAATGAAGCCTTAGTCCCACGTCCAACAGTTTAAAATAATAGTAGCACACAAATTGTAAATGAATATTCCATGGCCAGCCATATTGATCTCCAATGGCGAAGCGACAGAGAACTCGCACCGTCTTCCAAGCTATAGGCTCCGTTTGGCACGGCGTCAGACCTCAGCTAAGGAACTTTGTTTTATGTTCAAAGCTTTTACTTGACGGTGGCCGTGACAGTTTTCATGTGAAACATAGATTCTATGGCGGTGGCCGTGCAATAGTCTTTGGGCAACCTCTCATGCAATGCAGGCCTGGGCCCAAATTGTTTATGTTTCTTTAAAATATATATAGTTTAAATTTATTATAATCAAAGACTATCGTATATTGTTTGAATCGTATGGTCCGAATGCGGCGTCTTGACAAAGACAACTGCATGCCCAAAAGTACTTGAGTATAGTGTTAAACAGACAAAAATCCTCTCATATTAGACGTCATAGAAAAGTATGTTGTAGGAATTATGATCGACTTAGGTTTGGAAGTTGGAAAATACATGCGTTAATGGGGAAAGCGATGCAAGTAGTAGATACGATGATTAGCAGAAAGATAAATATTTTATACCTACAAGAAACTAGATAAGTGAGTGAGAAAGCAAAATTTTTAGATAATTCAGATTTTAAATTATGGTACACAAGAAAAAATAAAACAAACAGTGGAGTCGATATTATTGTGGATACTACTTGAAGGGATGAAGTTGTTAGGATAAGTAGAAAATGTGATAGAATCATAACTCTTTAATTGGTCATAGGAAAAAAAACTATTAATGTGATCAGTGCTTACACGCCGTAAGTAGGATTAAGTGAAGCTATTAAATTATAATTTTTAAAAGATTTAGATAATTTAGTAAGGGAAATTTCATAAAGAGAGAAGATTTTCATAAGAGGACACTTAAATGGACATATAGAGAAGAAAAATGTAGATTATACTCGCTCATGAAGAATTTGGATATGAAGAAAGAAAGGAAGAAGGCCGAACCATTTTAGACTTTGTCGTAACACATGAGCTAATTGTGACAAATACACTTTTCATAAAAAGGAAAGAATATTTAATTACGTTTAAAAATGGACCAAATAAATCACAAATTGATTATTTTATGACTCGCAAAATGAATTAAATGATTTGTAAGCATTGCAAAGTCATATCAGCAGAAATTTTGATAACATATATAACATAGGTTAGTAATGTTGGCGTACAAATATAATATAATAAATTGAAGACATGAACAAAAATGTTGATAAAAATTCGGTGATGGAATTTGATGATGAAAATTGAAAATACGGTTGGGTCAGACGATATACCCATCGGAGTACGAAAATGTCTAGCGAATGAAAGAATTTTATGACTTACATATTTTTTCAATAAGATACTAAAATCAAAGAGTATGTTAGACTAATGTAGAGAAAATATCTAGATACATTTGCATAAGAACAAAATAAATATACAAATTTGTGTTAATTACAGAGGAATTAAATTAATGAGTCATACCATGAAATTATGGGAACAAGTAATAGAAAGAAGAATAAGACGGAAGACTAATATCTCGAAGAATCAATTTGGATTCATGCCAGGGCGATCAACCATGGAAGCTATACATCTATTGGCGATCAATTTGGAGAATAATTATTGTTGATGCACAAAATGCATCCTCCAGTTAACGGGTTGTTCGATCTCACAGGCTAGAAGAATAAGAGGGTTGCGGGGATGACAGCGAGGTTTGGAGCAAGGGAAAAGCTTGTTTGAGCCGAGGAGAAGCTTGCTCGGGCAAAGAAGAAAGTTGCTCGAGCAGAGAAGGAGCTTGCTCGAGCAAAAAAGGAGCTTGCTCGAGTAGAGAAGGAGCTTGCTCGAGCAGAGAAGGAGCTTGCTCGAGCAGAGAAGGAGCTTGCTCGAGAAGAGAAGGAGCTTGCTCGGGCAGAGAAGGAGCTTGCTCGGGCAGAGAAGGAGCTTGCTCGGGCAGAGAAGGATCTTGCTCGAGCAGAGAAGGAGCTTGCTCGGGCAGAGAAGGAGCTTGCTCGAGCAGAGAAGAAGCTTGCTCGAGCAGAGAAGAATCTTGCTCGAGCAGAGAAGAAGCTTGATCAGGAGCTGTCAAGCAGACGTTACTTTGGCGGTTGAGCTCTGATGGTTAGACCGAGAGAGGGAAAGAATATACGGTGTCGCTTGAAGCGGCAACAACAGACTTCACCCGCCGCGGGTTGAATGCCACTCTTGTGGCGGGCTTTTCCTTTAATCAAAAAGCAAGATTACAGCACGCTATTGCACCATTACATGTAAAAGAAGTAAAAGGTACAAGGGGAAGCTGACGGCTGAGAAAAAGAGGTGTCAGATACTAAGTAAAAGAAACTGGGTGGACTGGAAATCTGAGTCCGCAGGCCTTGCTGGCAGGACTGTGGAGAACTCGGCGGACTGACAATCTGAGTCCGCAGGGCTTGTTGGCAGAACTGTGGAGAGCTCGGCGGACTGGAAATTTGAGTCCGCAGGGCTTGCTGGCAGTGGCAGTTCTCCTGCGCTCCTCCCCAAATGAGAGGTCTCGGGGCCTATTTATAGGCCTGAGGGGAATCTTCTTGAAGTAGGGCCCAGTGATTTCATCATGGAGGACTGGGCGGACTCGGAAAGCAGGTCGACGACCTAGGCGGACTGACGTTTTGAGTCTGCAGGTCGTCAGGAGAGCTGAGAAGAGGAGGCGGTGCAGCCTGAGGAGCAGGTCGTCGATGACCTCAGCGGACTCGACGGACTAACGTTTTGAGTTCGCAGGTCGTCGAGAGAGCTGAGCAGAGGAGGCGGCGCGGCCTGAGGAGCAGGTCGTCGATGACCTCAGCAGACTCGGCGAACTGACGTTTTGAGTTCGTAGGTCGTTGGGAGAGCTGAGCAGAGGAGGCAGCGCGACTAGAGGAGCAGGTCGTCGATGACCTCAGCGGACTCGGCGGACTGACATTTTGAGTCCGCAGGTTGTCGGGAGAGCTGAGCAGAGGAGGCGGCGTGGCCTGAGGAGAAGGTCGTCGATGAGCTCGGCGGACTCGGTGGACTGACGTTTTGAGTCCGCAGGTCGTCGGGAGAGCTGAGCAGAGGAGGAGGCGCGTCCTGAGGAGCAGGTCGCCGATGACCTCGGAGGACTCGGCGGACTGACGTTTTGAGTCCGCAGGTCATCGGGAGAGCTGAGGAGAGGAGGCGGCGCGACCTGAGGAGCAGGTCGTCGATGACCTCGGCGGACTCGGCGGACTGACGTTTTGCGTCCGCAGGTCGTCGGGAGAGCTGAGCAGAGGAGGCGACGCGGCCTGAGAAGCAGGCCGCGCCAAGGGCAGCAGAGGGCTCGGCGGCCTGGAGCAGGCCGCCCTAAGCGGGCGGCCTGGGAGCCAGGCCGCCCCCTAGGGCGGCGACCTGAGAGCCAGGCCGCCCCTAGTGCGTCGACCTGAGAGCCAGGCCGCCCCTAGGGCGGCAGCCTGAAGCTAGGCCGCCCCTAGGGCGGTGGCCTGAGAACCTGGTCGCCCCTAGGGCGGCGGCCTGAGCACCAGGCCGCCCCTAGGGCGGCGGTCTGAGGGCCAGTCCGCCCCTAGGGCGGCGACCTGATGAACCAGGCCGCCCCTAGGGCGGCGACCTGAGCACCAGGCCGCCCCTAGAGCGGCGGCTTGAAAGCCAGGTCGCCCCTAGGGCGGCGGCCTGAGAGCCACGCTGCCCCTAGGGAGGTGGCCTGAAGCCAGTCCGCCCCTAGGGCGGCGGCCTGAGAGCCAGGCCGCCCCTAGGGCGGCGACATGAAGCCAGGCCACCCCTAGGAGAGGCGTCCGGAGGAGCGGGCCGCCCCTAGGGCAGACGGAAACCTGAAGTAGAAGGAGTTGGCTGGGCCCGCGACGGTTGCGCTGGCCAAAGGTTGACACAGGCGGAACGGCCCAGCGGACTGATGTAGGGTTCCTCCTGCAAGGAAGAATGATGCGCAGTTAGCTGGCCAAACTGCGTGGCCTGCGAGGGTGAGCTATGGAAGCAGCCCGTCGTCCTGCAGGGCACGTGATGGCTATGCGACTAGGGCGATGAGATTGGGGAGACCGTCCTAGCCGCACGACCTGAGCGGATAAGAAACCCTATCCGCCTGACCCAAAAAAGGTGGGTTGAGGCAGATCGCGACCCTCGGGAGGAACCCCTGAGCAGGTCGCGATTTGCGAGCTCGAGACCTTGGGAAGGGATTGCCGATTTTGTGGGTTATCAAATATATATATATCTTATCTTTTATATATATATATATATATAAAAGATTATATATATATATAAAAGATAAGATATATATATATATATATATATATATATATATATATATATATATATATAAAAGATAAGATATTTATATATATATATAAAAGATAAAAGATAAGATATATATATATATATATAAAAAGATAAGATATTTATATATATATATATAAAAGATAAAAGATAAGATATATATATATATATATATATATATATATATATATATATATATATATATATATATATATATATATATATATATATATATATATATATATATATATTGTTGATGCGCGAAAAGCGACACCGACCAGTTAACGGGTGTTCGATCTCACAAGCTAAGGATGAAGGAAAAAGGGTTGCGGGGATGGAGGAGCAAGCTTGCTTGAGCAGAGGAGAAGCTTGCTTGAGCAGAGGAAAAAGCTTGCTCGAGCAGAGAGGGAGCTTGATCTGGAACTGTCGAGCAGACAGCTACTTGAATGGTTAGCTTTGCAGGTTGATGCCGAGAGAGGGGAGAAAGAAGAGAGGAGGCCGCTAGCAGCGGCAACAGCATACTTCGCCCGCCGCGGCTTGAATGCCACTCTTGCGACGGGCTTTTCCTTTATTCAAGAAGAGTTACAACTTGCTATTGCACCGTTACATGAAAATGCAGTAAAGGGTACAATGAGGGAAGCTGGCGGTTGAGGAAGGAGATGCCAGAAACTGAGTAAAAGAGGCTGCAGAGAGCTGGAAAACTGAGGCTGCAGAGGCTGCTGAGGCTGCCTGCTGATGGCAGAAAAACTAAGTGTCTAGTCCCTGACGACCTGGGAGACCTGGGAATCGGAGGCTGCGGAGGCTGCGCAAGCTGCTGAGAGCAGAAAAAGCTAAGTCCACAGCCCTTGACGACCTGGGCGGACTGGAGATTTGAGTCCGCAGACCTTGCTTGATCAACCTTGACGGACTGAGAAAACTGAGTCCGCAGCCTTTGATCAAGGTTGCAGTTCTCCTCTTGCCGATCCAGAATGAGAGGTCTTGGGGGGTATTTATAGGCCCGGGGAGAATCTTTGAAGCGGGGCCCAGTGACGTCATCCTCGACGACCTCGGCGGACTCCGCGGACTGAGAAAATTAGATCGACGACCTCGGCGGACTCCGCGGACTGGAACCTTCCTCTGCTGGGGCAGTCTTCCTGTTGGCAGCTGGAAGAGGGCAGGCAAGCTGTGCGACCTGAGGAGCAAGCAGGCGGAGCAGGAAGAGGGGGAGGCCTGAGGCCAGGCCGCCCCTAAGGAGGGGCGGCCTGAGGCCAGGCCGCCCCTAAGGGGGGCGGCCTGAGGCCAGGCCGCCCCTAAGGGGGGGCGGCCTGAGGCCAGGCCGCCCCTAAGGAGGGGCGGCCTGAGGCCAGGCCGCCCCTAAGGGGGGCGGCCTGAGGCCAGGCCGCCCCTAAGGAGGGGCGGCCTGAGGCCAGGCCGCCCCTAAGGGGGGCGGCCTGAGGCCAGGCCGCCCCTAAGGAGGGGCGGCCTGAGGCCAGGCCGCCCCTAAGGGGGGGGGGGGGGCGGCCTGAGGCCAGGCCGCCCCTAAGGAGGGGCGGCCTGAGGCCAGGCCGCCCCTAAGGGGGGGGGGCGGCCTGAGGCCAGGCCGCCCCTAAGGAGGGGCGGCCTGAGGCCAGGCCGCCCCTAAGGGGGGGGGGGGGCGGCCTGAGGCCAGGCCGCCCCTAAGGAGGGGCGGCCTGAGGCCAGGCCGCCCCTAAGGGGGGGGGGGGGCGGCCTGAGGCCAGGCCGCCCCTAAGGAGGGGCGGCCTGAGGCCAGGCCGCCCCTAAGGGGGGCGGCCTGAGGCCAGGCCGCCCCTAAGGAGGGGCGGCCTGAGGCCAGGCCGCCCCTAAGGGGGGGGGGGCGGCCTGAGGCCAGGCCGCCCCTAAGGAGGGGCGGCCTGAGGCCAGGCCGCCCCTAAGGAGGGGCGGCCTGAGGCCAGGCCGCCCCCAAGGGAAGGGCGGCCTGACGGCGGAAGCCTGGGGCCAGGCTGGACAGGGGAGCCGAGCCTTGCGATGGTCCGGTCGGGTGCCGGCACCGGCAGATCGAACCTGCGAACTGATATAGGTTTGCCTCCTGCAAGAAAGCAATGCTGCATGTTAGCCTGGCCAAAACGCTTGGGCCAAAAAGGGAAAGCCGAGGCAGGTCGCGATCCTCGGGGGGGTTCCCTTGAGTGGACCGCGACTTGCGAGCTAGAGACCTTGGGAGGGGTCGTCGATTTTTGGGGGTTAACATAATCCCCGCACTTTTTTAAGTTCTGAAAGGAACTTCGAAAAAGTAGAGGACCCACGAAAATCGTAATCCTCCCCTCAATAATAAGGAGAGAAGAAATTAGAGGTCAGGAGAGATAGAACCTGATGTCCCTTCTCAGGAAAAATTTATCAGCGCCTATCTTTTACCTGCGAAAGAAAAAATTATTGCAGGCACAAAGAGGTACATCTTGCGTGTACCTGAGTTGCTTTTGTAAATGAGGAAGAGGATAACCGTCTTCTATTGAACTCTGCCAAAGTACAGATGAGAGATAATATAGTAAGATAGTAATCTTATAAGTACCTGAAAGGGGCTTGCTGGTATCTGCTAGTCTCTGCCAAAGTAGGGTGAGTGAGCAGAAAAAGAAAATAAGCTGCAAGTACCTGAGAGGAACTGGCTACTATCTGCTAGCTTCTGCAAAAGTAAGGTGAGGGAGCAGATAGAAAAAAGGAAAATAGACTGCAAGTACCTGAGAGGATCTTGCTATTATCTGCTAATCTCTGTAAAAGGAGAGTAAGCAGGCAGATATGACAGGAGAGTAAGGTGCAAGTACCTGGGGGGAACTTGCTACTATCTGCTGGTCTCTGGGCGGAACCTGACGCACTCTGCTATCGATTGAGTAATGATTAAGCTGCGATGATGATCATCTTGTGTGATCAAGGTATAATGTCGACATGAAAACCTAGATCAGCGAGATAAGAAACTCTAAAATCAGATTCACGATGGCACGGTTCGTCAATCCAGAAGATCCATATGCATTGAGTGATGTGTGATTATCATCTGATAGGAGAACTTTTTTACCATCATCTGATAAGAGCTTATGCAGGTAGTGTATATAGGATGATCATAACCCAAGAGAGATATTGCAGATCTCTAGAATAGGTTGTATTCAACCTGCTAACCTGCAAGAAGATAAAAAAGGAGAGAGGAGGGACTACATCCCGAGGATGAACTAAAAGTTTGAATGCTGCCACAGGTGTTCCCCGTGGGCGTTATGCATCACTTGCCAAAGTCATCCTGGGTGTAGTTCTAACCAAAGCGGGCTGGCCGCGCATCCTTTTGAAGGGCACAAATAAACAAGAAACAATCCTAAGAAGGATCGACAGATGCACTGCTCTCTTGCCTCGGGTTACAAGCATCGCTGATCAATTAGACTAGTTGCGCCAAGTGGCCTATTGCTTGTCTGCGGATTGATCAGCAGAGTTGTGAGTCCCGCGGAGGCACGGATTGAGAGTACCATAGAGTGTTCGGCCGTCACAGTTGTGAGATGATCAAAGAGACAAGGTTACACTTGATCGCCATTGCTTGTCACGCGAAGATCATCGTAACTGTAACGTATCCCTAACGGAGCACGATAGAACTATCACAGGAGGCCTCCCCTAGGCACTCACACTGCTCTAGACATCGGCCGGGATCCAAAGCCCCGTCATCCTCCGCACGAGAGTTGAACGGCCCCCACTACACACATATGAGAAAACTCCTCATCATATGTGGTCACTGTGGTTTTACGCCAGAGGACAATCTCGAGGGGGCATTGAGCAAGACTCGGCGATATCTCGCTGGTTCAGTGATCTCTTTGGCAAAGAGAAAAATATGGAGAAGAAGCATCACCAAAAGGGAACTGTGTCAGTATGAGATTTCTGACGTAAGCTTTATTGAATGAAAAAATGAAACACTCAGAAGTGCTGAAGAATAGAATGTTTGAAGAGCAAAGTAAAGACAACCAGCTACGATCGTGATGGGCTTTGTGGAACTGCGATTGGTCATAGCTGATGACGCAAGAACTGTGTCCTCTTTGCTTCAAAACAGCCTTCCAAGGGGACCTTCGTCAATGACATCGATGCACTCACTTGCAAAATCAATGGACCCCAGACGGCCCTTGTCATGTATCTCTATGCACTCTAGCTGACCTTCCGCCACCTCCTTGTCCTTAGAGGTGGAAGGTTTTGAAGAATCAATTTTCTTGACCAGGTCATTGATCTTGCCCTCGATGAGCAATCTTTCAACCAATCGCCGAAGGGCCTTGCAGTCTTCAGTTAAATGACCTTTCTCTTTGTGGAATTCACAGAATGGGTCTGAATTTCTTGATCTCTGATTCGCCGGCTGGTAAGGCCTTTTGGGATATGCCTTATCCTTCATGATTTGGCTAACTTCTTGCATGACCTCATCTAGCTCAAATTCTGGCAGATCACCTTCTTGCTGCTGATGAACTGCAGCTGTTAGCGAAGATGATGTTGATAATGGTAACAGCCGCTCTTGGGTACGATCATGGCCTTGGAAGGGGTGTTGATGATGCTGAAATCTTCTCGCTTTCCTAGAGAGAGGTGGAAAGTCTTTCCGAGGAGACCTCGGAGGTTGCTTGTAAGAAGAAGAATTTTTCTCGGATACCAGCCTGGAAACGAAGCTGGGGTTGCTCTTTTCACCGCGGATATACGAGTTGGCTAAACCAATCAACTCTTGATAAGTCCTCGGTGCTCGGACATTAGCTTCAAACTTTAGCGGACCTTCACGCAGGCCGTGGATGAGAGCCACTCGGTACATTTCTTGATCAACGATCTCAATGTCCAAGATTTCTTTCTGAAATCGATCCACATAATGAGACCAAGTCTCATTATCTCGCTGCCTGATCTCAAAGAGGGCTTCTGGACCGCCCTTCCTCTTTGAAGAGGTAGAAAACCTGAGCAGGAACTCCCTCCGCAAATCAATAAAGGAAGAGATTGACTGAGGTCGCAGTCCATAGAACCAGTCTCTCACTTGACCATCAAAGGTCGTTACGAGGAGCTTGCTCTTGGTAGCATCTGAGAGGGTCTTGAGAGCGACGGCTGATTCAAAGGCTTGAAGATGCTTGACAGGATCAGTCTCCCCCGTGTAGATGGGCAACCGTGGCTCCCGGAAGTTGACTGGAGTTGGTTCATATCGAACGCTCTCTGTAAACGGCGATGGCTCTTCTGGTTCTACTGCATAAGGAAAGTAAGGAGCATGAGCAGTAGTTGCAAAAGGAGCAGGAGGATAGGAGTAAAAGGTTGCTGCGGGAGGAGCAAAGGCAGGAGCTGAAGAGGAGGGATGACTTCCCTGAAAGTTCAGAAATCTAGCTGGACTTCCCCGGGCAGCTTCCCGGAAGAAGTTTTGACGAGCTGCAAACTCATCATCTTGAGATCGCAAGGGTGCTGCTGGCCCCTGCGGAAAGGTTGGAGTGTAAAGAGGAGGATAGACCGGCGGATAAGCCGGTGGATAAACTTGAGGAGTCTCTGATGTTGGTGCTGGATTGATTGGAGGAACTGGCGCTGCTGAAGATTGAGCGGCCAATTGCTGCGTGAGAGCTGCTAGAGTACGGTTGATGGCTTGAAACTGTTGGGCAGTTTCTCTGCGGGATTGCTCTAAGGCCTCCCAAAGAGGATCATCACTGGGACTTGGAGAAAGACTCTCGGCTGGTTGATGGTCTGTCATGAGTAACTACTGCTTTCACTATCTGATCGAGATCTGAAGGTCGCGTGTTAACTGTTGATGCGCGAAAAGCGACACCGACCAGTTAACGGGTGTTCGATCTCACAAGCTAAGGATGAAGGAAAAAGGGTTGCGGGGATGGAGGAGCAAGCTTGCTTGAGCAGAGGAGAAGCTTGCTTGAGCAGAGGAAAAAGCTTGCTCGAGCAGAGAGGGAGCTTGATCTGGAACTGTCGAGCAGACAGCTACTTGAATGGTTAGCTTTGCAGGTTGATGCCGAGAGAGGGGAGAAAGAAGAGAGGAGGCCGCTAGCAGCGGCAACAGCATACTTCGCCCGCCGCGGCTTGAATGCCACTCTTGCGACGGGCTTTTCCTTTATTCAAGAAGAGTTACAACTTGCTATTGCACCGTTACATGAAAATGCAGTAAAGGGTACAATGAGGGAAGCTGGCGGTTGAGGAAGGAGATGCCAGAAACTGAGTAAAAGAGGCTGCAGAGAGCTGGAAAACTGAGGCTGCAGAGGCTGCTGAGGCTGCCTGCTGATGGCAGAAAAACTAAGTGTCCAGTCCCTGACGACCTGGGAGACCTGGGAATCGGAGGCTGCGGAGGCTGCGCAAGCTGCTGAGAGCAGAAAAAGCTAAGTCCACAGCCCTTGACGACCTGGGCGGACTGGAGATTTGAGTCCGCAGACCTTGCTTGATCAACCTTGACGGACTGAGAAAACTGAGTCCGCAGCCTTTGATCAAGGTTGCAGTTCTCCTCTTGCCGATCCAGAATGAGAGGTCTTGGGGGGTATTTATAGGCCCGGGGAGAATCTTTGAAGCGGGGCCCAGTGACGTCATCCTCGACGACCTCGGCGGACTCCGCGGACTGAGAAAATTAGATCGACGACCTCGGCGGACTCCGCGGACTGGAACCTTCCTCTGCTGGGGCAGTCTTCCTGTTGGCAGCTGGAAGAGGGCAGGCAAGCTGTGCGACCTGAGGAGCAAGCAGGCGGAGCAGGAAGAGGGGGAGGCCTGAGGCCAGGCCGCCCCTAAGGAGGGGCGGCCTGAGGCCAGGCCGCCCCTAAGGGGGGCGGCCTGAGGCCAGGCCGCCCCTAAGGGGGGGCGGCCTGAGGCCAGGCCGCCCCTAAGGAGGGGCGGCCTGAGGCCAGGCCGCCCCTAAGGGGGGCGGCCTGAGGCCAGGCCGCCCCTAAGGAGGGGCGGCCTGAGGCCAGGCCGCCCCTAAGGGGGGGGGGGCGGCCTGAGGCCAGGCCGCCCCTAAGGGGGGGGCGGCCTGAGGCCAGGCCGCCCCTAAGGGGGGGGCGGCCTGAGGCCAGGCCGCCCCTAAGGGGGGGGGCGGCCTGAGGCCAGGCCGCCCCTAAGGAGGGGCGGCCTGAGGCCAGGCCGCCCCTAAGGGGGGCGGCCTGAGGCCAGGCCGCCCCTAAGGAGGGGCGGCCTGAGGCCAGGCCGCCCCTAAGGAGGGGCGGCCTGAGGCCAGGCCGCCCCTAAGGGGGGCGGCCTGAGGCCAGGCCGCCCCTAAGGAGGGGCGGCCTGAGGCCAGGCCGCCCCTAAGGGGGGGGCGGCCTGAGGCCAGGCCGCCCCTAAGGAGGGGCGGCCTGAGGCCAGGCCGCCCCTAAGGAGGGGCGGCCTGAGGCCAGGCCGCCCCCAAGGGAAGGGCGGCCTGACGGCGGAAGCCTGGGGCCAGGCTGGACAGGGGAGCCGAGCCTTGCGATGGTCCGGTCGGGTGCCGGCACCGGCAGATCGAACCTGCGAACTGATATAGGTTTGCCTCCTGCAAGAAAGCAATGCTGCATGTTAGCCTGGCCAAAACGCTTGGGCCAAAAAGGGAAAGCCGAGGCAGGTCGCGATCCTCGGGGGGGTTCCCTTGAGTGGACCGCGACTTGCGAGCTAGAGACCTTGGGAGGGGTCGTCGATTTTTGGGGGTTAACATATATATATATATATATATATATATATATATATATATATATATATATATATATATATATATATATATATATATATATATATATATATATATATGGATATTTGGAGGCCCACAATAGATTGAATATTGGCCATTGGATCATGAGAGAGAGCATGAGAAGGGGGATATTTGGGAGAGAGAGAGAGAGTGGAGGGAGAGGGAGAGAGAGGGGGCGGGAGAGAGAAGGAGAGAGATAGAGGGGGGAGTGATAGAGAGAGATTAAATTTTATAGATTAAAATTATCAAAATTGTATAAAATAAAAATAGGAATAATATTTTTATATTTTATATTTTTTTCGGTCATTTTAAGTACTCATATGTATATGTTTTGACAAAAAAGATTTCGAGTGCGTGCGCACCCCACTCATAGATGGACGCAGCCCGCAACAACGCATCTAGCACGGGCAAAGCGCGTGCGCAGGTAGGCGGAGCCCGCCTAGATGCGGCCGAACGAGAGGATCGAGCACGGGCGTAACCCGTGCGAAAATGCTCGTGTGTATATATATATATATATATATATATATATATATATATATATATATATATATATATATATATATATATATATATATATATAATCACGCGCATGCATGTATGAAATCTTTTTAATTATTAATAAGTATTGTAAAGTATAGGAATTCCAACCCGGGCTCATCGGGCTTACCTTTGGGCATGATGAAGGAAATTATCAAGGAGTATGTTTCAACATGCCGATCTCAGATTTCAAATTCTATGGAGGGATTTGAGAGTTTTTTTAGTGTGGACGGACTTAAAAATTACTTAATTCATACTATTAAATCACACATAATTTTTTTTTAACAATAGGGTATTAGTCACAATTTAAACAGTACCTAATACTCTAATTTTTTTTAAAAAATATGGTATTAGCCACGGTTTAAACCGTGGTTAATATGGTTTTTAAAAATAGGATATTAGCTACGATTTATAGTTTAATTCGTGACTAATATGAGCAATTTTTTTTAAAAATCGAGTATTAACCACGATTTAAATCGTGACGAATATTATTAATTTTTTTTAAAAACAGACTATTCGCCTAGGTTTTTAAACCGTGGCTAATACTATTATTTTTTTAAAAAAAAAATGAGTGTGGGCGGCCGCCCACACTCGCCCCAAGGTGGGTCCACCCCTGACTGTTGGTCCATAATTAATTCCCGATAATATTAATATAGCTTAAAGCTTTGAACAAAAATTAATCACGTTTCTTAGATTTTGGCTTATTTTCACCGGTCAAGCGGTTACGATCGCGTCGGGTTCATGCGGTCGTAACCGCTTGTTGACCTGTGAAAATTAGTCCCCCAAAGCCAAAATCTAAGAATAAAATATACCACCTTTATACATACAAACATGTGCTTAATTAACAAAATCATTTCACATCCCCATAAATAAAAAGAAAATTCTTAAGCATTTTCTCTGATTATATGCTTTATTTATTGAAAAGTTAAGCTTGAGAAGAAGGAACCAAGAGGAAGCCTTAGTTAGAAAGGAATGAATAGGCTTAATTAAGCATAGTAGTCATACTATACATATTTAGAGAATCTCATGCCTATCTTTTTTTCTTTATTGAAGATTCTTGCGCCTTTTAACAAAGGATAAATCTATGTACATGCATGCATGCATGCCTACTACCATTCAACTTGCAATTATATTCTTCTCACGTGTGTTTTTGTTTCATAAGTTATTCAAATCCCTCAATAATTCTAGGCACGGACATCGTCGACTTGTTAATTATTGTGTCGAACTTTAGGTGCTTGGAAAATATTAAAATTAAAGGACGATTTTTTCAAGAAAGGTGTTGCATGTTTAATATAAGTGCAAAGACCTTTAGGAGCTGTTAATTTAGTTAGTTATGTTTTTCTTCCAAGAATCTTCCTTCTAATTGTATTTTAATGAATCAACAGGATTCATTAATTTTTTAACTGTTTTTTCATAGAAAATTGCAATTTTCAAGGTAAATGTTGGATGTTTGTCCTAAACAACATCTTGATCAATACTGTATTATATATATATATATATATATATATATATATATATATATATATATAGGAAAAAAGTTTGGGCTCATTCTCCCATCATAAATGTCGGCATTACACAAATAATATATTTATTTTGAAGCCAAGAACGAGATCTAACACTTTCATGTTGAATATTTTTTCAAACTATGCAAAGTTTAGTCGGAATCTGGCCAAAAAGTTTGCTGGCTCGAATTTTGAAATTTATTATTACTATATTCATTTATACCCAGCAACCTTTCAGACCAAATTCCGGCCAAATCATGCATAATTTCGAAAAATGTTCAACATGAAAGTTGTAGATTTTGTTCTTAACTACAAAATGCATATATTATTTCCTAAAATCCGACATATAAGACTGGGGAACAAACTCAAATTTTTTTCCTATGAAAAAAGCTTGAGCCTTTTTAGTATATTTCCTATAAAATACGTAACCCACTAATGCGCCTAATTAAGATATGTATACTAACTTTTGTATAAACTTAATTTTGGTATTGGAGGATGAAATTGACATAGCTCTATCAAATGTGCATGGTAGCGGGATCTTTAATTTGTTTATGAGAAAAATTATGTATGATGGGGTTCCCCAAAGCGGGTCGTTTTAATTGCGGATTCTATGAGCACAACTTTGATCGCCGGCCGCGCCCGCACACATTCCTATGCATGCGTTCGCCTCCCACGAGCACCATCACACGGCCAAAAAGTTGTGCGTGCGTAACCAGCCAGCGCAAGGCCACCCAGCCGCGAGCGAGCGTGCGCGCGACCTCACCTGAACGCGCATGCGACTACACACAGTCTGATAGCGCGCGCGCCTGCACGCGTTCTGACCGTGCGCGCACCTGCGCGCGGTGTGGCCGCGTGCACCTGCGCGCATGTCTACACGCAGTTCCGACTGCGTTCTCTTGGACGCAGCCCCGCTGCTCCAGCCGCCCAGATCGGGCAGCCGTTTTACCGCCTATGGTGGGCGGCCCCTCAGCCATCCCGCCCTCCGGCCTTGATGCGATCAAGTCTCCGGCAACGGCGCCAAACACTTGATGCGCGCCGCGAGCACCTGGAATTTTTATTAAAAAGATGATAGAAGAAGAGAAGAGGAGAGAAGGGTTTTTATTTAGATAAAAGATATAAGAGGGCGGAGCTCGCGAGCGATATTTCGTTTTGAACGAAAGGAGGTAAGTGCACCTATCGCGTGTAGTACAGGATATTCCCGGGGAGGAATATCGGGGTTGTATTGTTCTCGGGGTCGGTTTGACTATTTCTACTCTTTTCCTGAAAGGACTATTATTTTACCGATGATATTTTCCTGAAACGACACCGAAGAAATTTGAACCAAAATGACTTTTAATAACTAGAGATCCTAAATTTCAAATTAATTAAGGCGGAGACTTGGCCGTGAAGGTTCCAAAAGAATGAGCGCACTTATCTCTAGGAATATTGCTCACCTGAACGCTAAAACTATTCGACCGAACGTTAATCCGACGAAGGATTCCTCTTAACGCCCGCTTTATGATAAGAACCCCGCTATTGGGTGAGGAATCCAATCCGGTAGAACTACGCTTCTCCTCTCTCGAGGGTATGTACGCAATTCTATTTACCCAAGGGGGATCGGTCCATACGCACGGCCTCTCGGCAAGCTAGCTTATGTACAACGAAAATAGAGCCCACACATCGATATGTGGTCCTACACATCGTTAATCCGGGACAAACCTTAAGTGCTTTAATTAAAGCGAAAAATGAGACCTTTAATTATTTAAAACTATTTTATTTGTCCCAATGCTCTTCAATACTGAGGGCTAAGAGCGGTTAGTCACTCATCGAAATGAGGACGGCTATTAAAAATAAAGTGCGAAATTGAAAAGCGAGTCCTACTCAAACGAGTAGGCGGGAAATAAAAGCAGTAAATGAAAGTTAAAAATGAAAACAGTAAAGTGCGAGTCCTACTCAAATGAGTAGGCGAGAAATGAAAGCGATAAAATGACAAGTCCTACTCAAACGAGTAGGCAGGAAATGAAAGCAGAAAGTACGAGTCCTACTCAAACGAGTAGGCGAGAAATTAAAGCTGAAAATACTATCTTATACACGCACGCACTCTACTTGAAAATTAAACACACGCACACACTCTACATAAATAAAAGAAAACAAGAAAAATCTAACTCATACACGCACACACACAAATGAAAAATAAGAAAAACAAAGTGACTGAAAAATTAAAACAACTACATTTCTACCGCTATAATTAATGTGGTAGAAATGCATAAAAAGAGAAAATAAAAATTAAAAGAGCAAAAAGTTTGGAAAATAAAAATGAAAAGCTAAGTTGACGAAAAATTAAAACGATAACGTTTTCATTCTTATAATTTTATAAAAACGCATAAAAAGTAGAAATAAAACTGAAAAAAAACGAAAAGTTTTACAATCATAAAAATTTCAAGTTAAAGAAAATAAAAACAACACTTTTTTAAAACGCTTTTGTATGACTATAAGAATGAATACAAACCTAAAAAGAGAAGACTAAAGGTAACAAAGTATGATGTACGAAAATAAAATGCGCAGCATAACGACCGGTAAATTGATAAATTCCTAAGTTAAACTAGTTACCAAAGCTAAAGGAAAAGATAAAAGCACAAAAAAGGAAAAAACAACGATAAAAATCACTTTCGAGTAGGGCGCTTGGCGGATTTCCATACAACATAAGAGAGGAAAAAAACATTTTATTAAATAAAAAAGAGTTTACATGAAAGCAAAAACAAACACTAAAGGGGGGGGGGGGTGTGGGAGAAATTCCCTTACATAGCATAGCAAAAACATCCAAGCAGCACCTACCCTAAGTGAAATGACCCAAAAAGTGGAACGTTCATACAAAAAACTTGTATTTATAGGCAAAAAAGTGGGGTGACACGGGCGTGTCAACATGTGTGACACGGGCGTGTCAACATGTGTGACACGGGCGTGTCGTAGCTGGTGTGTTGGAGAAGTTAAACTTTGATCAACTGACAATTTTCTGGAAGCAGCGGGTCGGGACACGCGTCCGACACGGGCGTGTCGCGAGGCGTGACACGGGCGTGTCGGAACACCTGACAAATTGATGTCGGCAGCGGCTGAGTCGAACAGATAACACGGGCGTGTCGGGTCTGGAACACGGGCGTGTCCTTGTCGGGTTGAAGAAGGCTGAACGTCGAGTGTCGACTGGCGGGAGGCGTTGAGTGTTGAATAGTGAAGGCGTTGAGTGGCTGACAGCGTTGAGTGGTGTTGAGTGTTGAACAGTGAAACCATTGAGTGGCTGACAGCGTTGAATGCGTGACACGGGCGTGTCGAGTCTTTGGACACGGGCGTGTCCTGCTCGGGTTGACGAAGGCTGAATTTCGAGCGTCGGGTTGAGCTCAACGATCGTCGGGGGCGTGACGCGGGAGTGTCGGTCATGGGACACGGGCGTGTCAGGTCATTTTTTGACAATTTTCTGAAAAAATTCAGAAATCAAAATTAAAGCTAAGTTAGAATTTTTTTGTAAAAAGAAGCAAATTATTAAATAAAACAAACTAAAAATGACAAAAATAAACTAAAACGACTTAATTAACGTACTATAAAATAGGTATATTTACAACTTATCAGGCCTCCCAAGCATGAGCGATCTCTTGGCCGCCCAAGTATGGGAAGCCACTTGGCCGCCCTGCCCTCCGACCTCCAAAGTATGAGCGGCCACTTGGCCGCCCAGTTAGGCGGCCGCTTTCCCACCTGGGGCGGGTGCCCCGAGGCCGCCCCGCCCTCTAGCTGCCAAAATCTGGGCGGCCTCTTGGCTGCCCAGATACGATGGCCTTCTTCCCGCCTGGGGCGGACGGCCCCATAGTCTCCCCGCCCTCCTTCCTCCTATATCTAGGCGGCCTCTCGGCCTCCCAGGTCGGGCGATCGTTTTGTTTCCTGGGGAGGGTGACCTCATGGCCGCACGCTCCTTTGGCCGCTCTATTTGGATGGCCCTTTGGCCTCCCAAGTCGGGTGCCCCCTGACCACCTTGACTTTCCCGACGGCCAGACTAATTCTCTCCACCGTCCGACCCTCACTGGCCAGGCCTCACCGCCGGCCGAGTCTTGCCAATGTCTGACCATCCCCATAAATTCTCCTTCGTCCAATCGACGTGTAACCACCCTCATAACTATCCGTAGTGGGGGGTGTGTATAAGGTCTGTCTACATTTAATAAAATTAATATAATAATACTCGTATTAAACTTTTGAATCCCAGCCTGCAAATAGTAATTATGGTAGTTACGGTCTGCAATTAGCTGGGTAACCACCGTAGCTATCCATGAGGCCTATAAATAGGAACTCAGGCCCTTCTTCATTCCATCTTCTTCTCCTCCTGAGAATTCCTCCTACAAATTTCTCTCTCCTCCCATTCTCTCTCTACTTCTCCTCCTCTTTTCCTCCTTGCATGCCCCTGCACGCTGTTAAAAAATTGATATAGCGGAAAAAGGGAAACTAGGTGAAAGAACACTCAACCGTCTTGAGTCAAGTAAACCAGATGCACAAAACAGAGCAAGAATCTTGAAATATCAAAAATCTTCTTTACAAGGCAAAACATACATGGCGAGACATGCTTGCTAAAGAATCTGAAGAAAGCAGGAAAAATACAAGTCCAAATCAAATCGGGCGTACTCAAGGTACAAGCCATCGGCTTTGCTGCTAACCTCTACAGAGTCCGTTGAGGCTGCCTAGTCGAAAGACCGCAACAAGCCGTGCGGACTGCCCATTATTCCAGTGCTGAAATAAAAAACTCTGTCCACCGAACTATAAGCCGCTTGACCGCGAATTCGCCTAGCCGCCAGAACGAGCGGACTGCTGCCACCAAACTGAACAAGTCGCCCAGAGGCAGACAACTTATTGAACAGAAGAACAAGTTGCAGAAGAGAAAAAATCACTGGCCGCAAGCGACCTGCTGTTAACCGCCGATTGTAGCCGTAGAGTTCGCACCAACCTCAGAACCAAGTCCTTGGTCCTTTAGTGCTGTCCACACAACCTGCAAAGCAGAAACCGGTTTAGCTCTTCAACCCGCGCGGATAAAAAATCTAGTCGGCGACAACTTTCCGCGAGTAGACTTACTGTTCACTCAGTTAGTTATGATGTGACGGGGGGTCCTATTTATAGGCACGGAGAGGAGTGTGGTCACCACCCCATCAATAGGAATGCCTCCCGAGCTCGCGGTGACGCAGAGTGTATCCGCACAAACCTGCGAATACAAACCACAGCCTGCCGCGACAAGTCGAAAGCCAGTCCGTCATACATCAAACTGGCCGGACTTGATCACCAACAACGACACTGCGAAGACCACCCCAGTCCGCCCAACCATGCAGACACAGATCCAATCCGTACAGCCCGCGGACTTTGTTCCAACACGCACAATCCACGCCCACAGCCAAGTCAACAGAAAGACAACTGCCAGGCTCGACGAATAAGGAGATCAGCCTGCGCAGTCCGCGCCATAAGACAGAGCCCGCCTGGTACTTGAAACAAAACCAAGACCACCACCAGTCCACTGGAACATGCGGATACAAACTAGCTAGCCCAACCTGGCCACCAAAAAAAGCCCGCTGGAACTAGCGAACTTCACCGCCAGTCCGCCCAGACCGCGGATATCCAGCCAATTCGTACGGCTACCTTCAATAACACACCACCAGGCTGCAACCACCAGACCGCTCAGGCCGCACCATCAGTCTGCAAGACTAACCGCCCAGGCCGCGCGGTCTGCCTGATCAACCCCCACTTTCACTTCAAAAATTTCAACACGCGCTCCCCCCTTAGAGTGCTTCCGTGTGCACCACTTTCTTATATGATCCTCTCCTTATGCACTGTCGCGCACTCCGTTCGAAGTGTGCCGCCGCACGCTCATCTTATTTTGTGCCTCCATGCGCTCCGTTCTAATTGCGTCGTCGCGCGGTACCCTCAAAGCGAGTCTTCGTGCACTCCAATCTCAAGTCCGCTCCAAGCACGCCGCCGCGTGCTCCACTCTCAAGACTGCTACAAACGCTTAGTGCCCTCAACTCAAGAATAAGTATACCGTCTGCCAATAAGACCAGTGCTCCATACTCCTCCAAACACAACACGATACAAACCACAGAGAATAAGACACACAGAACGCGTTGCTCTAGCTTCTTAGCCCCAGACCAGGACGAGCATAACAAGCTGCTCCCACTTCCAAGTGCCAACAGAGGACTTCAAAGCGCAACAAGCGCATCGCTTCCCCAACTCACGAAAAAATACTTAGCTCTGTGAACGGTGACCTGTCACCCTCTGAGCATTGCTCTTTCTCTCTCCTAACAATTATAACGATAGACAACCTGTCGCCCTCGAGTTAATTAAAATAGCTCTGTAACAACACCCAAGAGTAGTGGAAATTTGGTCGGTGCAGATCCAACCACATTATTTTTCATCTCTTTCTGGGTTTTTCACATTAAAAAACTGTCTTTTCAGCTTTCTATTTTTTTTGTGATTGTTTGTGTGCTCGATCGCTCTGTGGGCTAAAACAATTCCGTTAGTCCGGTCTACCAAGAGCCCCATGCGATCTGCAATAGTTTGGTGTCGTCTGTGGAAAAAAGTTCTCATTATTCCAAAAGGATTCAGAAAACTGTATCCTCCATATAATGATACTCATAACTTGAGATCATGAAAAGAAGAGCGACACAACTGAAAGATCAGTCCCTAGGGAAACTTTGGTCTAGCACCGCCTCAGTCGCTCGTCAACATTCTAGAAGAAGAGCTCACCGAAGCAACCACCTCAGTACGTCTAGTCCGCCCAGAAGTAGCTTTCCACGAACCGATAGATGAAAGGCTCACACGTGAAGAAGTTCACAGCATAATTGCCGAAGAACGCGAACGAGACGAGCATCGTACCACTTTGGACAACCGCCCTCTCCATCATTTCTCACAAATCGAATCTAAGGCCCTAACACATCCAATCCCCCACAGCTTCAAGCTCCCAAAGATTGAGAGATATGACGAAACGGACGACCCATCAGAGCACGTTAGGCATTTTTCAATCATGATGCAACTCTGCAATGCCCTAGATCCACTCCTATGTTAAGTGTTCCCGGTAACTCTGAAAGGATAAGCTTGCACCTGGTTCCTTTCCCTGAAGAACTAGGGAGAAATAGTGAATTTTGCAGAGCTAACACAAAAATTCACGGACCAGTTCATCGTCAGATATCAGATAATTAAAGATCCCTCCCACTTGTTTGGGATTTGCTAAAAAGAAGGGGAAACCCTTAAAGATTCTTCCGATGTTTCACCAATGAGGCACGAAAAATCTCTAGGGTAAACCCAGAGCTCCATGAGGGTGTTTTCTCAGAGGGCTCCGCCCCAGTCGCTTCTACTCCGCACTAATACAAGGGACTATTCCCAGCTATCTCAACCTCATACTCTGGGTTGAGGCCCAGATCACGGCTGATAAAGTAGTTGAAGCAAGCCGCTAATAATTCGAGAGGAGCTCGAAGAGGCAGAAAGGGGCATGAGCCACCACCGCTTCCAGTTATCAGAGGAATGACGCGAGACAACGTAACACCCACCGAGTTCAAGGCAAACGCCACCATCAAGACTACACTCCCCTCAACAACACTCAAACCAACATACTATTTGCCATCCATGATAACGATGTCCTTCGCAGGCCAGGGCCACTCACACCAAAAAGAGAAGATCAGTCTCAATATTGCGACTTCCATCAAGAATGCATCCATAACACAGAAGGCTGTCATATGCTGAAGATGGAGATCAAGTGCCTCGTCCAATAAGGACTTCTCTAAAGATTTCTGCTAAACCAGAACTTGAACTAGCGCACACCCTAGGTTGATGACTCAATAGAGGACAACGATGTACCCTAGCTAGCATGGATAAATCAAAGACCATGGGGAAGGGGATTTTACCCCAGGAGAGCGTGCAAAATATACGCCTCATTTACCCACAGCTTCATTGTTCATTATTTTTCTTTGTTTTGGTGTAACAAAATACTGACACACGCACATACACTTTGATTATCTACACAACAACTGCTTCTTATTTCATCAAAAGTGTAGAGCTCCTAGAGGTCTAGTGGTATGGCGGTTTGACCTGGCGGTTTGGTAATGACAGTTTGGCAGAATACTCTGGCGGACTGGTCTATTAGTCTGGCTTTCTTGAGGACTAGTGAGACCACATCTTTGATAGAGCAAGGGAAGTTTAGTGGTCCAACCGCTATTGCGGTCTAGCGTTTAGGAGACTGAAGCTGTTGTGGCCTGGCAGTTAGAGTTATTTAACCGCATAAGTTATTCCTGGTGGTAAGATGTAGTCTGGATCAGAGATCGACAGATACTTCACTGGTAGTTGGTCATTGGGGCGGTTAGATTGTCTAACTGCAGAGCTCGCTACAGTCTGTACATATCAGGTCGCTCAGTTCACCAATTATAATTTTATCCCACATCATTTGTTGTATTCTCTTTTTATCTCCTCTTCCCTATAAATAGGGGGTCATACTCATGTAATGTTATGTTTTTGGAAATGAAAAGGCCGGTTATTTAGATTTTTTAACATGATATCAGAGGACAACTCGGTCCTTGTAGACTCATATTTTCTAACCGTCTACTGAGCTCCTCTGCAATTTTTGCGGACTCTAGTTTTCTAACCGCCTGCTGAGCCCTTCGGTCTTTCGCCCGTTGATCTTTGTGAACTCTTTCGGTTCACTTCTTGAAAACTCTGCGGTCTTCGCTCTTGTGGTGCGATCTCTTTCTAATTGCTCTGTTAGAGGTTTGTTTTGTGCTCTTCGTGCAGTCTTCTTTCCTCGGTCTGCGCGGTTTGTCTTTTTGTCTGATCTTTATGGAGACTCCAACTTTTTCTTCTTCTACCATGTTCGTGCCTCCTTTTTAGACCACTACCTCTGTTTCCACTCCTTCTGGTAGTCTTGAAACTACTTTCAAGCTGACTTAACCAAATTATCCGGATTGGAGTGTTTCCTTCATATTCTTTTTACGATCTCAATACAAGCATCATCTTACTGGTGACCCTCCTACTTGAGGTTTGTTGACTTTGATGACTGGGACGACAATGATGCTTTGGTCAGAACATGACTTGCTAATAGCCTTTCAGATGAGTGCCCACCCGTCATTCTCCATGATGAGACAGTTAAGGCTGCATGGGCTCATCTTGTTGTTCTGTACTCCAAGGGTGCTCAAACTTTGTGCATATATACATTATATGCTGATATATTTGTCTGCCCCACTTAGACTCTTATTGCTGCTTACAAGGAGGTGCAAACTCTTGGCGCCAAACTTTTTCAATGTCGCCCCTTCTCTGACGATCTTGCTGAACAACACAAACACTTCTAAGAACTTCTAATCGTGTGTTATCTTCTTCGTCTCCCATAGTCTTATGATATAATTAGGCAACAAAATCTAGTAGAGGCTGACTCTCCTACTCTTGTTGCTACTGCTGCTCGTATCGTTGATGTTACTACTCTTCTTCATCTCCCTCTGCTTGCCTCCCCACCCCATCCTGGCACCATTGCTCATCTAGTTCATTTTGGCAATTCTAATAGCCGCAAAGGACACTCTGGTAAGTGTGGTCTACCTCGCCATCTCTGCTCTCATTATGGCAAGATAGTAAATCTTGTAGATCGTTGCTAGGTCAAGTATCCTCATCGTCGCTTTCAGCGGGTGATATCACAAGGAAATACACATCCCTTACCTCATCTTCAGGAAGTGCTAATATGGTCACTCAGGGTAAGTGACTTATTGACTCTAGCGCTACTAATCACATGATAGACAATCCTGGTTTGTTATCTCGTTTGGACAAGCATAAACGATCCCCTCCATTTTTTGTTGCGGATGGTACTCCATCTCTTGTGTGCATGATTGGTGTATTCCACGTCACCTTGTCTCTACGGCTTGAGAACACTCTCTACGTCCCCACTTTTTGCACAATTTTCCATCTATTCCTGCTCTAAGTAAACAACTAAACTACATGGTTACCTTTACATCCAATACTTTATCTTTTCAGGATCCTCACTCCAGGGAAAAGATTGCTACTGGGACTGAAAACAGCGGTCTTTTCTTCCTAGAAAATGTCACTACTTACTCTACTTCTCTTCTGCAATGACATCTTCGCCTTGTTCATCCTCCTTATTGCCTTATCTACCAAGTCCTACCAGATCTACCTCTTGGGGACTCCTCTCTAAACTGTGAAGCCTGACAACTTGGCAAAAACCATCTCTCCTCCTATCCAACAAGATAAGTACATAGTTCTTCTCGTCCCTTTGATCTTTTCCACTCAGATATTTGGGGTCCCTCCCCTACTAGGTTTGTGGGTAGGGGTAGTCTGTAATTTATTACCTTTATTGATGATTTCTCATGATGTACTTAGCTGTATATCTTAAAGAATGTTCTAAACTTTTTTTTGTGTTCACTTCCTTTTATAATGAGATACGTATTCAGTTTGGTGTGTATATTTAAATTCTTTACACTGATAATGCCAAAGTGAAAGATAATTCTATTGGTAGATAATCACCTAGAGGAGGTGGGTGAATATGTGTCTTTTAAAATTACTCTTTTAGATCTACCACACTTAAGTAATCTTGCAGTTACAAAAACTTAGACCACATCACAAGCAACAACAGATCACAACACGTAGTACACAGTGAATTTATAGTGGTTCCCCTATCTAGGATACATCCACTTTCCCCCTTCTTCCTCACTAGCAATATGCTAGATGAGGTTATAACTCATCTTCTTTAACTCAGATCCAAAGATCTTACAGGCTCAGTTTCTGTGAAGAAACCTACACTCAGACCAACAGGTCTTACCTCAGAGATTCTCCTTATCTCCTACCTCAGGTCCCTCAAGAACCCTACCTCAGCTTTTATAAAATAGACCTACAACTCAGTGATTCTCTCAAACCACCTATCTCAGGTCCCTCAAGAACTCTACCTCAGCCTTTATAAAATAGGCTTACAACTCAGAGAAAAGATCTCCTACCCACTCAGATCTCAAGGAGATCTTACAAAATATAGAGGTAAAAAATTGTAATTCTCAGAAAACAGAACTTCTGTAATCTGACTTATCTGTTAGCACAGATTCTTCAATTCAGCAGCAATAAATGTCTTCTTGATAAATTGGCTGGCTGAAAAGTTGCTTCACTGGATCTGCAATCTTCTTGATGTTGATCGGCTTGATTACCTTGAAAAAATTGTTGATCAGATCTACCTTAATCTTCAAATCGACTTTGAAAAAGGATTTGGAGATTTTCTTGAAGACCTCCGTCTTCTTCCTCCTTCTCGAGTTGAAAATATAATGAGAATTTCTATTTGCTTTTTTCAATTTTGTCTTGTGTGTTTTTCTGTATAGAAAACCCTTCTATTTATAGCCTTCGTGGATGGTTACCTACTGGTTGATGACATCAGAAACTGACATCATACTTCAAAGTTCTCCTCTAATCTGTTTCTGTCAAAATATCTCATTACTGTAGCTGACGTGACAATTCTTACTTGTCTTGACACTTCTGTGTTGACTCTGTACTTCTTCAGAAACATAAATGTCGAAATGTCCGAAGTGTACCGACACTTATGTCGAGACATCACAGCAGTCTTGGCACAATTCCACTTGGAAGAATTTTCATCTGAAATTTGAAAGTGTTGAGATAGTTGGTTTGTCTCAACATAACCATCTTTTGTATTGACTCTGCACATCTGCTTAGTGTCGAGACAGTTAGATTGTCTCGAGATAGTTGGTTTGTCTCGACAAAATTTTACTTAGAAAAATCTTCTGCCTTTTTTGTGTCACGACAATTGTATTGTCTCGACACAACTGCTTCAAGCTTTATTGTGTCATATATGCTGTCTTATCTCGATACTGCTGACTCAGTCTTCAAGGTGTCGAGTTAGCTGACTTATCTTGACACTGCTGACTTAGTCTTCAAGGTGTCGAGTTAGCTGACTTATCTCGACATAGCTGCTACAAAGGTGTCGACACATTTGAAGTGTGTCGACACTTTCGTACATAACCATTTTTCTGTACTGTAGGATGCTGAGTGAAGATTGTACTGACTTCACTCGGCACTTTGCCGACTCTACACGACGCTTTTGTACTTAGACAATTTTTCTTCAAATTCTTGTCTGCTTCTTGTGTTCACTTATCCAATCAACATGAAGTAGGCAACCTGCATACATAAACTGAAACATATATCAAATACAAACACATGTATATTATTGAGTTGAAAGGGGTTTATTCAAATTAAGTACATTTTGTCCAATGTACCCAACACAAAGAGTATCTTAGTCGTCATTTTTTGGATTTTTGCATGCATTATGGTATTATTCATCAAATTAGTTGTCCACACACTTCTTAACAAAATGGCGTTGTTGAATGCAAAAATCGTCATCTCCTGGGTGTTGCTCACACCCTTCTTATACAAATGAATGCTCCCCGATCATATTATGGTCATGTCGTCATTCTCTCTTATTATGTCATCAACTGTATTCCCTCTTTGGTGCTTCACGGATACACCTTGCTCTTAATCTTGTATCGAGGAGTCACACCATTTTATTTACCTCTACATGTTTATAGCTTTACGACATTTATCCACTCTCCTTCTCCTAGTTGTGACAAACTTTCTCCTCGTTCTATTAGGTTCATTTTTCTTAGCTACTGTCCGAATCAGAAGGTGTATCAGTGCTTTGATCCTCTCTTCGAAAATAGTATGTTTCTGTTGATGTCATGTTCTTTGAAGATACACCTTACTTTTCTCGTGCCTTGACTCTCTCATCACTTGATGATTACCCTTCTATACATATTATCGCTGCACCTCAACCCGAACCTCATCTTTCTTTTATGCCTCTTCCCCATCTTCATATGCAAATTTCTGTTTCCCCACCTCTGTCTCCTGATCATACTTTGCCTTTAGAGTCATTGTCGACAGTTCCCAGGTTAGTAATCTCTTCGATGGATGGATCTGATACAGAAGACAAGTCAGATCTAGATCTTCCCATTGCTCTATTGAAAGGGGTTCAGACGTGCACTAAGAATTTCATTCATGATGTTGCCTCTTATGCCCATCTTTCTCCAACTGAAAGGAATTTTTCTCTCGCTCTCTCAGCTACTATCACCCTGACTACCTATCAAGAAGCACTTGTTATTCCTCATTAAAAAGTTACTATAGATGAAGAAATGAATATCTTGATCAAAAGGGATACTTGGACTCTTGTCCTTTCCCTTCAAGGTGGATGTGATTGGTTGTTAGTGGGTCTTTGTCATCAAGTTTCACCCTAATGGAACTATTGATCACTATATGGCTAGGTTGTTGGACAAGGGCTTTACTGAGACATATGGTGTGGAATTCTTTGATACCTTCTCACTGGTTGCTCGCATAACACAATCTACATTCTTTTCTCTATGGATATTAACAAGGATTGGGAGATATCTCAGTTAAATATAAAAAATTTCTTCCTTTATGGTGATCTCCAAGAGGTGGTATACATGGAGCAGTCTCCTGAGTATATTTCTCAGGGGGAGTCTCAGGTGTGCAAGTTGTGGAAAATAATATATGGTCTAAAGCAAAGTCCACGTCCTAGTTCGACAAGTTTAGTAAAGTTATCTCAGTTATTAGTTTTGCTCGAAGTTTTGTAGATCATTCTCTTTTTATACGCAAGACTTCTAAATAGCTAGTTGTTCTTGCTGTCTATGTGGATGACATCCTCCTTACAAATGTTGATAATGAGGGAATTGATTTAGCAAAGAAACATCTTCTGCAACATTTTGTTACAAAAAATATGAGGTATCCTAAGTACTTTCTGGGAATTGAAATCTCGCAAAAAACTAACTCAGTAGTGCTCTCACAACGGAAATATATGTTGGTCCTTTTGAAAGAGACTGATCTTCATGGGGCAAGACTTGTTTGATGTCCGATGGCTGTTTATGAAAACAAGTGTTGGATTGAGGATTCACCTCTTCTTCTAGATAATACTAGGTTTAGATGACTAATACGAAAACTCATCTATCTGACTATCATAAGACCATATATCTGTTTTGCAGTAGGCTAGTACAGTCAGTTTATGCAAGTCCCGGGGGAATGCCATCTTTGTTCAACCTTGAAAATCTTGGAATATGTGAAAGAGTATCCAGGAGATGGGTTACTATTTCAGTAGAATAACCATCTGAGGATTGAAGCATACTTTGATTTCAGCTATGTTGACAATAAAGAAGCTAGAAAATTTACATCTAATTTTTGCACCTTTGTAGGAGAAAATCTGACTAGCTGGAAAATCAAGAAATAATCATTTATGTCTAGGTCAAGTGTTGAAGCAAAATACAGAAGCATGACTTTGACAACTTGCGAATTGAAATGGTTACGGACACTTATGCTTGACTTAGGGGAGGTATATCATCATCCCCTACCAATCTTCTGTGACAACAAGGACACTATATACATATAAAAAAAATCTAGTTTTCATGAGAGGACAAAGCGCATTGAAGTTGACTGCTACTTTATCAGGGAAAAAATATTGAAGAATCAAATCTGCACTATGTTCGTCACTTCTAACAAAAAACTTATAGATATTTTTACAAAACCAGTATCCACTTCTATTTCAAATGTCTGTGACAAGCTGAACATGATTGACATATATCCTCCAGTTTGAGGGGTAATATTAGAACTGGCGGTCTGACCTAGCGGTCTGGTGTTGGCGGTTTGGCAGACTACTCTAGCGAACTGGTTTAGCAGTATGGCTGTCTCGAGGACTAATGAGACTGCATCTTTGATAAAGCAAGGGAAGCTTGGTGGTCTAACCGGTATTACGGTCTGACGATCAGGAGGCTGAAGCTGTTATGGTCTGCCAATTAGAGTTGTCTAACTACATCTGTTACTCCTGGTAGTAAGTTGTAGTCTAGATCAGAGACCAGTGGATACTTAACTGGTAGTCGGTCATTATGGCAGTTAGCTTTTCTAACCGCACAGCTCGCTGCGGTCTGTAAATATCAGTTCGTTCAGTACACATGTTGTAATTTGGTCTCACACCGTATGTTGTATTCTCTTTCTATCTTCTCTCCCTTATAAATAGAGAGTTATACCCATATAATGTTAAGTTTTTGGAAATGAAAAATGTCGGTTATTTAGATTTTCTCATAATTATTATTCTTTGTTTTGGTGTAACAAACTACTGATACACACATATACACTTTGATTATCTATACAACTACAACAGCTTCTTATTTCATAAAAAGTTAGAGCTCCTGGAGAATAATTTCGATAAATAAAATCACGGACACAGGTTTTCAACACCAACCAATAGGCTCTTAAACTTCAGGAAGCATGACTCGATTGAAAATAAGAACTCCTGCTCCCGCACTACAGGGCATCATGCCCTCGCACTGCAGAGCACCCACTCCCGCGCTGCAGAGCTCCCGCTCCCCTGTTGTAGGTATTCGTGTCCCCGGGATGTAAAGCACCCGCTCCTACGCTACAGGGCTTCGTGCCCCCACGCTGTAGAGCACCTGCTCCCATGCTGCAGGGCTTCTACCCCCGCGCTGTAGAGCACCCGATCCCACGCTGTAGAGTTTTGTGCCCCCGAGCTGTAGAGCACCCACTCTCGTGTTGTAGGGCTTCATTCACCTATGCTGTAGAGCACTTGCTCCTACACTATAGGCATCATGCCCCTACACTACAGAGTACCCACTCCGACACTACAGAGCTTCGTGCCCCTGCACTGCAATGCATCCACACCTGCAATATAGGGCTTTGTACGCTAGCACTGTAAAGAACACGCTCCCGCACTGCAGGGCTTTGTGCCTCCACCCTATAGAGCACCTGCTCCCGTGCTGCAGGGATTCGTGTACCCAAACTGTAAAGCACCCGCTCCCACGCTATAGGGCTTCATGCCCCCCGAATTGCAGAGCACCCACTCCATTATTGTAGGGCATCATGACCCTGCGTTGCTGATAACTTCTTAAAAAGAAGTTATTTTAGTTCACTTCCTTGAACTTTATGCTCGCTTTAATCGAGAAAAATGGTTTTACATCAAATAAAATGAGATTAAATTTATATATGGTCTAAAATGGATAATAATATCATTTTTTTGTTATTATTGCAGAAGCGCTGGAGAATTCGAAGTTGTGACAAAACATCGCAAAATCCTGAAAAGTTGTTGCAACATACTAGAATCCGAAAATTCAAAATTCAAATTTAAAATTTGGCATCATTCACAAATTCAATTATGAGGAGTCTTGGTTCGTTTTGGCATGAAATAAAAGAGCAAAATATCATCTTAAAAAGAGTGTATTACTTCAAGGAAAGCAATAATATTTTATTACAAAGATTTTTTCCATTAAATAGGACAATTTAGATAAAAGGAAAATGATCTTTTGGAGATCTCGCTTTTGAACCAAATTAGAGGGGCTGATTTAGGGAGTTCAGCTAGCACATGAAGAGCATATATAGGGGGATTTTGACCAGTAAAGGAATCATTCATCATCATTTTGGAGGAGGAACGACTAGAAGAGAAAGAAGAAATCCGACGAAGAATTCCTACAGCATTTGGTTTTAGTCATCATGTTTTGTAAAATCTTTTTAATTGCGCGTTGTTTTCAATCAAGCATGAACTAATTTTTCTTAGTCTTATATGATGAGAGTTTTATGTATGTTGTGATGATGGATTTCTTTTAAAAGCCTAGAAATGTTTGTTAGTTTATCTTTGCTGGTTTATGATTTTTAATGAAATTCTGGTTCTTCAATAAGTATTGCGCTTCAAGATTCGAGAGAGGGGAGACGTTAGTACTTGGTGAAGATTTTCTTTCTACGTTGCGAGTTTCGAGAGAGGAGAGACATAGGTTTTCTTAAACCAAGTTTCTGAATTTTATTTTTGTTGGGGATGACCCCCATTTTATAGGAAATAGGTGTGCACAAAACCACACACCCATGATCCCCACCTTAAAAGAAGTGGGATCATGGAATTGATCGCGTGCGTGATCGCCGCGCCCGATCCCTCGCACACCGATCCCATTACGTGTAATGGGGAAACCGCCGCGAACTCCACCTCACCGGCGATGGGCGGCCGACCTCCTCCCCGGACACCGGCCACCCACCCTCTTTCGCCGCGCTGACCCCGGTCGCGGCCAAGGAAGCGGCCGCCCGGGCCGTGCCATCCCCGGCTATCGACACGGCCAAGGGGGAGGCATAAACCAAGTGAGTTTAACTCTGATTGATCCGAAGCTACTACACAATAGACTTGGACATATTCACTATAAGAAAATGCGAGATCTAGTTAAGAGTCAAAACATCGCATTAGATCTTTCTATTCAATTTGATACGTGTGAGATTTGTACCCAGATTAAGATCACTAGAAACCCTTATAAGACAGTTTCTAGGAGCACACAACTTCTGGAGTTGATACATTCCGACCTCTGTGATTTTCGTAGTCATGCCACTAGAGGAGGAAGGAAATATCTAATTACTTTCATCCATGATTTTTCCAGATATTGTTATATTTACCTATTGAAATCAAAAGATGAGACATTTGAGACCTTTAAGATCTTCAAATCTCGGGTAAAAAATCAATTAAATCTAAAGATTAAGAGACTTAGAAGTGATCGAGGGGGAGAGTATACTGTAACTGGGTTTAAGTACTTTTGTGCCTCTGAGAGTATAATCCTAAAAACCACAGCTCCTTACTCACCCAGTCGAATGGTATTGCTGAGCGTAAGAATAGAACTTTAACAAAAATATTGAATTCTATACTCCTCACAGCTGACATGCCTAATTTATTTTGGAGGGAAGCAGTCCTAACTAACAAATCACATTCTAAATAGAGTGCCTCACTTAAAGCTCAACTCCAGTCCGTATGAGTTGTGGCATGACCATCCTTATAGATATGACACTCTAAAGAATTGGGGCTGTATTGCTTATGTGAGAATACAAGACCTTAAAAGACCTAAGGTGGGACCTAGAACAACTACTTGCGTGTATCTAGGTAGTGAAGAATATAGTGCAGCTGACAGTTTCTGGATCTATCCACTAATACAGTGATAGAGTCTAGAGATGTTATTTTCTTTGAACACAAATTTATCAAAGATCTTGGCTTGACCGTCTCTGGGTCTACTGACATGATTTCAGAATCTACTGTAGAACCTGAAGCTGGCGCCTCTAGCACTGCTCCCCAACCTCTAGAGGTGGAACTTGTTCCTCTTAGAGTATCTACAAGAGATAGAATTCTTAAGGATTTTTGTGAGAATTTCGTCACCTACCACTTAGAGGATGATCCATTCTCCTATCAGGAAGCATTGAAATCTAGAGATACGTTATTATGGGTAGAAGCCATCTATGATGAGATGAACTCGCTGTTACAAAATAACACTTGACATCTAGTTGACCTGCCGAAAGGAGCTAAAGTCCTAGGATGCAAGTGGGTACTGAAGAAGAAATTGCACAGTGATGGGTCTATAGCCAGATATAAAGTACGTCTAGTAGCTAAGGGTTATAAACAATAGGGGGAATTAACTATTTTGGCATTCAAAGCGAACATGTCTATCACTTCTCAACTCTTAGAGCTGGTCAACCCGTGTTAGAAGCTGGATGATGATCATTCGAAGATGGACGACAACCTCTTTGTGTACATGATTCTGAGTAAGCTGCCTTCTAAGTGGCTCTTTTTCAAAATCGAGATGTACACACTGAAAGAGAAGATCAGTTTGGATGAACTCAAAAGGTTCATCCATATTGAGGACCAAAACATCGCTGGGAAAAGCTTGGAGTAGGTTGCGCATCCCTCACAGGCTGTCAACTTCGTTTCATGTCCTAGTAAGCCTTCTCGGAAGCCCCCGACACCTAAGGGTGATACCCCCGCACCGTTGGCAGTCAAAAAGCCTTCTCTAAAAAGGAAGAAGGGCAAGTTCCACAACTGCAGCAAATGGGGTCACTGGGCCACTGAATGCAGGGGTCCGAAGAAACAAAAGGAGGAATCCCCACAAAATATGGAAAACATGGTGGTCGACAACTCTAATCCCAAGTCCTTCGTAGCTATGATTAGGAGTAGTCGCCGTAGTGCGTCGTCTGAGTGGTGGCTGGACAGTGGTGCTACCTGTCACGTCACAAATGATAGGGGTCTTCTTTCAATGGTCACAGCGGTCAAGGATAGAGTTGAAAACTGCTGATGGAGGAGCACTTGTAGTTTGGGATCCAGAGAAGGATGACCTGCTGGACACTGACTTCTAGAGTGTTTGTTTGGTTTTTTGTCTTTAGCTTAGAGCATTGTTTAGCTCTCTTTCCTTTTCATCTGTTGTTTGGACTATTTTTTGTTGCTCTTCTGTTGGTCATGAGACACAAGGTGTGCTAGTACCCGATTCTCTGATTGTACTTTTGGCTATGATGTGTTGCTGCTGAATTTATGTTTTATATATTCTTATGCGTGCATATTAACTTTTGTTTCTTTAAGTCCAATTTATTTTGACGGATGTTGTGGACACGGTTGTGTACTGAGTCCAATTCTGGTTGAACATTACACACACCACCCCTTTTTCCAGCGTCGGTCTCAGCGCGAACATAGGAGGAGATTGTTAGGATATTTGTTTTATATGTCCGCGCATGTCAGGACCGACTCAGAACGATCCATTGGGTTTCGTGACATTAGGGTGTAATGGCTCTACGCTGGAGATACTATATAAGGCCATTTCACACTTGATGAGCCTTAGTGGATTATCTTAAGCGGAGCCTCAACAATAAATTCAACATAGCACGCAAAGGGAGAACGAAATGTCACTTTCATGCTAACAACATTGATTATTATTATTATTATTCACTTCACCTTCGTCAGAGATGACAAGGGAAAGATAAAATATAGTGATTTTTGATATCGAGAGATATGAACTTCCGCTTTAAAATCATTGCAAGATAAACCAATCAAATATTTTCATAAGTCATTATTCTAAACCATTCATCACAATAGACATAGGAAATCGAAATGCAAGACTATTTCTCCATCTTGATTAAAAATTATTCTTATAGAATAGTATCATTTAATTTTAGTAGTAATTTTAAATCAATTCAATAAAATCTCTAATTAATTAAATTTGCTTGGATTTAGAGAAAATGTTGAGTTAGTACTTATAAGTAAAGAAGAACAAGAGCAACACTTGTATTTATTAACTGTTTTACAAAGCGAGACATACAAGCATGAGACATGATTTCGCGTTGCACCCGATGGAGATCAAAAAAGTAGACAAGTACAAAACTGACAAACTGAAAAACACAAGCCGTCAAGCTACATATTCGCACTTCAGGTCACCTAAATGAACCAGGTTGCCTTTCACCTGTCTAGACTTCAGGTCGCCTGACCGCAGAGGTTGCCTGACAGCAAAAGTCTTGCAAGTAACACAACCCGCAGAGGTCAGTCCGCAGAGGTCGCCTCGAACAGAACACTTGGAATATTTGATAACAGAGCACAAGTCGCATAGAGTGAGCCTTCAAGTCGCGCGACCTAATCTATGTCGCTTGCCTAAGAACTGAGAACTGCACCCAAGGAAGAAGACTTCTCCAGTAGCACAGCCCGCGACTCAACTACTTAACCGCCAACTGCTGCCCGTTGTACCACACTGAGACTCCAATGACCGCAAGTATTGGTCACCTAGTCGCCCGGTGCTAGCCGCACAGTTCGCAAACCACAGCTTCACAGATCTCTTCTCTTTGTCATGCGGTCTAGAAAACCTTAACCGCAAACTTAAGTTCTCCTAGTTCTCGCTCTAATTCTCGATACAAATGAGGGGGTCGGGTCCCTATTTATAGGTGAAGTGGGAAATAATTCATAATTTTCACAGTAAAACGGCAGTTAACATTTTCAAGCGATATCAAGGAATCAAAGTGATTGATTGTGTGCATCAAGCGCAATCAAAGTGATTGATTGTGTGGTTCAATATATTCTAAATCACCACCACATCGATCTTTCAATGTCATTCATAATTTTCAACTTTCGTTTAGGAAAATAATTCCATAATTTAAAAGAAATGCATGAGCTCAATGGCGGGATCACCATGGGAAGCAGGGGAATTCATGGGCACGGTGATCTGGAGAGGAAAAACATAGTGATCCTTTTTGGGGTTTGGATTCCCATCGGGGCCGAGTAAGGGGTCACCTTTCAGATTTCGCGAAGGGGGTCGAGAATCGCTGACAAGAGCTTCTGCTTCTGAAAAAGTGCTCCTTCAATTTAAAAAGTTATAATAAATGTTTGTGCTATTTTATTTTAAAAAAATTGTGTACCCCCATTATCTATTTTCAGGATCCATCACTGGAACAATGTGTTAAATGATCGAATATTTTGGGGCATGAAAAAATGTAATATTTAAATAATTGAAACCCTAAATCATGTGACATTGATTTCATATCCCAATTACATTCATTTCATATCCCTTTTGTGTCATTGACATAAAAGATGTCATTTAAAGTATATCTGTTTCTATCTATATAGATAGGAAAAGTTAAGAAATCATCATATAATAATCGATAACTTGCAATAGAAAAGAAAAAGGGGAGGTTTGTGAGATCATTGGGCCATGCGGGTTCTCCATAATAATTATGCCCCATCCCTTTAGCCAATTTAGCTCTTAATACATGATCATTCAAATCAGGTTTCTTTGTTATTTAGATAGGTGAATTTTTGTGGATCCATCCCCCAATGGAACTGGACATGATAATTTTTTATCATCCGACTCGAGCAAGAATCACAGAAAGAGATTCAATTTCGATTTCATACATACCCACATGTATAATGTAGATAGAATGTAGAATGATTCTATGTCAGAAAAGATTTTAGAGTAATGTATCGCAATTCTTTTCGGAGGATTCTATGGTTCTTCGAAGAAACTTTCGTACATTATGTTCGATATCAAGGAAAAGCAATTTTGGCTTCAAAGGGAACTCTAATTCTGACGAAGAAATGGAAATTTCATCTTGTTCACAATTTTTTTTCATTTTTGGTCTCAATCTTATAGGATCCATATAAAGGAATTACTCAACTATTCCTTATCTTTTCTGGGGTATTTAGGACTCAAACTTGTGACATCAAAGTCACAACAAATAATTAATGGGCTTTATTAGCTCAAAGAAGTTGTGAGCCATGTTCGATGTTTCCGGTGCGCCTCCCTCATTTGTGGGAAATTTTGATGTACGGGATGGGCGTCTCATGAAAAAAATAATATTTACTAAATAATTTATTGTTTTTTTATAAAATAAATTATATAAAAAAGTTAATCATGACTTTTTTACAATCATTTTAATATCCTATTTACCAATAAAAAATTTTAATTCATAGATAAAAATCTGTCTGAACAATGCGCCTTTTAAAATCCAACCAGATATCGTTTTTGTTCTTTTTAATCCCGAATTTTGCTGACGTTCCGATAGCAGATTCGACGGACATACGCATCCCTGTGCAATGAGGATGACATCCACGCCCCGTACCCCCCCAAAAAAAGTTCACTTGTTGATCTGACATAGAACCCCTCTTCATCTGTCTGGTAAATCAGAAGGCAAAGTTCTGGATTTATAAGGCTAATAGAATATCAAGCATTGGTAGTTTTTTTTATACAAATCTTTGAAATGATGAAAACAGATTTTACTCCAGGATATATCTCCAGCAGCTGCATAAGCATCCTTCTAATTTTGTTTTTATTTCTCTACACTTCAAGTGTTTGCCCTTTTGTCTCAATGATTTTTTGGAGTATTTGTTGCACATTGATACGCTTGTGGGTATCCGCGGGATGGCATTCTCGAACACTCCCTACCGCACTTAGGCTTCGTTTGGGAGGACATATTTTCACCGGTCAAGCGTTTACGACCGCATGAACCGGACCTTAATCATGTGGTTGTAGCCGCTTGACTGGTGAAAATAAGTCCCCCAAACGGAGCCTTAATTTAAGCAACACACATTTCATTGAAAAAGTTTTGAGAACTAAATAAATCCATGGTTGAATTAATGTAGCTAGTGATGTTAGCTTGTGCGTTCAATTATTTTTTGTGAAGATGACATATGTAAATCTAATCGAGATATTTGCAACTAATTTTGACCTCACCAAGTTCATCTTCTTCTTTAATGATAGAGTCATCGGAATCTTTGAAAGAAACACTACCGTCATCTTTGGCACAATATAGTGCGACATCTAATTGTAATAAAAAACAATTCTTTTTTGTGATCTAATTGTGATATCTTACATATATGTTCAAATTTTGGTATATGCATTGATCATCAAAAAAAAAAATCTTCGTCTTTTGATTGGGCCCCCTAGTCAAACTTCCCGGATCCGCCCCCGACCTATATTTCACATCTTGAGCACAACATTAAACAATTTTCTTAAAACTTGTTTCTAATTATTGGCTACTAATTTATTATATTACTAATGGGTTGTTAGTTTTGCCCACTACATTATTGTTGTCACTTTTTTAAAATTACAAATTAATTTGTAGATAAAAAGCTAACTAAAAGCACTTCAAAGTGAAAGTTATTTTTTTAAAAACAGCATGCCCAATTATTCAAATAATGTCAAAGTGAAGGTTAAGTTAATAAAAATGATTAGTTTATTTTATATTTAAGCTATACTCTTGCTAGTCATGTTATTATCTTGCTTTTCATACACCTTTGCATGAAATGCAAAGATTTTATAGAATGCATGTATTTAATCTATACTTGCAACGCCCCGTTTTTTCAGCGATTATTTTTATTCTCGTTTGGCGTTACGATGACGCGTTTCCGTGGCTTGTGCCATTTGTGGAGTGTGGTTTAACTCCTTAGAACTGAGTGCCCTATTCTGTAGCCTGTTGGCAAGATCTCCCTAGCAAGCCGAGTCGTTTTGGGTGACCCGGTGTGGCCTCTCGGGGGGATGTTGATGTTTGGCTTTATTTGGGTATAACTCGAGTTCTGTTCGTCGAAAATTAATTTCGACTTCGCCGTTGTGTTCGTAGCGTGGGTATTTAGCTACGGTGCGAATTTCGTCGAATTCCGAGGTAGTTCGGTTTTCGCGTCGTTTAGGTGTTTTATGTAATTTTGTAATTAATTATATTATTATATAATATATATATATATATATATATATATAGAATGAAAGGAGCCGATCCATCATCTTCCCCACTCGAACCGCCGCCCCTGTACGAGAGAAGGAAACCGCCGGACTACGTACCCTTCCCTTCGGACGCCGATTCCCGGAGCGTTTGTGGACGGAATTCGATTCCGAGAGTGGATTCGGATTGCTCTCGTCAAGACCTTCATTCCTGCGGTAAGAAATTCGATTTTCGTGGAGTTTTGGGAGGATTGGAATTTTCGGTTTTGGAAGTTTTCCGCCATTAATGGCCGAGTGTTTGTTTTAGGTGTTGCGGCCGTTTTGATCCGTGCGAAGAGGAGGAAAGCAGTCCAAAGCTTCGCTGTGAATTGAGGCAAGTGGTATTCTTGCCCTTGCCAAGTTTTCTTTTTGAATTTTCTTGCTGAAATTGAAATCCCGGTTAGCCCAGGTTAGAGGCCTTGTTGTTCTCATTTTCTTGCTAACTATAGGGCTTAGTTCTTCCTACTGAAACCCCCCCTATTTTGTGATGATTGAAATCCAAATTGTCGGCGTGGAGCCGTTGTTTTCCTTTATTTTGATTGTTGCTCTGGTTCGGGTGTAGCCGAGAGGGAGAGTTAGGAGGGGGGGGGGTGTGGTTGCCGATTTTTTTCGTTAAGGTATTACTCGAATGATTAGGCATAGTTCGTATGGTAGTGGTGCGCGACGTTGATAGTTGTCTGCTGCTACTGCAGTGGCGTGAGTCGTGTGCGCGTTCCGGTGTCGTTCGGGAAATTCCAAACGGTACAGGTTGACCGCGCACGGTCATCAACCGTTAGGGCGCACGACCACTAGTCGTGTGCCTCTGCTCGTGCGCGGCTGTCTTTCAGTTTCCAAAGTTCTGTCTCGGAAAATCGCACGAGCGCTGGCAACAGTGCGCACGACCAATGGTCGTGCGACACTGATCGTGCGCAGTTGCTAGGTTTTCTGTCAGGTTTTCCAGGTTCGCTTCGCACGATCATCAGCCGATGAGTGCGCACGACCGCTGATCGTGCGTCACTGATCGTGCGCTTTGTATATTTTCTTTTGCTAGGCGAATTTAGATGGTTTCGAGTGCGGGAGTTTAGATACTCAAGTGGCAGGCAACTACTCGAGTTCTGGATCTTCTGCCTTGGTCGTTCGACTGTCGTCGAGCTCCGTATTCTTTAGTGGGTTTGTGGGTAGTAACTTTATTTTGGCGGCGAGTGAGGCTAGCTCACTCAACGCCAAAGTTTAGGTAGGCACTGAGTGGGTTTCACTCAACGCCTAGTCGTGTTGGTTTATTTCAACACTCTTCCTTTACCTTGTATTTCGTTTCCGAGTGGATTTCCAGTTGTATTTCTGGGTTTTCCTTGTCGGCCGTTTTCTTTATTTTCCTAAAGGCTGAATCGTGGGTCGTGGTTAGTAGTGGTGGTTGTAGCTCTTTATGGGGGTGGAGTTGTGTGATATAGCCAAGGCCACCCAGGTTTTTCTTGCTCCAGGTACGGGCTGGGCATGTCGGGTGGAAGGTCCCTTGTGTTTTCACGTGTTGACCCTCGAGCTTTTGACTTGGACATGGTGGATTGGGGGACTGCGTTTGCCTTCGATCCGGTTCCTTGTTGTTGTTTTTGCTACTATCACTTCCCACAGTTTAGGGTGTTAGAAGTTTCTTCTTTGGTAGTTTGCAGCATTCTGGCTCTTGGCAGCCTAGTAGGCCCTGCAGGATGTGATTCCTGGGCTGGGTCGTTGCTGTTTCTTTGCACGTTGTGCATTTCTTGTTGTCCTATTTTGGACAGTTGTGACTCTTTCTACTGTATGTTTTTCTGTTACTTTGTCCTTTGGTTGACTCTTTCATGCAGTTTTTCTTTGTTTAGCTTGCTGAGGTATTCTGTTTTCTTTTGGAATACCCCAGGTTCTGAGCTGTAGCCAGTCTGGTGGCTAGTTGGAGGTGGTGTTGTTGGTGGACTCCCGGACCTTGGAGTTCTGTTTACCTTGTTAGTGAGGTTGTTTTCAGTACTCTCTTACAGACATATATTTGTGCTAGTGGGTTCGTGTCAGGTTGTTGGCGCCCACTGGTAGTTTCTACCTTGTACTAGATATATATACTATTGCTGCTACCATTTTCTGGAGATAGTCTACTTGCTCTGAGAAGGTTTTATGCTAGGTTGCTAGTTATTTTTAAACTATAATTGTTATTATAAATAAAGCTCATGATCAGCATGTTTTATAAGCGAAATCACTATTTTCCAAATCACGTATAAAGACCATTTTCTTATATATTATATAAATTAAATGTAGGGTCTTGCATAGCATGAGTGGTTCTCTTGGAACCCTTATGCGCTCCTTAGGAGGTTAAACCTAAATAAAGTATTTTTCCGCAGCGTATAAATATAGTTTTTCTTTTGTGGACTAGGTGATCCACTGAGCCGAGGGATACGGACTCTAAAATATAACTGATTTTCTATTCATTAAGCACATGATTTTCTTGCATAAAGATTGTAGTTGGTTTTGCCTGAGCGTCAGCAGTTATCCCCTGCTTGACGTGGCATCATGACGCGTGTTTTCTCTTACTCTGATAATTCTTAATTCGGAGAAAATACGAGTTGTGACAGTTGGTATCAGAGGGAGGTTGCTTGACAAGTTAGTTGAGCAACCTTCCTTTGTTCGCTTATTAGTAGTTCAGCATCATGTCATTCACACACCGATATGTCATCAGCACGTCTTGGCAAAAGCACGAACACTACACTCATAGCATAACATGAAGTATACGGGGCATATTATGTAGTATGGGATGCATAATATGTGTTCGTATATGGATCCACCATAGGGGCTACATGTGAGGGTTATGTAGTATGGGATGTATAACCTCACCACATGACTGCGACTAGCACGTTTCTTTTTCGTTGCATGGAAATGTTATGTAGTATGAGATGCATAACATTTTCATGCGTACGCTGCTCATAACATGCATTAGGGCCTTTTTTTTAGAATGCATAGCACAATCATGCATATCATATCATTGCATAAGCACAACGCGCCGAGCTAAAGATTTGCAGGATGACATATGTACACACATGAGTTTTCAAATTAACATAAGTTCATGCATCCGATCTAGGCACAAGAGTTAGTAAGGTGGTGGTTAACCATCCTAGGTTAGGGCATATCATCTAATTTTTGTGAAGAAGATAAACTCTCAGAGCAAGTTTAGCAGCTTTAAGTCTATATCTACATATGTATTGTCTGTACTGGTAATCGGTTCTAGTCGTGGGATTTGGATCTGATTTGCGTTGTAATAATTTTTAGGATGGCTAGGCGTCCTGCGACTCGATCGACTCCCCTGTCTGAGGGTGAATCTTCTGGAGCTCAGAATGATGCGGTGATCGAGAGCCTGCGTCAGAGTAGCGAAGCTATGGGCAGGCAGTTGGAGGAGGTGCAAGCCCAGATTCAGTCTTTGGTGGCAGTTGTGGCAGGGCAGGCTCAGGGTGCGCAAGTTCCTGCTGGGGGGGTTAGCTGTTCCTCCTCCTCCTGCACCCTTGAGACCTCCAGTGGTGGTGCCAGCAGAGATGGCCTTCATCTCGCAGTTTCAGAGGCTGAGCCCTCCCACTTATGATGGGAAGGCAGATTTCATGGTGATAGACGACTGGCTGATCTCCATGGAGGAGATGTTCTCGTACTCAGGGATTGCAGATGATCAGAGGGTGATGATAGCCGCCTATCAGCTTAAAGGTTTGGCTAAGAGTTGGTGGCTGAGAGAGAAGGAGAGCCTGGTAGCCGGATGCTCTTGGGAAGTGTTCAAGGAGATGCTGTTGAGGAAGTTCTTACCCTCGGTCGAGCGTGACCGCCTCATGAACGACTTCCTCCATCTGAAGCAAAGGCAACTCACGGTGGGTGAGTATGAGATAGAGTTCAGCAAGTTGAGCCATTTTGCCCCTGGATTGGTCAGCGTTGAGGCTGATCGAGTTAAGCGATTTCTCGGTGGTTTGAGGAGTGAGGTGCAGCAGTTGGCCAGTGCTTATGGGTCAGTGACTTATGCTGGAATTGTAGAGGCTGCTCTTAAGGTCGAGGCCATTGAGACGGCGAAGAGCAGAGGCCAGCAGTTGAAGAAGGATAAGAGGAAGTTGGTAGAGGAAAAGAAACCCCTGGTACCCGATGCTGTTCCGGGAAAGAGGAGCAGGGTGGTGTGCAGTTTTTGTGGCCGGTCAGGCCATCCTGTCGAGAGGTGTTTCAAGAAGGCGGCAGCTCAGAAGAAGGAGCAGGTTCATGCGATTCAGGGTGCTCCTAGGAGAGATGCCTCCTGTTCTGTTTGTAAGCGATCCGGGCATGATGCGGCCCAGTGTTGGTCCAGGGATAGAGTCTGCTTTCAGTGTGGGCAAAAGGGTCACATTAAGTCGAGGTGTCCTCAGGTCCAGTCAGCTCTTCCTGCAGTTCCATTGCAGTCATTACCTCCACCTCAGCGTGTGGACAAGGGAAAAGGGAAGCTGAACGTGATTTCTTCCGAGGAGGCTCAGACTTCGACCCAGGTGATCTCAGGTTAGTTGTTTGTTGTTTTTCTTTCTATCCTGGTAGTTTAGTTGCTAGATTATTTGCGGTACTGTTGTGCTAGTTCCTTAGCTTTGTGCGTTCCTATAGGGAAGTTTAAGGTGAAGAACCGCTGGGCGCGTGTTCTGTTTGACTCCGGCGCTACCCACTCGTTCGTGGCTAGAGCCTTTGTGGAGCGTCATCGGTTGTCTCTAGATCGTGTTCGGGATTCCTTCCGTGTCAAGTTTCCCTCTGGTGAATCTGTGTTGTCAGATTTGGGTATTTTGGATTGCCCGGTTTTGTTGGAGGATTTTCTTGCAAAGGCGGACCTGAAGATGATTGATCTAGAGGACTTCGATGTCATTTTGGGCATGGACTGGCTCTCTCGGTATGATGCGGTCATTCAGTGCAAAGGAAAGCTCTTGGACTTCATCAGGGACGACGGTCAGCCCGGCAGCGTGTATGCTGATCCGTGTCAGGATTCTCCTGTTCTCTCTGCGGTATGTGTTCAGAGATTGTTTCTTTCTGATTGTTGTGTTTGTTTAGTCTCGGCGGTTGGAACCGTTGTTAGCGTGCCACGCTTGGAGGAGATTCCTATTGTTCGTGGTTTCGCCGATGTTTTTCCTGATGATCTTCCTAGTATCCCTCCTGAGCGGGATGTGGAGTTTGTTATTGATTTGGAGCCGGGTACGCGTCCTATTGCTAAGGCGCCGTACCGGATGGCCCCTCGTGAGTTAGAGGAGTTGCGAATTCAGTTAGATGAGTTGTTGGCTAAAGGTTTTATCAGGCAGAGTTCGTCGCCTTGGGGTGCTCCTGTTTTGTTCGTAAAGAAGAAAGATGGGTCGATGCGGCTTTGCATCGACTATAGAGAGTTGAACAAGGTCACTATCAAGAACAGGTACCCTCTGTCGAGGATCGATGATTTATTTGACCAGTTGCGTGGTAGCACGGTGTTCTCCAAGATCGATCTTCGTTCGGGCTATCATCAGCTCAGGATCCGTGAGGCAGATATTCCACGGACTGCGTTTAGGTCGAGGCATGGACACTTTGAGTTTTTGGTGATGTCGTTTGGTTTGACCAACGCACCATCAGCTTTCATGGACATGATGAATCGGGTATTCAAGGATTTCCTAGACAAGTTTGTGGTGGTCTTCATTGATGACGTGTTGGTTTATTCTCGCAGTGCTGAGGAGCATGAGCAGCATCTGCGCTTAGTACTATCGGAATTGAGGAACCACAAGTTATTCGCCAAGTTGAGCAAGTGCGAATTTTGGTTGCCTCAGGTTTCTTTTCTAGGTCACGTGGTGAACAAGGATGGGATCTCGGTTGACCCAGAAAAGATTGCAGCAGTGATGGATTGGAGTAGGCCGAATACTCCTAAGGAGATCAGAAGTTTCTTAGGTTTGGCTGGCTATTACAGGAGATTCGTGGAGGGTTTCTCTTCTCTAGCCGCACCTTTGACCAAGCTGACTCAGAAGAATGTGGCTTTTGTTTGGAGCGAGAAGTGCGAAGAAGCTTTTCAGGAGTTAAAGAGGAGATTGTGTACTGCTCCCGTTCTGACCCTTCCTACTGAGGGCGTGGATTATGATGTGTATGTGGATGCTTCGCATATAGGTCTGGGATGAGTATTAATGCAGGATGGAAAAGTAATCGCTTATGGGTCAAGGCAGCTGAAGACTCATGAGAAGAATTATCCTACGCATGACCTTGAGTTTGCAGCGGTTATCTATGCGTTGAAGTTGTGGAGGCACTTACTTTATGGGGCTCAGTGCAAGATTTTTACTGACCATAAGAGCCTAAAGTACGTGTTCACGCAGAAGGAGTTGAATCTGCGTCAGCGGCGGTGGCTTGAGTATGTGGCGGATTATGACGTAGAAATCCAGTATCATCCGGGCAAGGCCAATGTGGTGGCTGACGCCCTGAGCCGAAAGACGGGAAAGATCTTTAACCTCTCCGCCGATCGGTTAGTTGAGGAGTTCCTCCTTATGGATATTTCAGTGGGATGCTGTGGTTTGCAGAGTAGTTTGTCAGTGGCAGAGCCGTCCTGGATTTCTTTGACTAGACTGCATCAGAAGGACGATCCGGATCTGTTGCACCTTTTTACCAGGACAGAGAAGGGAGAGTTGCCAGATTTTGCTATTGATGATGCGGGTACTTTGAAGTACCGCGGCAGGTTTTGCGTTCCCGCTGTTGGGGACATTAGAGGTATGATTTGCAGTGAGGCTCATGGTTCCAGCGTTACCTACCATCCAGGATCTACGAAGATGTACCGTGACTTAAGGCAAATTGCCTGGTGGTATGGTATGAAAGGAGATATAGCCCGATTTGTTGCTGAGTGTCACACTTGCAAGCGTGTGAAGGCCGATCATGGAAGGCCTGGTGGTAAGTTGACTCCGCTAGAGATCCCGACTTGGAAGTGGGAGAGTATATCTATGGACTTCATTACGGGTTTGCCAAAATCCCCGAGAGGATTTGATTCTGTTTGGGTTATAGTGGATAGATTGACGAAGTGTGCTCACTTCGTGCCTTATAAGATTGATTACCCGATGAAGAAGATAGCGGAGTTGTACTTGAATGAAGTCATCCGACTCCACGGTGTGCCGGTTAGCATCATTTCTGATCGAGACTCCCGGTTTACTTCTCGTTTTTGGCAGAGTCTGCAGGAGGGTTTGGGTACGGATCTGAGGTATTCTACTATGTACCACCCTCAGACCAATGGGCAGACGGAGCGGGTCAATCAGATTGTTGAGGATATGATCAGGTGCTATATTTTAGACCACGGTGGAGCGTGGGATGAGCGTCTGTGACTCATGGAATTTGCTTATAATAACAGTTATCAGGAAAGCTTGCAGATGGCTCCGTTCGAAGCTTTGTATGGGAGGCGCTGTAGGACTCCGTTGTTTTGGGCTGAGGCTGGTGAGAAGCCTTTGTTGGATCCAGATGCTCTGGAAGAGATGGAAGTCGCCGTGAAGCTTATTCGGGAGAAGCTTCGTATAGCTCAGGAGAGGTATGAAAAGAACGCCAATCGGCGTAGGTCTGCTTTGGAGTTTTTAGTAGGGGATCATGTATACCTCAAGGTTTCTCCAATGGTTGGTGTGAAGAGATTTGGTAAAAATCGGAAATTGGACCCAAGGTATGTGGGCCCGTTCGAGGTTTTGGAGCGGATTGGTGTGTCTGCTTATAGATTGGATTTGCCAGCGAACTTCCCTGGTGTTCATAATGTTTTTCATGTTAGCCAATTGCGGAAGTGTGTGCGCAGCAGTGGGCAACTCTTGGATGTTGTGCCCCAGTTGGAGCCCAACCTCTCTTTTGTTGAGGTGCCAGTTCGTATTTTGGATACTCAGGAGCGTGTGCTGCGAAAGAAGTCCATACCGATGGTGAAAGTTCTATGGAAAAATCAGGATTTGGAGAGCGCGACTTGGGAGCTAGAGTCGGCCATGAGGAGGGCGTACCCTCACCTGTTTCGCTGATTTGATCGGTATGTTTACCTTTGTAACTTCTGTTTGTTACTTTTCCTTCTTTAGTAGGAGGGTTGTGCGTAAAGTTTCGGGACGAAACTTTCTTTTAGGGGGAGTGACTGTAACGCCCCGTTTTTCAGCGATTATTTTTATTCTCGTTTGGCGTTACGATGACGCGTTTCCGTGGCTTGTGCCATTTGTGGAGTGTGGTTTAGCTCCTTAGAACTGAGTGCCCTATTCTGTAGCCTGTTGGCAAGATCTCCCTAGCAAGCCGAGTCGTTTTGGGTGACCCGGTGTGGCCTCTCGGGGGGATGTTGATGTTTGGCTTTATTTGGGTATAACTCGAGTTCTGTTCGTCGAAAATTAATTTCAACTTCGCCGCTGTGTTCGTAGCGTGGGTATTTAGCTACGGTGCGAATTTCGTCGAATTCCGAGGTAGTTCGGTTTTCGCGTCGTTTAGGTACTTTATGTAATTTTGTAATTAATTATATTATTATATAATTATATATATATATATATATATATAGAATGAAAGGAGCCGATCCATCATCTTCCCCACTCGAACCGCCGCCCCTGTACGAGAGAAGGAAACCGCCGGACTACCCTTCCCTTCGGACGCCGATTCCCGGAGCGTTTGTGGACGGAATTCGATTCCGAGAGTGGATTCGGATTGCTCTCGTCAAGACCTTCATTCCTGCGGTAAGAAATTCGATTTTCGTGGAGTTTTGGGAGGATTGGAATTTTCGGTTTTGGAAGTTTTCCGCCATTAATGGCCGAGTGTTTGTTTTAGGTGTTGCGGCCGTTTTGATCCGTGCGAAGAGGAGGAAAGCAGTCCAAAGCTTCGCTGTGAATTGAGGCAAGTGGTATTCTTGCCCTTGCCAAGTTTTCTTTTTGAATTTTCTTGCTGAAATTGAAATCCCGGTTAGCCCAGGTTAGAGGCCTTGTTGTTCTCATTTTCTTGCTAACTATAGGGCTTGGTTCTTCCTACTGAAACCCCCCCTATTTTGTGATGATTGGAATCCAAATTGTTGGCGTGGAGCCGTTGTTTTCCTTTATTTTGATTGTTGCTCTGGTTCGGGTGTAGCCGAGAGGGAGAGTTAGGAGGGGGGGGGGTGTGGTTGCCGATTTTTTTCGTTAAGGTATTACTCGAATGATTAGGCATAGTTCGTATGGTAGTGGTGCGCGACGTTGATAGTTGTCTGCTGCTACTGCAGTGGCGTGAGTCGTGTGCGCGTTCCGGTGTCGTTCGGGAAATTCCAAACGGTACAGGTTGACCGCGCACGGTCATCAACCGTTAGGGCGCACGACCACTGGTCGTGTGCCTCTGCTCGTGCGCGGCTGTCTTTCAGTTTCCAAAGTTCTGTCTCGGAAAATCGCACGAGCGCTGGCAACAGTGCGCACGACCAGTGGTCGTGCGACACTGATCGTGCGCAGTTGCTAGGTTTTCTGTCAGGTTTTCCAGGTTTGCTTCGCACGATCATCAGCCGATGAGTGCGCACGACCGCTGATCGTGCGTCACTGATCGTGCGCTTTGTATATTTTCTTTTGCTAGGCGAATTTAGATGGTTTCGAGTGCGGGAGTTTAGATACTCAAGTGGCAGGCAACTACTCGAGTTCTGGATCTTCTGCCTTGGTCGTTCGACTGTCGTCGAGCTCCGTATTCTTTAGTGGGTTTGTGGGTAGTAACTTTATTTTGGCGGCGAGTGAGGCTAGCTCACTCAACGCCAAAGTTTAGGTAGGCACTGAGTGGGTTTCACTCAACGCCTAGTCGTGTTGGTTTATTTCAACACTCTTCCTTTACCTTGTATTTCGTTTCCGAGTGGATTTCCAGTTGTATTTCTGGGTTTTCCTTGTCGGCCGTTTTCTTTATTTTCCTAAAGGCCGAATCGTGGGTCGTGGTTAGTAGTGGTGGTTGTAGCTCTTTATGGGGGTGGAGTTGTGTGATATAGCCAAGGCCACCCAGGTTTTTCTTGCTCCAGGTACGGGCTGGGCATGTCGGGTGGAAGGTCCCTTGTGTTTTCACGTGTTGACCCTCGAGCTTTTGACTTGGACATGGTGGATTGGGGGACTGCGTTTGCCTTCGATCCGGTTCCTTGTTGTTGTTTTTGCTACTATCACTTCCCACAGTTTAGGGTGTTAGAAGTTTCTTCTTTGGTAGTTTGCAGCATTCTGGCTCTTGGCAGCCTAGTAGGCCCTGCAGGATGTGATTCCTGGGCTGGGTCGTTGCTGTTTCTTTGCACGTTGTGCATTTCTTGTTGTCCTGTTTTGGACAGTTGTGACTCTTTCTACTGCATGTTTTTCTGTTACTTTGTCCTTTGGTTGACTCTTTCATGCAGTTTTTCTTTGTTTAGCTTGCTGAGGTATTCTGTTTTCTTTTGGAATACCCCAGGTTCTGAGCTGTAGCCAGTCTGGTGGCTAGTTGGAGGTGGTGTTGTTGGTGGACTCCCGGACCTTGGAGTTCTGTTTACCTTGTTAGTGAGGTTGTTTTCAGTACTCTCTTACAGACATATATTTTTGCTAGTGGGTTCGTGTCAGGTTGTTGGCGCCCACTGGTAGTTTTTACCTTGTACTAGATATATATACTATTGCTGCTACCATTTTCTGGAGATAGTCTACTTGCTCTGAGAAGGTTTTATGCTAGGTTGCTAGTTATTTTTAAACTATAATTGTTATTATAAATAAAGCTCATGATCAGCATGTTTTATAAGCGAAATCACTATTTTCCAAATCACGTATAAAGACCATTTTCTTATATATTATATAAATTAAATGTAGGGTCTTGCATAGCATGAGTGGTTCTCTTGGAACCCTTATGCGCTCCTTAGGAGGTTAAACCTAAATAAAGTATTTTTCCGCAGCGTATAAATATAGTTTTTCTTTTGTGGACTAGGTGATCCACTGAGCCGAGGGATACGGACTCTAAAATATAACTGATTTTCTATTCATTAAGCACATGATTTTCTTGCATAAAGATTGTAGTTGGTTTTGCCTGAGCGTCAGCAGTTATCCCCTGCTTGACGTGGCATCAAACGCGTGTTTTCTCTTACTCTGATAATTCTTAATTCGGAGAAAATGCGGGTTGTGACAATACTCTTGCTAGTTATGTTTCATTGTCCACACTTTTGCCCTCCACCTTATGCATGAAATGCATATATTTTATATGTTTTATAAAGTTCATGATTATAGAATGCAAGAAACTTGCAAATTTGATCTTCGTCGTAAATTTGATTATACAAGTAATTGAGTTTGTAAGTTGCTAAACTCATGGAGGCACTTACTTGTGTTAAGGTTTTTATTTTAATTGTCAAAAGATTGTTTTTATACATAGAAATGTATTCCAGAAATTCAATGTATCTTTAACTAATCTCTAGATCTAGAGAATGTAAGAGAGATAGGGTAGGTGAGAATACTCCTATAACCCTATAATGAATTCACTGCTTGATTTTAAATAGCTAACAAATAGTCAAATTGCTTGCTTCACAAGAAAATACTACTATATTGAATTAAGTATTAATTAGATCATAAGTCTGAGCTCTTGAGGTGGATGCATGTTTGGCTTGTGTTCTCATGACGCTTCAAATTTCCTATTAAATAATAGAATGACATGTTTGCAATCAATCAAGGGATTGACAAACTTTGGCATCTGACTCGGCATATAATAACATGATGATGACCTCATCATTTGGAGGGTGCGTGCAGTTGCGACAGTACTTCTGCCCGTGCACACCACCGTGTTGGAGGAGGTACTGTCATGCCTCGGAAAAAGAAACAATACTATTAATCATTTTTATTTTAAACCAATGACCAAAATTGGTTTTTCCTTGAATAAGATATATATATATACATACATACATACATACGAGTGATGGTGGGGGGGGGGGGGGGGGCGTGCCCCGCGCGACAGTACCCGGGCTGTGGCGGTGGGCTTCGCTCACCCCCGGCGGGATTTTTTCCTGTAATATCCGTTCTTTCTCTGATCTCCTCTTGCTCATTACATGGCTTCCACTTGCACCAATTTTCTTTATTCTCCAAGTGAAGTTCCAATCTTTGAAGGTGATGCATATGATTTCTGGCATGTTTGGATGGGCAGCCTGTTCTTATATCAAGGTTTATGGGACTTGATCCAAACTGGCTATCCCCAACCAACAACAACTCATCCCATTGAAACATGGGAAGCTGAACAAGTTAAAGCTTATGCAAAAAAATCAAAAAAGAGATGCAAAAGCGTTATTGTTGATTCAATAACGGATAAGTCGAACCATATTTCCAGAGATCTTGGGAGCCCTCGCTGCCAAAGAAGCATGAGATACTCTGAAGACTGCTTATCAAAGTTCCTCTAAGGTACTTGTGCCAAAACTTCAAAATGTATGGCAAGAATTTGATACATTGAAAATGTTGGATAAAGATAATGCCACCACTTACCTATCCAGAATCACTGCACTTAATAATCAGGTAAAGAATTACAGGGATACTATAGAGGAGAAGAAACTCATTTTAAAAATACTTAAAGCTCTAACTCAAAAATATTCCATATTTGTAACCAATATAGAAGAAAATAAGGATATTAACTCTCTTACTATGGATGATATATTAGGCTCTCTTCAAGCTCATGAAGAGAGACTCAAGAGATATGAATCTCAGTCATTAGAACAAGTATTCCAAAGTAAGGTGCTTGTTAAGACAGAAAAAATACATTCCGAGCCTACTTAAAAATAGAAAAAGAAAAAAACTATTGTGTCCTACAACCTTTGCAAAAGAAACAACCATGAGGATCAAGACTATTTTTATAGATGCAAAAGATGTAAAAAACCAACAAATTTTGCCAAGAATTATTGGTTTAAGCAAATTCCTCATGCTATTGTAAAAGAAGCGTATTATGGAGAACGTGAAGATGTAGAACTATTGTTTTACACTTGCAAAAGTAATGAAACTGAAGAAAATAATATTTGGTATCTTGATAGTAGGTGCTCTAATCATATGACTAGTAATAAAAATATCTTTATCTTATTAAATGAACAAGATACCTTTCATGTTATCTTAGGAGATGGGACTGCTAAATATTTTAAGGGCAAAGGGACTATAGCAGTAAGAACCAAATCAGGAACCTTCAAACATATTCCTGATGTTCAATGTGTTCCGAACCTTGCTCAAAACCTACTTAGTGCAGGTCAATTATTAAAAAAGGGCTATCAACTTATCTTCGACGATAACCATTGCATCATAATAGACAAAGGCACATCTTAGATAATTGCTAAGGTACAAATGACCAGCAACAAAGTGTTTCCCTTATCTCTACCTAATGATGCAAGAAACCTAAAAAGCTGAAACAATAGAAAGTATATGTAAATGGCATCAAAGATTTGGACATCTCAACTTGAGTGATCTAACAAAGCTTCAAGTTAAATCCCTCGTTATTGTCCTTCCAAAACTTGGAAAGAAGACCTTTCTCTATGAAGTCTGCTCATTGAATAAACTTCACGAACTTCCCTTTCCTCATCAATAAACTAGAAGAACTACTCAATGCCTTGAACTCTTGCATACTTATGTATGTGGACTAGCTAGAACTTTGACTGTATCAAGATATCTATATTACGTTCTCATTGTTGATGACTTTAGTTGAATGGTGTGGATATGACCAATAAAACATAAATCTGATGCTTATACAAAATTTTGACAGTTTGCCACTCAGATTGAAACTGAGACAAACCTCAAAATAAAGACATTAAGATCAGATGGGGGAGTTCATGAGCCATGAGTTTGATCATTTCTATCAAGAAAACGGGATAAGAAGAGAGCTGTCCACCAAAAACTCACCAGAACATAATGGAATTGTTGAACGGAGGAACCAGACCATTGTTGAGATGATGGGGTGTATGTTAAATAATAAAAAGCTACCCAAATGTTTTTGGGGAGAGGAAGTTTACACTCACTTTATCTCTTAAAAACAGAGCACCATGTCGTACTCTACTCCATATGAAAGCTGGTTTTGAAATTAACCTCATTTTGATCATCTAAAAGTCTTTGTTAGTCTTGCCTACACTTTATTCCATGAACGCAAAGACAAATTAGAAGAAAAGGGATAAAAAGTTATCTTCTTGGGCTATATTAATAAATCCAAGACTTTTAGAACCTACAACCCCATTGCCAAAAAAAAATTTATCGAAAATCTTGTTGTTGATGAAGAAAAATGTCGGACCTGGAACGTGGATCAGGATCAGACTGCTCTTCCAGAGGTTACAGTTGCTTACACTAATGATGCTACCAATGAAATTATCATAAGTGAAGAACTGCCATCCAATCCAGAAAATCACTAACATAATCCATTCTTACCTCTGTAATAACCTCCCCAGCACACGACTCGAAAGGATGGCCGCCGACACCCCCAACACCACACTCAAAAGGGTTTAGCCTCAAATAGTCTGCAGACCATGCACCCCAAGCCCTCTCCATCCATAGGTGGGTTGTTGGAGGTCGCATCCTCCCTTCGATGAGAAGTGATCTAATTAAGCATCCTTATGGGGACTTCCCAGGAGGTCACCTATCCCAGAACTACTCTAGCCGGACTACGCTTAACTATAATGTTATTTCACTTCTCTTCACTAATTGAGCTGCGACTTCCAACAACTCTCTAGTGCGATTAGAGATGGGTTGGGGTGCTGAGGGTACCGTCGGTAATCCTTTTGATCCATGTGCTGGGGAGGCCGTTACAGGCTGTGACCTCCAACACCCCGCCTCTAGATGAAGAGAGGTTACGGTGCATGGTCTGAAGACTATTTGAGGCTGAACCCTTTTGAGCTTTGTGTTGGGGAGGCCGTTACACTCTACTTATAAGGCCCTAGATATGCCTTTAATATGAAGCCAGGTCTTGCAAGTCCCTGCTAAATGATAGATCTTGCTCTCCGATACTCCATTCTACTGTGGGGTATGAGCATAATTTAGCTCCCTCTTGATCTCATGCTTATATAGAAGTTAGAAAACTCATGGGAAGTAAACTCTCCTTTATTGTTCATCCTCAACTTCTTTACCAACAGTCTTAGCACGCCTTCAACGAGCTCCTTGAACTCCATAAACTTTCCGAAAACTTATGAATTCTCCTTCACAAAGTACTCCCGAGTGTATCTAGTGATGTCATCAACAACTACAAGCATGTATCTATTACCTAAATAGGTAAGGGTGACACATGGCCCCATCAGATCATTGTGGATGCACTATAATGGTATCTTGCACCTGTACAAAGACTTATCAAAGGGCAGATGATGTACCTTCCCGAACCAACATCCCTCACACACTTGATTATTGCCAAGAGATAACAGGCTAGACAAGCCTTTTACCAGGCTCCTAGCTATAATAGCCTCCAGCTTATCCATCCCAACATACTTCAACCTTTCATGCCAAATAACAACACTATCATTTGCCCTCATCTTCTCAACATAAGAACTTGTAGATAAAATGAACAAGACATTCACACGCCTTCCAAGGTGTGTAATATCAGCCTTCACTGTTGATAAGTTTCTTAAGAACTTCACTTTAGTTGGTCCAAAGAGAACATGATAGCCATCATCCACAACATTATTCACAGAGAACTAGTTCTTCTTCATCCATAAAACAAGATACACACTCTTCAAAGTGAGAGGTCTCCAATCACTACCCAAAGATAACACTCCCTCCTTCTCTACTACATAATCTGAATCATCAGGTGTAATAATAACATCATTACCCTTGTGTAGTTGAAGAGAAGAGAACTTCGACTCATCTCCAGTAAGATGATGACCACACACAGAGTCAACGATCCTATTCTTGTAGAAATTGATGGAGGCCAAGACACCAACAAACATTGTCATCATGTCTGCATGAAGCAGTTCCCCCACTCATCTTCACTCTTGGATCCTCCTCCTCTCTCTACAACGTGTACCGGCTAAAGGTTCACTTTGTAGTCTTTATTCATGTGACCAAGCTTGTTGCACCTGAATCACCGAAGTCCCTTTTGACCCCCATCATACTTAGGAGGAGCCTTGCCTCCCTCCTGATTAAGTGAGGTAGAAGCACCCTTTCTATTATAGGTCTTCTTCTTGTCCTACCTCTTCTTCTTTCTAGAGTATAAAACCACTTTATCTCCCCCCGAGATAGAACACATAGACATCTGCCTTGCTAGGCATTCCTAAGATGCTAGTAAGTTCTCCAACTCTGACAAGGATGGTTGAGTAGCCCACTCCTACACTGAAGTGATGAAGGCAACATACTTCTTTCACAACCCACAGATGATGTGCGTCTTCATCTTAGCCTCAAAAATAGGCTCATTTGGATCAAGTGCTGAAATCTCAGCACATAAGTTCTTCATCTTCAGGAAGAAAGAAGATATAGATCGGGTCTCCTTGAGTGGCTCTTGTCAACTCAAAATCCAAGGAATATAGTCTCGCTACATTTTTCTTATTGAACAACCCATCAAGGGAAGTCCAAATCTTAGAAGTCGACCTGCCACCTATGATGTGGTCGAATAGCTCAGGTGAGATTGCCCTCTTGAGCGTGAACCGTGTCTTAGCATTAGTACTTCTACACGTCCTCACTTCCTGGGCATTATCTCTAGCAGCCACTACCTTTTGTCCAACATCTCCTCCAACAACCTTCCAGAGATCCACGCCAAGTAGATAAATCTACATACAAGACTTCCATTTCTTGTAGTTGGTCTGAGTTAGCAGCTCAATACCAAGCTCTCTTGGATATCCACCTTCTATGCTAGATCTTTTGGTTTACTAGTTTTCCTAAGGTACTTAGCATTCAACAGATATTAACCTCTGCCCTCTGATACCATGTAAAAACTTATGTGGTCACGGGACTACTCTCAACCATCCAAGAAAAGTAAATCACTAGAAAAGGAAGATGCAAGAACAACACTTGTATTATCTTCACTGCTCAATTTATAAGGCGAGACATACAAGCGTGAGACATGATTTCGCGTTGTAATGGACAGAGACCAAAATAAATAGACAAGACAAGACACGACTTGCAGACAGAGAACACTAGTCGCCTGTTCACATCCCTAGCCACGAGGTCAAGCGAACAAGTCTTATTGACTGCAACGGAGATGAAACCGCACAAGTCGCGTGACCTGAGAAGCCTAGTCACGTGAACAAGTGACCAAACCGCCTGCCAGAGAACTACCATGCAAAAATTCTCTCTGGTCGCAAACAACGATATCGCCGGCGATATATAATATCGTCGGGTGATAGCCGCAAATCGCGAACTGTTTCCTGCTACTTCCACACTAAAGCTAGCTCTGACCAAACCACTAGTACTAGTCGTCTAGTCATCAGTGCTAGCCGCACATTCTGAAAAAGCTGACCAAGAGACATCTCTACTCCTTGTCACACGGTTAAGCAAAATCTAACTGCAACCTTGCTCCAAGCTACTGTTCTCACTGGTCCAGGATACAAATGAGGGGGTCGGAACCTCTATGTATAGGCGGGGAAACGTATTGAACAAAACTAGCTATCACCCGACGATAAAAGATATCGTCGCCGATAGCCCGGCGATTAGAAATCCTAGTTGCACCACCTGGCAACCTTACTTTAAACTTTTCAACAAAACAAAGCCTAAATCTCCGCCCATTCTTTTCTTCTTTTAAAGACACAAAATAAATGCGAGCACAATACATTTGCTCGGGTGAATTTGGAATTAATAACAATACTGTCATCAAATATGTGTTTGACATGACAATACGATTGTGAGCACCACGAAGAAAAAGAACTAATTTTGAACATAAAATGAATGCAGTTCCTTAGGTGAAGTCGGACACGTTCACGACCGCCATCGGGGGCCATGCCAAACGGGCCCTATATGCATGTTAGGCCGAAAACATGACCTCACTATTAGATAACAAGTGATACTGCTCTTGAGGTATGGAAACATTTAAACATAATCGTTATTAGCTTAAACATTCTTGAGGTTAGCAATGCCTACTGCCAAGATTTAATTTAGGTAACACACATTTCATTGAAAAAGTTAAAAGTTAGCTAGTGATGTTAGCTTATATGTTTTATGTTTTCTATTTATGGTGTGTGGGGCCATCTATTTAAGTGTGTTCTGTAGTGTACTTATAATTTTAACCAATATATATAATATAAAATCATCTTTACATTAGGAAAAAAATGTATTTTACTTTGTAGCATCAAATCCCATCGTGACAACATATAGTCCACATCTTTAGAACAACATTAGACAATTCTCTTAAAACTTATTTCTTATTGGCCACTAATTTAATTATTATATTACTAATGGATTGTTGTTAATGTCCACTTCATAATTTTTGTCACTAATTTAAAATTAAAAGAAATGTAGTTAAATGGCTAGCTAAAAGCATTAAAACATGAAAGTTATTTTTAAAAAATAGCATGTCCACTTATTCAAATGATGTCAAAATGAAGGTGAAGTTAATCAAAATGATTAGTTTATTTTATAATTAATCTTTAATCTTGCTAGTTATATAATTATCTTGCTTTTCATATATATATATATATATATATATATATATATATATATATATATATATATATATATATATATATATATATATATATATATATATCTTTGTCCAAACTTTTGCCCTCCACCTTATCCATGAAATGCAAATATTTTATATGTTTTATAAAGTTCATGATTATAGAATGCAAGAAACTTACAAATTTGATCTTCGTCGTAAATTTGCTAAACTCGTGGAGGGACTTACTTGTGTTAAGGTTTTTATTTTTATTGTCAAAAGATTGTTTTTATACACAGAAATGTATAGGAGCTATCTAGAAATTCATTTTATCTTTAAATAATTTCTAGATCTAGAGAATGGAAGACAGATAGGGTAGGGGAGAATACTCATATTGAATTAACTACTTGATTAAATAGCTAACAAATAGTCAAGTTGCTTGCTTCAGCAGAAAATACTACTATATTGAATTAACTACTTTAATTAGATCATATATCTAAGTTCTCTAGGGCAATGCATATTTGGCTTGTTCTCAAGACTCTTCAATTTTCCAATATTTAATAATAGAATGACATATTTGCAATCAATTGACAAACTTTGCCATCCGACTCGACATACAATCACATGACAATGACCTCATGATCTGGAGGGGGTGTGCAATTGTTACTTGCGACACAATACGCACTTCCGCCCATGCACACCATTGTGTTGGAGGAGGTACTGTCGTGGCATGAGGATAAAAATAAGAACTTTAATCATTTTTATTTTAAACCAATGACCAAGATTATTTTTTTCCTTTAAGATGGTCGAGTTTGATTTAAAATTGATGGTCAAGATGAAACTAATGGTGTATGTCATTACACCCTTGCACCATTAGAGGATATATATCTATACTATACAAAGAAAAACTTTGGAGGACCGGTATAACGTTGGAGGACTGCCCAACTAATCCTAAGCACTAGATTGAACCCTTGAGGACCATCAAAGAAGTCTGGCTCGTCCATCACGAAGGTGCTTCAAGCTAACATTGCAAATAGGATTTAGGACTCCCGACACTTCATTTCCTCTCCCCCGCGGTTAGGGCATAGCCTTCCACGATCCTTCCTTCTCCATCTCCACCCTGCTTACCATCACTGCAATCGCACCACTGCACTCTTCCTTTCTCACCGTCATTTTTGATTTCCATTGCAGATTTCCATTGAGTGCCTACGCGAGTCAGTGGCGGAGCCTGGATGGAAACTAATTAGGTTGAAGAGGCTTGGAGGGCTTTCGTACTTCATCAGCGTGGAGAAGACGGACAACCATTTTTCATAGGTATGTTCGACGAACTATGAAGCGTTTTGGCGACGAGAACTGTTCTGTGATGGATGATTATGTGTGTTCAAGGCAAGGGTTTTGTTCAATTATCTGCGGACCAACAAAGGTTATGTGGTTTCAAGATAGCTCTACCTTTGCCTCAGATTTTGGGTTTAGGGTTGCATATTTGTGGTGGTGGTTTTACTTCGACGCCATCTTTTGTCCCGTTAGAGAAGTGAGGCAGCTAACCGGTGTCACCAGAGACTTCAAAGAAGGTTCTGCCAATCTCAACAGTAGGAACTTCATGTTAATGTATATTTGGGTACATAACGAGTTTGGAGGCTTAACGAGTTTGGTTCGGATACTTGGATATCTGATACCCGTATTAAACCTAAGGTTTGCCTATAAAACCCAAGTTTGGGGCAACAGAGAGGTAGTTCCACTTTGACCACCACCCGGGATGCTTCGAGTGACATAACATTCTTGAAGTTGAAAGTCATAGCCGCTCGCACCCGGTGTTCCCATTTTCTGCGATTTCTCCTGTGCGTCGTTGCTGCGATGGGGACAAAATTTTTTGCTGTGAAATTTATCCCGTCGTCGCTGCTGGAGTGAAAAATTGAAAAGAAATCTCGTCAGTTTTCTCAGGATTTTGTTCCCACCGCCAGGAAAAGAGAAATAATTTTCTGCCGTCAGGAAAAAGATAAAATTTATTCGGCTATTGGTTTTCATCGCTGGCGCTTGATCGGAAGAATTTTTTTCCATTTTCTGGAATTTTGGCCGCCTGATGTTAATGTCGTCGGAAGAAAAGAATCTCGCCACTGATCGAAAGAAGGAGAATCCTACACTGCTGCTCACTGGATCTCAGCCCAGCATGTTTACTTGCCCGATCTCCTTTCTGATTTACTCATTTTTGCAGGTGAGCGATCAAGTAGGGGATTGCATGGCTTGTATCTCTAGAAGAGGAGGCTTCTTTCTCTGGCCTTTTCGTTTTGGATGTGGATCTAGTTATCAGACAAATACATTGAAACCTAAATCTGGTCATCTTGAAGAATGAATAGGAAGATCATCTCCCTCAAGGAGAAATCATTATTGCAATCATTCTCATGTCCTGAGAGAATAAAGAGACAAATAAATTGATAGATTGGATCTGAAGATATTGGATTGTCTTCGCACGATTCAGGTGACTTTGTTCTTTAATTATGTCAAAACGTAGCACCTATGATAAAGTAAATTGCAGTTCTTAATTCCACTGATTTTCAGGGTGGAAACTCTACGTTCAACTTGAATTAAAAGAATGAAGATTTACCACACAGTGCTAAACAATGTCGCCACCATCCGAGAGGATGTGGACGAATATCAGTGGAGCAAAGACAGGGATTGCCTTCTGAATCATCTAAATCCTCGCCTTAAAATGACCTTCAGCAAGCTATCTCGCCTTCAAGTCTGATATGAATAGACTGAAAAAGGAAGAGGAAGCCCCACATGATACTGCAACATGTTGGTCTTCTGAGTGATTGTTGGACAACACTGCTACCTGACATGTGTATAATGACAAGGATCCTTTAACTAATGTCACAATAGTTATGGAAAAGGTGAAGAACTACAATGGAGGAGAAACCGAGGTGACCTATGCTGGGAATGCTACATTGGTCCTCTTCTCAGGTAAAATATTTAATATTGGAAAATATTAAATTTATTTTTCTTCATTACCTGCAAATTTAGTGTCTACTAGTTTTACTCTGTGATACTGGTATGTTTTTTTTACTTTCTGTAGTGATAGAGTAACATTGTTAGTTAACTCACACAATTTTGATTGTGTATACGTCCAAAATAAAATGTATTGATTAAGTCTAGAAAACAAAATAGTTCAACAAGTTTAATCAAACTTAGTTAGCTCTAAGATTCTATATGAGAGACTAGCTAGGACACGTAAATTATTGAAAAATGTTCCAAATAGCTAGAACTCACCAGATCACATTAGATACTTAAAATCAACCTAAAAATTATGAAGTGTATGCTCAGACTAAGATCATTAGAAAACCTTTTAGTGCGGTTACTAGAAGTATAACACTCATAGCGCTAATACATTCTGACATCTGTGACTTTAAAAGTTTTGTCACCAGAGGGGGTAGGAAGTATATGATCACTTTTATAGATGACTGTTCTAGGTTCTATCACATCTATCTTTTTAAAACTAAAGATGAAACATTTGAGAAATTCTGTCTTTTCAAAACCAGGATAGAAAACAAACTTGACATGAAAATATTAAAAAGGTTTGAAAGTGATAAAGGAGGAGAATACATGTCTAGTGAGTTTAAGTGTTTTTTTGCCTCTCGAGGAATCATAACAGAAACCATTGCTCCTGACTGCTGACATGCCTACTACTTATTGGAGAGAAGTAATTTTAACTACAAATCACATTCTGAATAAAGTCTCTCATGCTAAGTTAGAGGTTACACCCTATGAACTTTGGTTTAAGTGACCCCCGACCATTAGTAGACTTAATACCTGGAGTTGTATAGCCTATGTTAGGGTTTCTGACCCAAGAAGGTCAAAGATTGGACCTAGGACCAACACATGTGTCTACATAGGTTGTGCTGAGGATAGTGTTGTAGATAGATTCTTAGATATTTCTAATAATATAATTATAAAATCTAGGGATGCGGTGTTATTTGAAGATAAATTCAAAGATAAGAACTTGTCACTCCCAAGTATGCAAGCAACTATTACTGAAGAAGATCCGGATTCAGTACCGAGCACTTCATATTCAGTTCTAGTACACAATAATAGTCTAGAGTTTAGGAGAACTTCTGTGAGATAAAGAACTCCAGAACCTTTGGTTATGAATTTATCACTTACCACGTTGAGGCTGATCCATCCACCTATAAGGAAGCGATAAGATTAAGGGATTCACTATTCTGAAAAAGAAGGAGTTGATGAAAAGATGAACTCTCTACTTCAGAACATCACTTGTACATTAGTTGATAAGCCAAAAAGGGGCTAAAATTATAGAGTGTAAGTGGATTTTGAAAAAAAAACTAAATCCTGATGATAGCAAAGCTAACTATAAGGCACGCCTAGTGGCTAAAGGTTTTACACAAGTTAGTGAAGTAGATTATTTTGATGTATACTCGCCCGTATATCACCTAGCATCTATTAGGATCCTCTTGCCATTGCATTATTGAGAACTTCATTGTTCATTCAATGGATGTGAAGACTGTGTTTTTGAACGGAGATCTGACCGAAGAGATTTACACGAGTCAACCTGAAGGTTTTATAATAGAAGGTCACGAACGTAAGGTCTGTAAGTTTACTAAGTCACTATACGGACTAAAATAAGCACCTAAATTATGGCATGAGAAATTTGACTACAGTGTGAAGGACATGAGATTTATGTCGAGTCTCTCTGATAAATGCATTTACATGCATCATAAATCAAATAAAGGCACGATGATATGCTTGTATGTAGATGATATGTTAATTCTAGGATCTAATCAATCTTAAGTGGATGATGTAAAGTCATGTCTAATAAAAGAATATTGCATTAAAGACCTGGGTGTAGCTCAAATTATACTAGACATGCAAGTGAGGTTTGGGAAAAGTGACATTTCCCTAAGTCAAAGCTAATACATAAAATTCATATTGGATATATGAGGATATAGTGAAAGTAAAATAGTAGAGATACCATATAACTATAATAACAGCTTAAAACTCAATGAAAGAGTTGTGGTGAGACAGTTAGACTATATTAAATTGATTGGTAGTCTCATGTATATTATGGTCTGCACCAGACCTGACGTAGCCTTTACGGTAGGCATGTTAAGTAGATTCACTAGTAATCTTAGACAAGACCATTGTAATGCTCTCGATTGAATAATGAGATACATAAAACAGACTTAAAAGTATGTTTTATGTTATAATAGTCATCCTCCAGTCCTGGAAGGATATTCTGATGCATCATAGTGCTCAGGAATAAACGACAATAATTCCACTAGTGAATTTATATTCACACTAGGAGCAGCAGCTGTAGCATGGAAGTCTAAGAGTCAATCGTATATTGCACTCTCTTCTATAAAATCCAAACTCTATGCTCTAGCTTTAACAAGAGAAGAAGCAGAGTGGATAAGAGATTTGGTGATGAACATTTCACTAATGATCCTAAAACTGAGTTCTGTTACAGTTTACTACGATAATCAGGCTACTAAAATGATTGCTACAAACACTTTGTTCAATGACAAACAAAGGCAACTAAGGATAAAATAAGTCGGGTTGACCTCCCTCATAAGTCAAGGAATTATGACCCTAATTGATGTAAGGTCAAAAGATAATATTGCAGACGCTTTGACAAAAGGCTTAAATAAAGCTCACAAAATCAAAAAATCAGGGAAGATGTGATTAAAATTCATAGAAATATGAATTGTTCCTCCTATGTTTATGTTTTGATAGTCAAAACTTATAGTCGCAATATTCAAGCATCTAATAACAGACTGAAAACACCAAATAATTTTTTGATGAAAACCTAAGATCGTTAGATGCTAGTCATTCCACATTTGATGACTTAACATCTTTCTCATTGTAAGCTAATTCGAGGATTATTCAATTGGGAATAGAAAGCCATTATAAATCTAGGTTAATCTAAACATTAATAATCATAGCACATTATCACACTTGATAATGTTGCAAATGATGCTATGTCAAATCATTCCACATTTGATGATGAGGTATATAGTGATTATTAATGAGTAAGATAATAATGTTTAATTTATTAAAATTAAAACTTGACTAGTCCTAATTAGACTGGATAGAGATGCTGACAGTGTTACTTCACCACTCCTATAAGTACTAAGCTCATTTAGGTAGAGCTAACTTACTTTAAAGATCACTACATATGTTTATGAATTCATAGAGTTTAAACTCATGAAATTCCTTACAGGCACTGGTGAAGTTGGAGGAGAGAAAGTAGACTTTAATATAGATTATGATGATCTACTCTTTGAGTAGAATTGTTATATGTTTGATCCATTATGACTATGTTTTTAGACTTTTATTCCTGAGATGCACTTTTATGTTTGGATGTTTGTTTTCAATTTATGCAAAACTCCAATTATGTCCAGTTATGTTTTCTTTTTTGGTTAATACTTAAAGTCTGAAACTTAGTATTTTTTACTTTCCTGCAATCTAAAATGTAAACGTTATATATCACAAATATAGGAGGAGGTTATTAATGTATATTTGGGTACATAATGAGTTCATAGGCTTAACGAGTTTGGTTCGGATATCGGGATATCTGATACTCGTATTAAACCTAGAGTTTGCTTATAAAACCCAAGCTGGGCGCAACATGAAGGTAGTTTCATTTTGACCACCACCTGGGATGCTTCGAGCGACATAACACTGCAGTCACAGAGAAGTTCAAGTTTTCTTCTTTGTGACTTCTCAAGATTTTTGTGCTCTACCCTAAAACCTAAATCCTTGATTTGTTGAACTAAAATGAAAATATTTTCATTGTTGATGCACAGAAATGTTATCTAGGGCTCTTTTTTTTTTCCATTTTTTGTTTAGTGAGCTAAACCATTAATTGCAAGCTTGTACATCCTTCTTCTTGTTAAGATTTTGATTCCTAACAATTAGGGTAGTCTTTAAAATAAATATTTTATCATATAGCAAATTTTTCTTTTCACGGATTGCACAATTTTCTTGCTAGATTCACAATTTTTTTCTATGCAATGATATTTTTCTTGGTAGATACATAATTCTTTTCTAGCATTTCCAGAAGATTTAGAAGTCAGTATCCCAGAATCATCGATACTGTGAGCAAGTAACCATGGCTAAAAGGAGCCTTCGAACAACCCTCTGGGATCTGTCCGTGTGGGACGTGTCGATCCAGGCACTTCCCACACTCTCATCAACGCACCGCAATCAGAAGAGATAATGCTCGTGCTCGCAGTCATGCTTGAGGGGCGAGTGCGGCAGATGGAGGTGCACCAAGCTGAGATGCGAGCCCTCCTTAGGGGTTTGGATGTCCCTCGAGCTCCCGATGCATTCAATCCCCCCCCCCACACATCCAGAATACAACCACCAGGAAGAAGACTCTGAGGGATTCTTGAAAGAGGCAACTACCTCGCATCTCGCTCGTTTAGTCAGGGCCACCGAAGCCGGCCAACAACGTATGTGTCAGTGGGTAGGCGCCCCTAAAAATCCTGCAGGAAGAACAACCAGAGAAGGGATTAGAGAGTTGATTGCTAAAACGTACGACCCGATCAGCTAGCGAACCGCGTATCTGCACTTCCCCGTCATGACCGGCTCTCCGCTTGTGCATGAAGTCTTAACAAACCCTGTCCCAGCCAAATTCAAGCTTCCAAACATTGAGTCCTACGACGGGACCGAAGACCCCCTGGAGTACCTAAACCACTTCTCCACCGTCCTCCGAATTTATAATGCTCCCGACCAACTGCTATGCTAAGTATTCTCGGCCAAGTATTCTCGGCCACTCTCAAGGGCCAGTCCATGACGTGGATCAATTCCCTTTAGGAAGGGACAATTTGAAGTTTCGCTGAACTTACTTGGCGGTTCCTTGATCAATTTATTGCCAGCCGAAGGATAGCAAAGGATCTCTCTCACCTCTCAGAGATCCGTCAGAGCGAAGGGGAAACCCTTGAGGACTCTTTTTGCCGCTTCACATCTGAGGCGCGACAAATCCCAGGAATTGACTCTGAGCTCCTACGAGGCTTCTTTTCAAGAGGAATCTGCCCCGACAGCTTCTACTCAACATTAATGAAAGGAACATTTCCAAGTTACCCCGATTTAGTACGAAGGGTCGAAGCTCAGATCGCCGCCGATGAGGCAATTGAAGCACACCGCCAACAGTTCGAGAAGAACTCAAAAAAAAACACTGTGAGTAGGTGTTAATGCCACAACAGGTTCCCAAGAAAAACGACTCATGTCACGACGACTGCAGACGAGCCGGGGGGCATCGCCGCCATCAAGCCTTCACTCCTCTCAATACCTTGCGAGCGAAAGTATTGCTCGCCATACGCGGCCACCCCTCTCTCCAGACGTCAAGGACTCTCACTTCAAACTCCGGGGATCTATCCAAATACTGCGACTACCATCAAGGTCGCGGACATAGAACGGAAGATTGTTCGTGACTTAGGCAGAGATCGAATGATTCGTTCGCCTAGGGCACCTCGAGAGATTTCATAAAAACAAAGGCTCTGTATCGGCAAGTTAAAAATAATCCATTGTAAGGTTAAGATCAAAAGCTGTCAACATATTGAATGACTAAGATTAATTCTACAAATCCAAACTACTTTTTAATATAATCAAATATATAAATATATGAGCACATTTTTTTTCATAATTGTGTAATCCAAATAATTTGCTATTAATTACTTGTACAATGGCTATATAAATATTATTTTGCCGTCTTGGCAATGTGATTATTTCAAGAAGGGACTGCAAATTAATTCGCAAAACATCAAATATGCATGATTGTATGTATGTTGTAGCAATGGCCAACACAAGCATGATGAAATACGCCCATGAGATTTTAAAAAAGAATTAATTAAGATCGTATAAAGGAAATATATGTCGACAAATTTTCGATTATGAAACATATTATTTTATGAGGTGACTGTTATTAGCACTGTACTTTTGGATATTCGCACTTTATTTACTCTTAATTTTTCGTGCCTTTTGAAAATACTTCTTGTACATGCATTTTTAGGAAAAGTGTTCAACACGAAAGTTGTAGATCTCGACGGGATCTACAACTTTCGTGTTGAACACTTTTCCTAAAAATGCATGTATAAAGCGTATTTCTAAAAATACGCTCAGATTTCGCGCCTTTTGAAAATACTCCTTGTACATGCATTTTTAGGAAAAGTGTCAACACGAAAGTTGTAGATCTCGTCGAGATCTACAACTTTCGTGTTGAGCACTTTTCCTAAAAATGCATGTACAAGGATTATTTTCAAAAGGCGTGAAAAATTAAGAGTAAATAAAGTGCGAATATTCAAAAGTACAGTGCTAATAACAATCCCCTTTTATTATTATATATAATTTATACACATAAATTAATGTAATAAAATAGTTTAAAGTGTCGGAAGATTAGCGCGTTGTTTTACTTTTTGAAGCGCCAGAGAAGACTTCGGGGCCGTGGAAGTTCTCAGAAGCGAGGCGGTATTAAAACTCTACTCAAGAAAATGAGAGGAGTTAAATTTTTAGGAATTTAAAATTACGAAAAATTAAATACGAGAAAAAAATAATGAAAAATAGAAAAAAAAAAATGTGCCTCATTTTAGCATGCACGTCATGTCTTGTGAACAGGCCGGTGCTCTGTCAACTCTTCTCCTACGAAAACCTATGGACTGTTTTGGCTTCTTCCTTGAGACTTCTTGCCTCTTGAGTCTTGGGTTCCGTCTACACTAGCCTGTTTGCTTTTCAAAACGAGGACAAAAAATAGCAAAATATTATTATTATTATTACTATTGTGAATTACTCGATTTTCCTCCAGTCCAGATAATTGGACCATCTTAATTCAGAGTCGGACCGTGTGCGTAATTGCGTAAACAATCAATGAAATCCAAATGCAATGACGAAAGACTTTTTTATCATGGACAACTCGAAAAAGGTGGAAACCATGTGATCTGAGGATTGGTGTTGGGCAAAAATCCACTATTTAACTTTGAGTTTACAAGTACTGATAGTTTTCTCGGAGGGTGACAAGTCACCGCTCCGTTACAAGCTCAGAGTACAGAAAAAGCAGAAAATAAACAAAGTTAACGAAACTTGGATGAGAGCGTCCACGAAGCTTGAATGAGAGCGTCCATGTGAGCGTTTCTCTGCGGGAGCGTTTTCCAGTGCGCCTTTTCCCGAGCCCCCAGAATCGTCCAAGTGAGCGTTCATCCGCGCCTTCTTACGGGCTCACAAAAGCGTCCGAGTGAGCGTCGGGGATTGCGTGGACTAGAGAGGGAACAACGTGAATTCCAAGCGGAGAAATGATCTAAAATCCAGTTTCTCGCCGAAAAATCTCAGAGCTATCTCTTACCTCTAAAGTTGTTTGTCTTCAAATGAAGACATGAGAGCATTTTTTATAGTTTTTTTGTAGGGATGTACTGGTCATTGCGCTACGCTGAATCCTAAGTTGGAGAATGACGTCCCTCCGTTCCGGTCACCTAAATTACCAATTTTCATGAAATGACGGATGTGCCACCAGAACGGTTCTGGCGGCCCGAGCAGGTTGCCCGGCGGTGGCAGGGACTGATGGCAGCAGGAGGCGTCAATGGGGGCCGACGGTTCTACGTGTGTGTGTGCACCCGCTGTGTGCGCGTTGAGTGTTCGGCTCCGTCATCGTCTTTGAGGTGTTTTTAGTCTCTTCGAGTGTGCGCAACTTGCGTGCGCGGTTTGTACAATTAGGTCGGTTTGCTTGAGCATTTTGATCGAATTCCTTCTGATTTGACTAGACAATCTTCAGGGAGAACCTCATCAATTATATTATTATTATAATGATAATTGCAACCTTGCATGGATAAGTCTCTCCTTAAAATTATAGTTGATGGGGTCTCACATAATTTATTGAAATTCAGGACTGCAAAGCATCAGAATTCTCATAATCCTCCCTAACTTAGTGTGAATTAGAGAAGAAACCACCTTACGCGCGATCCATGCGCGATTCACACACTCAATCGTCGTTGCGTCAACCGTCGTCACACTAACTATTATGTTAACCCAAAAATCGGCGATCCCTCCCAAGGTATCTAGCTCGCAAGTCGCGACCCACTCTGAGGTTCCTCCCGAGGGTCGCAGATATTAGCAAATCCTCTTCAGGTACTTGCATCTTAATTCTCTTTCATATCTGCTTGCTCACTCTTCTTTTACAGAGATTAGCAGATATTAGCAAATCCTCTTCAGATACTTGCAGCTTAATTCTCTTTCATATATGTTTGCTCACTCTTCTTTTGCAGAGATTATCAGATATTAGCAAGTCCTTTTCAGGTACTTGCAGCTTAATTCTCTTTCATATCTGTTTGCTCACTCTTCTGTTGCAGAAATTGGCAGATATTAGCAAGTTCTCTTCAGGTACTTACTGCTTATCTCTCTATCATATCTGCATCTAATTCTTCTTTTCCAGAGATCAACAAATATTAGCAAGTTCCGTCCAAGTACTTGCAACTTAGTCTTATATCATACTTGTGATTTACTCCTCTTGCAGAAGTTAACAGATGTTTGCAAGTCTTCTTCAGGTACTTGCAAGTTATCATTCTTCTATGTTTTCCTCTCATCATTGTTTTGTAGGACCCATTAAGAGACATTCATGTCTTCTTTGTTTTGCAAAAGCAACCCAGGTACGTATAAGATGTACCTCCTTCCGCCTATATTGATTTTTCCCTTTGCAAGAAAAAGACAGACATTAACAAACTTTTTCTGAGGAGAGACATCAGGTACCATCTCTCCTTACCCCTTCTTTTTCTCAGGGAAGGATCACGATTTTCGTGGGTCTCCTACTTTTTCGAAGTTCCCTTCGAAACTTAAAAAAGTGCGGAGATTATGTTAACCCCAAAATCGGCGATCCCTCCAAAGGTATCTAGCTCGCAAGTCGCGCCCCACTCTGGGGTTCCCCCCGAGGGTCGTGATCTGCCTCAACCCTCCTTTTTGGGTCACGCGAATACAAAGTCCTATCTGCTCAGGCCGTGCGTCTAGGACGGTTTCCCCGGTCTAACCGCCCCGATCGCATAGCTACCGCGTGCCTTGTGGGACGAAGGGTTGCTCTCATAGCTCACCCTCGCAGACAGCGCAGTTAGGCCAACTAACCATGTAATTTTCCTCCTAGCAGGGGGGTGGATTGCCCGCGCCGAGTCCGCCCGCTCAGGGGCGGACTGCCCACTGAGTCCGCCCGCTCAGGGGCGGACTACCCGCCTGCCTGCCGAGTCCGCCCGCTCAGGGGCGGACTGCCTCCTGAGTCCGCTCGCTCAGGGGCGGACTGCCCGCCTGCTGCCGAGTCCGCCCGCTCAGGGGCAGACTGCCCGCCTGATGCCGAGTCCGCCCGCTCAGGGGCGGACTGCCTCCTGAGTCCGCCCGCTAAGGGGCGGACTGCCCGCCTGCTACCGAGTCCGCCCGCTCAGGGGCGGACAGCCTCCTGAGTCCGCCCGCTCAGGGGCGGACTGCCCGCATGCTGCAGCTGAGTCCGCCCGCCAAGGGGTCGGACTGCCTCCTGAGTCTGCCCGCTCAGGGGCAAACTCCTGCTCCAGTCCGCCAGAGGGGCTGCGGCCTCATGTCGCTGCTCGCCAAGGCCGCCCAAGCAGGGACGACCTCCATCTCTCCGCCCGAGGGGCGGCGGCCTCCTGCTGCTGCCCGCCGAGGCCGCCCAAGAAGGGGCGGCCTCCCCCTATCCTCCCAAGGGGAGGAGGCCTCCTGCCGCTGCCCGTCGAGGCCGCCCAAGCAGGGGCGGCCTCTGCCCGAATAGGGGCGGCCTCCCCCTGCTGCCGCCGAGTTCGCGCGCCTAGGGGGCGGACTGCCCTCCTGTCCACCAAGTCCGCCCAGGTCGGCGGCCTGCTCCTCTCGTCCTCCTGAAGCACCGTGATGACGCCACTAGGCCCTGCTTCTAGAAGATCTTCCCGGGCCTATAAATATCCCCGAATGCCTCTCATTTTGGAGGGACAGAAGGAAAACTATAGCTGATCATCAAGGCCTGCGGACTCAGTTTTCCAGTCCTCCATAGCTGTTCATCAAGGCCTGCGGACTCCATTTTCCAGTCCTCCGCCGTTGCCAGCAAGAGCTGCGGACTCAGATTCCCAGTCCTCCACAGCCGCTAGCAGCCTCTTTTACTTAGTCTCTGACACCTTCTTTCCTCAGCCGCCAGCTTCCTCGTGTACCCTTTACTGCTTTTACATGTAATGGTGTAATAGCAAGCTGTAATCCTACTTCTTGATTAAAGGAAAAGCCCGTCGCGAGAGTGACATTTAAGCCACGACGGGCAAAGTCTGTTATTTCCGCTGCTAGCGGCCCCCTCTCTTCCTTCTCTTTTCTTGGTCTCAACCATCAGGGCTCAACCGCCAAAGTAACTGTCTGCTCGACAGCTCCTGATCAACCTTCTCCGCTGATCAGGCAAGCTCCTTCGCTGATCATCAACCATTCCGTCTGCTCTCAGCAAACCTCTCCTCTATCCCCGCAACCCTCTTCTTCACCTAGCTTGTGAGACCGAACAACCCGTTAACTAGGCGGTGCCATTTTCGCGCATCAACAGTTTGTATAGTTAGGCCGGCTTGCTTGAGCATTTTGGTCGAATTCCTTCTGATATGACTAGACAATCTTCGGGGAGATCCTCATCAATTATATTATTATTATAATGATAATTGCAACCTTGCATGAATAAGTCTCTCCTTCAAATTATAGTTGATGGGGCCTCACATAATTTATAGAAATTAAGGACTACAAATAATCAGAATTCTCATAATCCTCACTAACTTAGTGTGAATTAGAGAAGAAACCACCTTACGCGCGATCTATGCGCGATTCACACACTCAATCGTCGTCGCGCCAACCGTAGTCACACCAACTGCCTGCGGCCGGTCGCCCGGCCGGCCGGCGCCGCTCCTCACGACTGCACGCATGCGACCTCGAGTGACCTCGGTTGTCACCGCCGAACCTAGCGATCGCGCGCCCACGACTGCGAGGTCCTGCGGCCTGCCTCCCGGCCTGCCGCCTCCCGCAAGTGCGCCTGCGTCTCGCGATCGCAAGCCCATGACATCGAGGCCCGCGGCTGGCCTTCAAGCTGGCAGCCTCCGCCGTGCCACGCAGTCAGTCGTGCGTAATAAAATTATTTAAAAATACACGTCATAAACTATATTAAATTGACATGCAAATAACAAATATGGTAGGTTAGGTCTGCGGATAACCACGTAACCTCCATAATCATTTGTGTGACCTATAAATAAGATCACATGCTCTCCTTTATTTCGTTCTTTTTCTCCTCCCATGTGCTTGAAATCCCCATCAGGAATCACTTTCGCTCCACGAAGATATTCATCCATCTTCGTGCACCCCGTGAACGTTACGCTTCGTGCGTACGCCTCCCACCACAACAAGCAATCTGCGTGCAGTGCCCTCGACACTAAGACTTCAGTTGTGAGAGCGGTTGCAGTTGTAAATGTCGTTGTGACAAATGCAGGTTTGTAAATAGAGTTGTCGGAAACTGGTTGCTGGAAATAAAGATCTGTTTGGGTAGTCTGTGTTTTTATAGCTATACAGAATAGAGAATCGTTTGGCAAAACAGCGACAGTGTTTTATGAATATTTTTTATTATAAAATAATTTGTATTATATATTTTTAATTACCTTTTTCTACTATATATATTGATGAGGATGAAACCTCATTTATAGACTTAGTTGTGCACTTAACCATCTCCCCCATGATCCCTCCTATTGTGGAGATCATGGGTTTGACTGGTCAACACACTCCCCCATGATCTCCATAACAATAGAAGAGATCATGGGGGGCCTCCCACTCAACAACTACCGCCGGCCGCCGTCGGCCGCCCGTTGCCGCTTCCGTCGGCCGCCCGCCGCCCGCTGCCCGCCGCCCGCCGCCTGCCACCGCCGCCGTCGCCACCCGCCGCCGGCCGGTGCCGGCCTCCGCTCCCGCCAGCCGCCTACCGCCGCCGCCGCTTGCAGGTTGTCCACCGTCCGATCACTACTGAGCATCTGTCACAGTCCGCCACAACCACCTCCTGGAGGCTATAAAAGGAGTCTCATGCCTCCTCATTTCTCACCTTTTCGCTCCCGGAGCCTTCTTCTTCCACAAGCCAGAGCTCTGTCGAACTCCTCCCTCAGGTCATCTTCAAGCCGTCTACGAGCCAAATCCCCAAGTGCGCAGAGAAGGGAAGAAGACAACCATCGCCAATGCTTAAACACGCCAGCCACCAAGTTAGCATCTTGCACTCCCTCGGCGCAGCCTGTTGCCCGTTGCGAGTCAAAAATTCTCTCTCACCTCCAAGTTGTAACGAGGAGCGGCATATTGCCCTCGATTCTCTGAACGCAATGTAACCGCAACCTGATAGTGGACTTTGACAGGCACATATCCGGTCACGTGGTTTTTTTGCCCAGTTGAGGGGTTTTTCCACGTTAAAACCTCTTGTGTCAACTCTCTCTTTTCATTGACTGTGTGCACGCTCGACCGTCCCGAGAGCTAAGGCAATCTAATTCATTTTGGTCCGACCGGGATGTCGAGTTAGTCCGCAACAGTTTGGCGCCGTCTGTGGGAACCACGATTCTCCACATCCTTCAGAAACAAAGGCCTCCATCCTTGCGACATTCAAGTTCCGCCTCAATGGCAAAAAGAAGTGCTCGCACAGATGAAGGATCTGTCCCAGAAGGACACACTGAACCAGCATGCTCTCACTCTCTGGTGGATGTGCTATTGACCGTTGAGGCCGCTTTCGTGCCTGTCACCGCCTTTGAGGGGCGAATTAGATAAATGGAGGAGCAACAAACTAAAATACTTGCTCTGCTCAGGAATCTGGGAGCGCCTCCTGCTCCCCCTCTAGCACCAGTTAACCCGTCACTGCTAAATAATGGCAAGGCACAGGAAGCTCCAAGACAAGAGGCGCCCAAAGAATACTCTGACGCCGCCAACCCCACTCACCCGGCTCGTGGAGAAGCTGAAACTGGGCTACACCGCCACAGCTGGGGAGACGAGGCCCAACTTCCCTCGCTCGAAAGGTTCACCTGGGAAGAAATTCGGGAGGTGATCGCAGAAGAATTCCGGCAGACGGCCCGACGGGATATTCATACTCACCGACCACTCTGCCAAGGCTCCCCCCTCGCACCACAAATCCTATCTCATCCAATTCCTCATGGTTTCAAACTGCCTGATATCGAAACGTTCGATGGAACTAACGATCCGTTGGAACAAGTCAACCACTTCACTACCATTATGAGGATCTACAACGCACCTGATCAGTTACTCTGCCAAGTGTTCCCAGCCACTCTCAAGGGGCAGGCCCGCACATGGTTTCAATCCTTGAGGGCGGGCACTATCACCAACTTCATAGAGCTAACGAGACAGTTTGTAGATCAGTTTATAACAAATCAGAGGATCGTCCGCGACCCTTCCCACTTATCAGGTAACCGCTAGAATGAATGGGAGTCTTTGAAGGACTTCTTCCGCAAGTTCTTGGAAAGTGATTGCAATGCATGCAGGAAGGAACCACTGCCCTGGGTAAGGGGTAGGGTCGTTATAATTGGTCAGCTGAATGCTGACCGTTTCTTTGTTTATCACCCTTGGGGTGGACGTCCATATGCAGTTGTTGCCCTTGCTGATGCTGACATGGATTAAACGGGCTGAGGCCCTTGCTGCTGCTGCTTGTAGGCCCTTGAAGGCCGTACGAAGAATTGGATTTCATGTGTGGCTGGCCCGCGTGCTGATGCATGAAACCACATCTTGTAAAGAGAAACATGTAAAGCCTTAAGGCCGTGAGCGTTTGAGTTCTTGTTTACATTCCTGGTGTTATATATAAGTGTATTATTTATATATTTAGTGGACATTCGTTGGATGAGTTCTTGGAAATTTTAAATCTTTTGCTAGAATGCTCTGAGTTAAGATGCGAGTAGAAAGTATTTTGATATTCACACGTGATTCCGTCGTTTGTCTGTGAAATATGGCGTGGGGCCCCGGCCGGACCCTCTGTTATATTCCATGTGACGGATGTGGGCGTTACAGCGTGCTCCTCACAGCAACTGCCTCCTGGCAATGCGCTCTACACAGCAACTGCCTCAGGGCAGCACGCTCCTCAAAGCAACCGCCTCCGGGCAGTGTGCTCCTCACAACAACTGACTCTGGGCAGCGCCCTCGTCACAGCATCTGCCTCAGGGCAGTGCGCTCCTCACTACAACAATCTCCAAGCAGCGCGCTCCTCATAGCAACTGCCTCCGAGCAGCGCGTTCCTCTCAGCAACTGCCTCCGGGAAGCGCGATCCACGAAGCAACTACCTTCAAGAAGCGCGCTCCTCACAGCAACTGCCTCCGGGCAGCGCGCTCCTCACAGCAACTGCCTCCGGGCAGCGCGCTTCTCACAGCAATTGCCTCCGGGCAGCGTGCTCCTCACAACAACTGCCTCCCAACAATGCGCTCTTCACCAAATCTACCTCCGAGCAGTGCGTTCCTTGTTATACCCGGATTGAGTGTTGACATTCTCCGGCAATTGGTTCATAGCCAACTAAGCCACGAGCCCGACTCGCACAAACACCCCATAGGGGCCTGCCCCCATCACGGCAAAGGTGCGATTACAACTCGGGCAACCAAGCCATGAGCCAGCCTCACGCAAACTAAGTTGTGACTACAACCCATGCAAAGTAACGCCGCAAGTCAAACTTACAACCAGACTCAACACAAGCAAGCACATGTACTACGCCGCTTATTGCCTTCAAAGAAGAAGACATCCTTGGAGCAGTAGTCTCTGGAAGAGAAAGCCAGAGCGACAGGAGATCCCAATGCCATCACACTTGGGACAACGGGGGCAGCGACGTCAAGAGAAACAACATGCCCCATCTTCTGACCATGTGCTTAAGGTACCCTGATGGCACACTTGGGGGAACTAGAAACTCCGCGTCTCGGCAACCTCTTCCATTCCGCAAAAGAGCACTCAATGCGCTATACATATTACACCTTGTGCACATCGCGCACGCTGCACGCATCGTGCACCCAACACCCGTTACACGTTACCGCCATTACGCGCCACGCACATCACACCTCGTGCACATTTCACACACCTTGCGCTGCGTACATACAAGACACGATTGTGCATATCACGTCATGCGCGCATGAAGTCCAAATGTGCACCTCGTGGGCACTGTGCCCACCACACATATCAACGCATAACGCTCACTATTCACATTCTACCTTTCATATCTCACACACGTCTTACCATGTGCACGCCACCGTCAACTATTACACACCAAAACAAACTTCTGAGTAAAAGCCTCATGAACGAGTTCGACTGAACCGTGGGTCCGCTGAGCGCAACCGTGATAATCTTCCGCAAAGAGCGACCCCACGACACGTCCGCTGGAGCCGCTCCGTAGAGGTTTCCTGCGCGGCAATCGCCCTACACGATAAAGGTCACGCATGGGAGTTTCCCTCCTGAGCATGGGATTAATCCCGAGCACCGTGCACATGCGGGATTAATCCCAGGCACTGTGCGCAAGCAGGATTAATCCCACGCACCGTGCGGGATTAATCCCGCGTAGTGCGCTCAGGATTAATCTCGCGCCCCGCGCAGTGCGCGCGTGATTAATCTCGCTCCCCGCGCAGTGCGCGCGTGATTAATCTCGCACAGCACTGCGGGATTAATCCCGCCAGCGGGATTGGCGAGATTAATCCCGCCAGAGGGATTGGGACTAATCCCGCACAGGCGGGATTAAATCCCGCGCAGTACGCGCACAGTGCGCACAAACAGTGTGTGTGCAGTGTTGTTGCGCGCACTGTAGCGCGCTACAGTTGCGCGCACGCTATATTTGTGCGCGCACGGTTGCAATTAAGTAAAGGGCGCGCACGCGACCGGATGCGCGTCACACGCAACTCGGTCCGTACGTGCCCGCGCGTTGGCCGACGTCGCGTCGTCCGACCGTGGTCGTGTCGTCCCCCCTCTCCCACAGAGATTTTTTAACATGTCGTTACCTGGGCTCGTCAGGCGCCACTCGCGGACGTTTCTGGCCTTTCGCTGGACGCCGTCATAGTCGAAGAGAAGGAGGGAAAATCTTCGTTCTCTCGCTCGTACCAACCTCCGACAACAAAGGATTTGTGGGGAAATTGATGGGGATGAAACCTCATTTATAGGCTTAGGTGTGCACTTAACCATCTCCCTCATGATCCCTTATATTGTGGAGATCATGAGTTTGACTGGTCAACCCACTCCCCCATGATCTCCACCACACTAGGAGAGATCATGGTGGCCTCCCACTCAACAACTACTACCGCCCGCCGCCTGCCGCCGCCGCCCGCCCGTCGCCGTCGCCGTCGCCGCTGCCCGCCGCCCCCACCGCCACCAGCCGCCCTCCGCCACCGCCGATCGCCACCAACCGCCGCCATCAACCGTCGCCTCCGCTTGCAGGTTTGCCACTGTCCGATCACTATTGAGCATCCGTCGCCATCCGATCCACAGGTAACCACCCACTAAACTACCAAGTTAGTGGGAGCCCGCCATAACCACCTCCTAGAGGCTATAAAAAGAGCCTCAAGCCTCCTCATTTCTCACATTTTCGCTCCCGGAGTCTTCTTCTTCCTTAAGCCAGAGCTCTGTTGAACTCATCCCTCGGGTCATCTTCAAGCCGCCTACGAGCCAAGTCCCCAAGTGCGTGGAGAAGGGAAGAAGACAACTATCGCCAACGCTCAAACACGCCAGCCACCAAGTTAGCATCTTGCACTCTCTCGGCATAACTTAGTGCCCGTTGCGAGTCAGAAATTCTCTCTCACCTCCAAGTTGTAACGAGGAGCAGTCTATTGCCCTCGATTCTCTGAACGCATTGTAACCGCAACCTGATAGTGGGCTTTGACCGGCACAGATCCGGTCACGTGGTTTTTTACCCAGTTGAGGGGTTTTTTCACGTTAAAACCTCTTGTGTCAACTCTCTCTTGTCATTGACTGTGTGCGCGCTCGACCGTCCCGAGAGCTAAGGCGGTCCAGTTCATTCCGGTCCGATCGGGACGCCGAGTTAGTCCACAACATATATATATAATTATTTTATTAATATATTTTACTGTGTATAGATTAGGGCTGAGCATATTATTCGAAACTCGAAAGTCACTCGATTTTTTTTTGAAAATTGAGTCAAATCAGAATCGGTTAAAATTGATTCAGCTTAATTTGAGTAGATTCAATTTGACTCGAATCTGATTTCGAGTCAGCCTTGAATCGCTCGAAATATGATTCGAATTAACTCGAATTAATTAAAAAAATTTATGTATTTATTAATATATTCTTATTTTAACATTAAAAATAACAAAGTTTAAACCTAAATAAAAAATATGAAGACTTTAAGTGTTTCATTTGCTAAATTTATAGGTTGCCCAATTTAACTTTGAGGAAACTAGGAATAAAACAAAAAATTCTCAATTTCGAGCCGACTCGATTCGATTTCTAGCCGACTCGATTCGATTTCGAGCTTACTCAGAATCGAGCCGAGTTCGAGTCGAAAATTTTGATTTCGAGCCGATCCAAAATCGCTCGAACTTGACTCGATACCAGCCCTAGTATAGATATGTCTCTGCCATGTCTTCGCGCCCCTTTGTCGTGCCTTCGTGCGGCTACGCTGTCGGGGGCCTGCTCCGAGCTCGCTGTCGGGGTTGCCGAACCCCGACGAACCCGTCGGGGGTAGTCCAGCAGGTCGTCGGCAGGGCCACCACCGACGGTGGCCCTGATTGTGAGGCCAGGTCTGGACCTCACTGTGAGGGCCATCGCCGGTGGCCGCGCTGCCGGAGCGACGCTAGGATACCCCCGACGGGTTCGCTTGGGTTTGACGAGCCCTTCGACGGGCTCTGGGCAAGCCACCGACGACGGAGCTACTGGCGGCAACCTTAAAATGCAATGGCGGGGCACGGGATGGCGACAAGGCGCGTGGCACGGGAGGGCAACACAGAGAATCTTTTCTCCTCCCTAAACACAATGACCTGGAGCTCACCCGCAGGGTTTCGAGAAGCGTCTTTTATAGCCAAGAGAAAACGCCACGCGATCCCAACCTATGTGGAAAAACAAATGCAAAAGAACATACATCGGGATTGCGTTTTGGTAAAACGGACTGGCCTTAAACGCCAAACCAAATGAAGCATAAGCACTCTCAAGTCAACCGCAGAGTCTTTTTAGAATCCACTACGAACAACATAAAGAAAACTGCAAACTCCAAGACACGATGAACATGCCTCTCGAGCTTCTAAGCCCGAGCAAAAGACCACTAAGATTCTAGAGCGTGGTACTGCCCACCATAGCAAAGAAAAGAGCATAGCTTTGCAAGCTGTGGTCTGTCACACTCAGAATGTTTTACTCTCTCTCCTTCTATAAGTTGTAATGAGCAATGTTCCTTGGAGATTACAGATATGTAGGTTTGATCTCGGAGGGCGATAGGTGATAACTTCTCAACTGAAGTTATATTTGCCTATTATTTCTACTTATTAATTAATAAAAAAAGGAGCATATATAGTGATAAATTTGATTAATTATTGTTTTAATTATTATGGTACTAAGTTGGCCTTATTCCATGGTTTTTATGCAAGGTTTGTTAAGGAAATCAATTTGAAAGAGTGATGCAGAATTTTTATTTTCGGCCTGGCCAGATACTGCAACATCCAATTCTGAAACTGCAACATATGTCTGTCCGAAATTCAAAATTTAAAATTTGAATTCCCACCAATTTTAATTATGGAAGGATGCGTCTCTTCAGGAGGATGAACGTTTTTAATGTCAAAAACTGATTAGAGGATTATTATTCATCATTAATTTCGGATCTAAGGAGGAGAGCATCATCTAGGGTTGGCTTGGGAAGAAAAACTCCATTGGAGAGCGACGACAAGAGGAAGAAGAAGAAGATCTTCGTACGGATCAAAGAAGCGACTCCAGGAAGAAATTCCTGCAGCGATTAAGTGTGAACCGCAATGTTTTGTAAGATCTATTTCAATATTTTGAGTGTTTCCTCCAACGTCATGAACTAATCCTTCCTTAATCTTGTATTATGAGAGTACTAGGTTGTGTTTGATGAATATTTTCTAACTTATTTTGTTGAGGATTCTTGGTGAGTGTTCTTTATCAAAGTTATGATCTTTATTTTCTGAAATGTTTGGCCAATATTTCACTTTTATGCTACGCTTCATAAATCGAGAGAGGAGTTGCGGTAGTATATCATAATTTTGATATAGCATTTGAAGAGAAAAGGAGACTTCCTCTTGGTGTTAGCAACTTAGGTCTTTGTTCTTTGAGCGGTTCTTATTTCACCCGAGGGGAAATATAGAACTAGGGATTGCCGATATCGAGAGATACGGTTATCTATTTTAAGATCGTTGCAAGGCACGCTCACCACGCATTTTCACAACGATACATTCACTTATCCGTCATACTAAACCTAGGAAATCATAATATAAGATTATATCTCTCCCTTGATAAGAAAAGTTTGGTTCCAAAGATCCGTAGTAATTTCATTTAGAAGTCTTTATATTTAATTTTAGTAGTCTAAGAAAATCACCAATTTTGTCTTACTTGGATTTAAGGAAAAGGCATAACTAGTATTTGCAAGCACTGATTTCACCACCTCCCTGTGGAGACGATTCATACTCACTTTTTATTACTTGACACGGCACGTGCACTTGCGTTTAAATACGTAGACCATTTCGGGCGTATCAGACAAAGATAACTTCAGTTGAGAAGTTATCAATAGGTCGCAACTTTGTTATAAGTGCAAAGTAAAAAATATAAGGAAAAAGCAGATAAGTCATCGGAGTCTCGATGGAAGCGCTCCGGCCTTGGAATGTTGCTGAGCTCACAGAATCTTGGTGGAAGTGTTTTGGCTAGAAAATTCTCTAAGTGCACGAAGCTTTTGGAGGGAGCACTCTCGTTGAAGCGGAGCCTTGATGGGAGCGTTCTCGCGGAGGCGAATGATGTGGCTTGGAACTTGTCGAAATCTTAGCGCAAGGAGAGAACAAAGCGAATTCCTGAGCAAAGAATCTGCCTAAGTCCAAGATCTCATCGGAAAACCTCAGAGTTTTCTCTTGCCTCTGAATTCGTTGGTCTTAAAATGAAGGCCTAGTGGCTTATGCAGAGTTTTCTGGAGGGTCATGATGGTAATTGCGATGGGCAATAATTTGTGTCGGTGAATGGGATCGCTCCATTTCTATCACCTGAATCACCAATTTTAGTAAAATGATGGAAGTGCCCCCACCCCCCTCCGGGGTGGTTCAGGCGGCAAGGGCATGGTGCCTGGAGGCGGCGGCGGCCGACGAAAGTAGAGGCGTCCGGAGATGGCAGGGGGAACAGGCGGCGACCTCTACCGGTGCGCGCAAGCGCTTAGCCCGTGGTCGCGCGGTGCGCAACTGCGCGCGACCGTGTAGGGAGCCGCCACGGTCGGGTCGCGCACACTGGATACATGGGTCATGCGTGTGCTGTCCGCGCGTGCCTGCGCATAGGCCGAGCGCACCTGCGCAGCCCTGTTGTACGTGCACGGGTTCGGCTTGCTCCTTGGGGGTTTCTGGGGCCTACGACTTCGATTCATGTAATCGGCCCAGGTCTTACCGGTTTGACTTTGAAATTTCAGGGGGGAACTCCATCAATATATTTAAAGGGTTTTTATAAGCAAATCATGTTTTCTTAATAGCAATCTCATCGGGTGGCGTGCTGGGTCCCCGGAGAATTGGATCTGCGGGGCTCATCGGGTTCTTTCGAAAGATGTTTTTTGGTCTATTCGGGACCTTGTGCTTGGCGATTTGGTAGAGGCAAAACAGGATGGTCTGGGATGGGGTGATGCAACCGACCAAGATAACTTTTCTTTTTGCCAAATTATATTTCTCGACATTTTCTGATGTCATGAGGGGAGGTGGATATCAGGTGAAGATGGGGATGGGTGAAGTTTAATTTTGATGGTTTTGTGCGCCAAATTCCTTGTAGGGTGTAGATGGGGGTTGTGGCCCAGGAGTCAAGGGGGCTTATGCTGGATTTGAAGGTGCTCCGCATGTGGGCTGCCGGATGGTGGCAGGGGCTATGGGGGAGCGCCTTGCAGTGGATTGCTATTTAACGGGGGTTGGGGGCAATAATCTTCGAGGGCGATCGTGTCAACCTGATTGATACCATTATGGTGAGGGCGGTTCCAAGCTCGGTGGACCGGCATATTGTTAAGGACATCTTGGATTTTTTACGGATGGTGGTGTCTTTCACTTTTTCTTTTGTTCGTCGGGATACTAATCAAGTGGCAAATTCTATTGTGACTCTTTTGTTTTGTGACATTTTTGCTTTACAATCATATGTACTGGATCTGTCTCTCTTGAAAGACTTAGTTGAATGAAATTTCTTACTTCTTTCAAAAAAAGAGCAAGATAAAATAAAAAGTACATGCGGCAATTGCCGCAGAGGACGCGCGATAACATGAAGGGAGATTTTTTTACATGGAAAAATCCGGAAAAACAAAAAAATCACAGGGCCGGATCGGTGTCAACCAAGTTTCACTAGTTTTCTGAGTGCTACAACAAGTAGAATAAATGTTTGGGGGGTGATATGACATCACTTGTTACAAGTAGTAGAATGCTTGAGTGTGACGGACCATCGCTCATTGCTATAAGATTTCAGAGAATGTCAGAGTTGCATGTCATGGGCAAATCACAAAGAAGCATGCTCTGAAGCCTTTGAGATGTGTCAGTGCGCTCGAATCATCCTCATTGGCCCTCAAGTTTGGAACGACCTCCACATTGCCCTCAGCAGGAGTATTTATAAGCGCAACCTTAAATCCCCGACGGGTTATTGGATGCCTACCGGATCTAAACTAAATCCAATATGAACATGTTTCCGCTTATAAAAATAGACTTCAACAATCTCATCATATATTGTATATAAATTGTATCACATAACAAATTACTTAGAATAAGAGTTAATAACGGCAAAATTGAGTTTTTCAAAAACGTAAATATGAGTTTTAAAGTAAGGATAAATCTAAACTCAAACAAAAGTAAAGTAAAAGGAACTGAAAGCTCAAACTAATAACTGATCTTTAGTATAGTCAAACATCAGATCATCATTATCCAGGTCAAAAATAACTATATATCTTTCATTCATACTCCTATTGATCTGCAAATAGTTACAATAAGAATGTCATGAGATAAAACTCTATGAATTCAAACATTTCTTATCAAAGATAATGTTATTAGTTCTAGCAGTAAAATACTTAATATTCTAAACAAGAAGAAAGAATCACATATCAACATCTCTATATAATTTACAAAAAAATAGAATATTTGATTTTATAAAATTAAACTACATTTCTTCAATTATTAAAATTATTATTAATCATCAGTTTACAATTGTGTTATACAATCAAGTTTGTAATGATGCAACAAGCTGTGACTATTATATCAATAACCTTGGAATAATATAATTAATAATTCTAATATCAGGATACATATCAACAACTTAAGCATTCTTTTTTGGAATGATATCCAGTTCAGTTTTTGAATAAAAATAATTATGTAAGTCATCAAGTTTGGAATGACTGATAATAATTCATATTAGGCTTTCATCAGGTAGTATCTGGAATACTTCCATATACTACATTTAGATGTTTGAATGTGCATAATTTAGGTTCTAAAATTTTAAACATAAGAAAAGTATTAAGTCCTACTAAATAGACTTTAGTCTCATCTCCCCGATATATGTTTTAGATGTAAGAATCTTACATAAGCTCTTAGTAAGGACATGAAAATGAGGGGATAGATCTGATTTACTCTAGAGGGGGGAGGGAGTGAATAGAGTATTAAAAACTTTTAATAAATTTTTATAGCGGAATTAAGATAAGTGTTACTTATAAGTAAGAGAAGAAAATAAATCACAAGCAAACACAGCACAGTAGAAAATAAAGAAAGATGAGCAACCAGACGACACAAGAAAATTATAATGGTCCCCAAATCTGGGTACATCCACTCTTCTATCATCCTTGTAGGAATCAACTTAGGTTTTTGATCAGGTGACCTATCACCACAAGATCTTCTTCAGGTAGATCTAGAGACCCTTCAATCTTTTGATCAGGTGCCTAAAAACTAATAGGTTTTTGATCAGGTACCCTATCACCAATTAGTTCACTTTTGAAGGGAGTAATAACCCTCTACAGAAAAGATAAAAGAAAATTTGATGGAAGTCTTCTCTTTTTCAAAGCAAATGAGAAGACTAAGTGGATTTTGATGATGTCAAAGCTCCCCCTGAGATATTGAGTAGGTTCAGGAAGATGGAAGCTTTGTCTAGGGTGTAGGTCTTTAGAGGACTAAAGTTCTTGCTCTTCAGAATCTGTGATTCCTGAAGATGAAAACTGAAGAAGACTCAAGATATAGGTTAGTTGTTCTTCTTCTGTTTCCTGAGAGCAATGAAAATTCTGAGAGCTGAGAGAAATCTGCAAGAGAGATTTTTGGGCTATATCAGGAATGTTCTCTGTGTGTGTATTTCTCTGTATCTTGATCAATCTGAATGTCTGTCTCATTTGTCCTTGAAGAATAGAATAAAGGCATTCTCTTTTGAAATTCAAAAACATTCCTTAAATTATTGCAGAAATCGAGGAGAGAAACAGCTACAATTTCTGGCATTTAATTGTCTCTCCAACTGTCTTAGCAAATAAGTCAAAATAATAACTCTGTGAATACCATAGTTAATGCTGCAAAGAAACGGGTATATGCCTTGAGAATATCAGCATTAACTGCCAGAGATTATTTGACAAAAATAGAATCAATAAAATAGGAATTAAATCTCCAAGACAGCTGCTGAAAATAAGTAGCCGGACACAGAATATGATCATCGATCTATGCTGGGAGATCGTCGAGCTGAGATCAGCTATCTTCGATCTGAGAATACTGTGAACAAATATGAAATCGTCGACCTGAGCTCATAGATTGTCGAGCTCAGTTTAGATACTAAACTCTGAGATCGTCGATCGGAGATCAACGATCGTCGAGCTGAGTTCGACGAAAGTCGAACTGATATGTATTTCACAGATTTCTTCTAAGTCTGAGTTCTTGAGTGAAATCCAATGCTGGTCTTGAGAAGTCTGACCAATAGAGACTACCTTAGACCTAGACCTTGACCCTGAATATTCATATGGGTCAACAACCTAAGAGTGGATCTAGCTCAAATCCAAACAAGAGTTCCAACAATCTCCCCCTATTTGGGTGAGGTCACTCAACAAAGAATAAAACTGAAAATACAAGGCCATAGATATCTGATAGAATTTAAATTATCAGCAGATATAATATAGCAATGTAAAACACATATGGTTCAGGAAAAACAGTAAAACAGTAAAGTGCAAAAAATAAATTAAGGATTAGCAGGAGGAGGAGCAGAAGAAGTTTTAGCAAAAACAATCTTCCTTGTTGGGTCTTATGCTTCCCTTTTTGACATCTTCAAGTCTTGTTCACCAAGTGTTTTCTGAGTAGTAGCTCTAGGTATAATTGCTTCAGGATGAAGTGTCATATATTCTGCTAGATTGAACACTTTCTTACTAACATGCAGTCTTTCAAGTTCATTTTCTCTGTAAGATGACATAGTAGAAAACTGTGGGGGGTCTTGGCCTTCTTTTCTGGCTTTCATCATCTGAGATAATCCAATTAGTTCATTTAGCCTAGCCATTCTGAAATTGGGATCCAGCTCTGGATCAGTAGGAGGAGAGGGAGGTCTCTTTGGATTAGCATCCTGAGATATCTTCTGAGAGAGATTCCTAAACTGAGTGGACTGAGCTTGGAAATTAGTTAAAATGGGATTCTGCTGCTTTTGACTGGAGTAAAGAGATTTAGGAGGTGGAGCTTCACTAAACTTGCCTTTAGGCTTATGAGAGAAGGCATGCCTCTGAGACTGAGAAGAGGTTGGCTTCTAGCTTGAGAGGGTGCTGGCTTCTGAGGCTGAGAAGCTACTGATCTTGATGGCTGAGAGATATTTGATCTTTGAGATACATTCCCTGAGGCTCCTGCAGCAGGAGGAGGAGGAGGAGGTGGATCTTTCCTGAATTTCTTCACAGGAGAGGATCCAGACTTCTTCTTCTTCTTCTGTGCTTTAGCTTGATTTCTGGACAACTTCATCCAATTTGGCATACCTGGGTAAGGTTGGATATTAATTAGAATGTAGTATGGTATATCATTTGAGGGATTAAGTAAAGGAGCAGCCTTGGGAGGTGCTTTTCTCTTCTTTGATACTTTCTTTTTCTTGGAGAAGGAATCATCAGACTCATCTTCATCTTCATCATCATCAGCAGATATAGGGGGATGATCATAAATGTCATCAAGCTGTTTAATAAGCTTGGATTGACCTTTATCTTAAGCATTCTCTTGAGCAATATCCTGAGCAATCAAGTCAACTAGACTTGGCATAGGACTATCATCCATAACATAAGTTGGGCCAACAGGTTCCACAACTATGTTAGAAACAAAGCTTGTCTGAATAGTCTGAATAGTTTCTGTACTAACTGAATCTGTACAGCAAATGATATCTGAGCAGTACTTGGGAGAAATAAATAAAAGAATATTTATATATAAGAGATTAAAAGAATTTTAGAATTGACTTTAGCTCAATTGCTGGAGAAATACTGCTTTCTTCAGAAAGAATATCCAAAGAAGAAACTAGATTAACTGTCTCAAAATCAGTATCCAAAAACTCTGTGAGATCTGCATCTGATATCTCAGTATCAACAACCTCTATCTCTGCTGCTGTTGCTGGAAGGGTCAAAGATTGAACTGAAATTGCTGTTGTTGTACCTAAAACAGCTTCATAGGACATCTCCCCCTACCTGGTTTTAGTGACAACTGAACCAGGCCCCTGGATGAAGAAGGGATAGAGGAGGCAGCAAGAAGGGCAGCAATGGATGAAATAGAAGCAACTAGATGTGAGATTTCCTCTGCTATCAAGGATTTGAGGGATGGAGTGATAAGCTCCAGGAGAGTGGAGATGGAATGGGAGTCTATGTGCATGAACTCAGGAGGAGTTTTAGTTGATACAGATGAGTGAGAGATGAGAGGAGTGGAATCTGTCATGATTTCATCCTGTAATAGAGAATTTGGAGGGGTAGGAATTGGTGTTGAATCAAGGTGAATAGGAGAATCCTGATGTGAATGATGTTCAGGAGAAATATGAGATGTGATTGGGGATTGAGGAGGAGTGAAAAGATTGAAGTTTGGTTGGGTTAAGATGTTGATGGATGGAGTTGTAACAAGATGTGATGGAGTGGGAGAAAGTGGAGGAGTAGTATGAAGTGCTGGAGATGATGGAGGTGTTGGAATTGAGGTGGAAGGTTGATGGACAGCAGGAGGATTGGCTAGAGGAGGAGGAGCAAGGAATGCTTCATCAGGGTGAGGAGAGGCTGTGGCTGCCCTAGTGTCCTCAACTGGTCTAGAAGAGGTGGAGGCCAGAGATGGATTTGGGATAGTTCTTGCCCATTTACCAAACAAGGAGGAGTCTAACCTCTTACTGGCATTAATAAATATGGTCTGAGAGACCATTAGTTCTGAAGCCTTAGGCTCTATTTGTTTGGGCGTTTCACTGCTCCGTTTTGGGCAAACGCCACCGGAAGGAGGGTAAACAAATGAACCTCCGGTGGCGTTTGCTCCGTTTCCACCCGCCCGCCTTGAGAAACGCCCCCAAAAAGCTCCGTTTGGAGCAGCCACCTCCCCCCTCCGATTCGAACACTCCGTTTCCACCCGCCGGATCGACCCGCCACCGCCGAACCAAATGAAGCCTTAGACTGAAGGAAGATTCCCAGAATCCTCCCAAAACAAACCTCCTTCTTGGAGTTCTTCCTCTTAATCAAATCAAAAATTAACTCAGCCTAGTTGACTGATTTCTTATTAACCAAAGCAGACATTATTGAAAACTGCTGCCTGTTAATATTATCATGGGCAGAGTGCTTGCACAGTAGTACCTTGCCTACAATATCTGCTAAGAACTTGTATTCTATAGGCAAGTTCTTCTTAAGCAGCTTGGATGATATTCCCTCAGGATGACCCATCCTAACTAGCATACTGCTATATTCAGAACTATCCTGTTCTAGACTATTCTATCTATTTACTAACTCAAATAGTTCAGAAATAATTGTTGGGGTAAGAAGAACCTGTTGTCCTGAGATGGTCCCAACCATGGACGAGTCATCAGGCGTTGTCGATGTATAGACCCATTCTTTGATTTCTGTTACTGGTAACTTGATCCTTTGAGTCATGATCTTCCTTAGACCCTGATCTTCACAAAGCTGAAGAATATCTTGGAAAATCTGATTGTAATGCCTGAATGATTCGAAGTCGATATCAAAACCTACATCGAACTTCATTGCTGAAAGGATAGCCGTTGGAATCGCCATAGGTTTCTGTAGACTCAAGAGAAAGATGATCAAGTGCAAGAGAAATTGGAGAGGATGGGATAGAGCTCGAAGAGAAACCACAATATAGGTTTTTGGAATACGAAAGGACAAGCTCTGTCCTACGATAAAATAAAGAAAACTTCGATCTTCGGTCGACGACAGATTTATAGATAAATGCTATCGTCGGCCTCTGAATGAAGAGGGGAAAACAGATCGTCGATCTCAGGTCGACGATTTATTTTCTGAAGTAAAGTCGTCTAACTCCGGCCGATGATTTTTAACTTCACACAGAGCTGTCGTCGATCTCAGGTCGATGATAGAGCTCAAGAGGAGTTCGTAGATCGTCGATCTTCGTTCGACGATTTGTGAACAGATCTTCAAACTCAAACAGAAATTAAATTAATCAATTCCATTTATCATTCCAAGCTGATTTAGGAAGAATAAATATTTCTTTTCATCCAAAGGCTTGGTGAAGATATCTGCTCTTTGAAAATCAGAGGAGATAAATTTAAGATTAATTTTCTTTTTGTCTACACTATCTCTAATGAAATGATGACTTATTTCTATATGCTTGGTTCTAGAATGATGAACTGGATTCTGAGCAATAAAAATTGCACTAGTACTATCACAAAATATAATTGAATTATTTAAATTGTATCCATAATCCAGCAATTGGTTTTGAATCCACATTATTTGTGAATAGCAACTGTCAGCTGCAATGTATTTAGCCTCTACAGTTAAAGTGGACACTGATGTTTGCTTCTTACAAAACCGAGATACAAGCCTATCACCAAGGAACTGGCATGTTCCTGATGTGCTTTTCCTGTCTACTCTGCATCCAGCATAGTCAGCATCTGAGTATCCAGTTAACTCAAACTCTGACTCTATTGGATACCAAAGTCCTAGATCAGGGAAACCCTTTATATATCTTAAAATTCTTTTTAGCAAAATTAGATGAGATTCTTTAGGGTTCACTTGGAACCTAGCACAAAGACATGTAGAGAACATGATGTCTGGTCTACTAGCTGTGAGGTATAATAGGGATCCAACAATAGCCCTATAAGTTTTCTGATCAACAGGTTTCCCTTTTTCATCAGAATCAATCACAACATTGGAAGCCATGATTGTTTTCATTGCTGAGGCATCAGCCATCCCAAATCTTTTCACTAATTCCTTAGCATACTTGGACTGAGATATGAAGATGCCATCAGGTAATTGCTTCACTTGGAGACTAAGGAAGTAAGAGAGTTCACTCATACTACTCATTTCAAACTTAAAATGCATCAGGTCAGAGAACCTTTTGCATAGTTTGGAATCAATAGAGCCAAAAATAATATCATCTGCATAAATTTGTACTAACAAGATTCTATCATGATGATGTCTAATAAATAAAGTCCTATCTACTATGCCCCTAGAAAATTTATGCTCCAAGAGAAAGCTAGCTAAGATTTCATACCAAGCTCTTGAAGCTTGCTTTAGACCATAAAGAGCTTTATACAATCTAAAAACATAAGAGGGATGAGTTGAAGAGATAAAACCTGGAGGTTGTTCGACATAAACCTCTTCCTTTAGCTCTCCATTGAGAAAGGCACTTTTGACATCTATTTGATATACTTTGAACTTTTTATAGGCTGTATAAGCAAGAAATATCCTGATTGCTTCTAGCCTTGCAACAGGAGCAAATGTCTGATCATAATCAATTCCTTCCTCTTGCCTATAGCCTTGAGCTACTAGCCTTGTTTTGTTCCTTATGATAGATCCTTGGGCATCAAGTTTATTTCTGAATACCCACTTAGTTCCAATGATTGGGTAGTCTTTGGGTCTTGGAACTAAGTCCTAAACTTTACATCTCTCAAATTGATTAAGCTCCTCTTGCATTGCAATAATCCAATGTGGATCTTGCTCAGCATCTTTAATGGATTGAGGCTCAATTTGAGATAAGAAGCAGGCATGCATCAAGTCTTGGTTGAGTTGATGTCTTGTCTGCACACCAGCTGATATGTCTCCAATCACTTGAGATGTAGGTCATCTCTAAGTATGACAAGTTCAGTTGGTGGAGTTGGTTCAGCAACAGCTTGAGGAAATAATTCCTCTTGTGGAATTGTATTAGCTGTTGGAAGAAGTTCAGCCACTTCAAAATTTTCTTCTTCACTTTCTTCATCAACTTATGAGGAGGAATGTGATGTAACCTTTTGAGTAAGGTTGAGATCATCCAATTTTTCACAAAGTTGGGGTACCTGCAAAGAGTTACTGGTAGGAGCTTCCTTCTCCTTATAAAACATATTAGCTTCATCAAAAGAAATATGAACTAACTCTTCTATTTTCAAGGTTGATTTATTAAATACCCTATATGCCTTGCTGACTTGGGAATATCCTAGAAAAATTCTCATTGCAGCATTGGCTTCAAACTTTCTAAGATGTTTCTTGTTATTGTTGTGAATATAACAAATACAACCAAATAGTCTAAAGTAGTCTATTTTAGGTTTCTTCCCTTTGAGCAATTCATAGAGAGTCTTGCCCTTAAGTTTGTGTATCAAACTTCTGTTTAGGACATAATTTACTGTTCTCACAGCCTCTGCCCAATAGGATAGTGGCATGAAAGCATCAGCAAGTAATGTACCTGCAGCTTCAATGAGTGTTCTGTTCTTCCTTTTAACTATCTCATTTTGTTGAGGAGTTCTAGGAGCAGAGAAATAATGTTTGATACCTTCCATCTCACAAAATCTTTGCATGGGAAGAGATTCAAACTCTGTACCATGATCACTTCTGATCAAAACAACTAGAGTAGAATACTCAATCCTTATGCCTTTAAGAAAGTCTGTAAGAACCTTGAAGTTATCAGACTTGTGTCTCAAGAAGAAAACCCAAGTGAACCTTGAGAAGTCATCTACAATAACTAAAGTATAGAACTTCCCTCCTAAGTTCTGTACAACAATGGGTCCAAAAAGATCCAAATAAAGCAAATACAGAATCTTAGGTGAATCACTCTTATTAACAGATTTAAAACTATTTTTTGTTTGCTTGCCTTCTTGACAAGCCCTGCAAAGGCTTTCTTTCTTGTATGGTCAAGATGGCAATCCTCTAACAAGGTTGCCCCTAGATAATTTAGAAATATTTTTAAGGTTTACATGACCTAGCCTTTTATGTCATAATACATTATTATTGCTAATTTGATTAAATAAATAAATTTTTGAGCTAGCAGAATTAAAATTTACTAAATAAATGTTACCTTGTCTAAATCCTGTTAGAACGGTTGGCTGTTTAAAGAAATAATACATTGGGATTCAGAAAAGCAAACCTGATAGCCTGCATCACATAGCTGGCTTATTGATATGAGGTTATGTCTCAAACCACTCACATAAGCTATCTTGCTGAATGTAACAGCTCCAATACAGAAATCCCCATATCCTTTTGTCTGACCAAAGATGGAATCACCAAAGATTACCTTTGGACCTAGCTTGGACTTATAATTGATTAGCTTGTCCTTGCTTCCTGTAATGTGCTTTGAGCACTTACTATCCAGATACCACTTATCCTGTGTGGTAGGATAGTTCTTCACCTGCAAGAAAACAGATTATTTGTTCTGGACCCAGGTAACCTTGGGTCTTTGTCTCTTTTCATAACTAAAACTGGAAATGAAAGAGCATTCAGGTTGGCATTTATAACCTAAGGGGTGAAATTTTCTAGGTGGGATTACCCAATGTGAAAAAGGATTAACATATTTTGGTTTCTGGTTATTATTATTAAGATTTTTGTTGCAGTTATGGTTTTGGTAAAATTGATCTGGGTTCGACGATTTATATTGAGATCGTCGATCTGCGTTCGATGACCAATACTGATCTCGTCGATCTCGGTTCACAGATAATAATGTCTATTATCTGTGTTCCACGATCGTCGATCTCTGCTCGACGATGTTTGATGATATCGTCGATCTCCCTTTGCTGAGTAATTAAACCCAAACTCTGGGTTCAGATGTTGTCGATCGGCGTTCGAAGAATAGTACTGCTATCGTCGATCTTGGTTCGACGATTTTTGTTTAGACTTATTTTCTGAGCTTATTTCTTTTTCTTTTCTTGTTCAATTTGTTCTAATACCTTATTAACTTTCTCTACCTGCTCTGTATTCTTTTTACCTTTATCTGAAATAAAATTTACAGATTAAGATAATATATTTTTCTTGATTATTGGTGGTTCACTAGATGAAGCACTAAAACCTAGTTTACTCTTGTTTAACCTAGCATTTAGGGTACTAGTGATTTCAAACATTTGTAGGCTTCTTCCATTTAGGGTTTCTTCAAGTTATTTAGCTTTGCTTAGTTCATTTTTCAGAAAAATGATTTGATTGCTATACTCAATTAATTCATCTTTCATTTTTAAATTTTCAGAGATTAAGTTTTCATATTCAGGTTGTCTATCTCTGTGGAGTTTGATTTCCTTCTCAAATTTTATAAGATCATTACACAGTGATTTGAATTCTATTTTAAAATCTTCAGAATTAAAATCAAAGGATGATATTACCTGATCACAGTCTGAGTCTTCTCCTGATTCAGGGATTGAAGCATTGATGGCCATTAAACATAATTCTCTGGCCTTAGTTTCTTCTTCATCCTCACTAGAGCTAGAGGAAGAAGATTCTTCTTCTGTCTCACCCCAGGTGTCAGCTATAAAGCCCTTTTCATTCCTCTCTTGCCTTCTGGAGGATGGCTTGCTGAAGTGTTTCCTGGATTCCTTTTCTTTTCTCCTTTCTTTGTGTTATTTCTCTGGACACTCTGGTAGAATGTGTCCAGGCTTCCTGCAACCAAAGCATATAATTTCTTTAGTTGGAGTTTTATCATACTTTTGCTTGTCTTCATTCCTGATGACTTCCTCCCGAAGTCTTTTCTGCTCATTTTGAAGAATCTTTTGGCAAACAGACTCATCAGTTCTTCATTTGAGGGTGTTGCTTTTGATTCTTCAGAGGCTTTGAAGGATATGCTTTGTTCCTTCCTAGCTGGTGTAGGAGTTTTCTGTTCATCTGACTCTCTTGTCTTTAGGAGCTGCTCATAGGACTTGAGCTTTCCTAATAGAGATTTAATGGAAATCTCATTTATACTCCTGCCTTCTTTGATTGGCCAGATTCTGGAGTCCCATGAGCTGAGAAAGCACATGAGAATCTTGTCATTAATCTCAGTTAGTGAGATATCCTTGTCTAAGGTTTTTAGCTCATTTACATTTATGCTGAGCCTATTATACATCTCAGCTACTGGCTCAGTTTCAGCTTTCTTGAAGTTTTCATACTGAGAGATAAGATGAGCTCTCCTATCTTTTCTTTCATCTACAGATCCAGCAACCATCTGGTTTAAGGAATCCCAGATGGTTTTGGCTGAAGTGTATTCAACAACCTTCTGGAAGATTTCATCTAACATGGTTTGGGTCAGAATGTTCATGGCTCTTGCATCAGCAATCTTTGCCTTTTTCTGTGCATCAGTATTGTCTGGAGGAGGAACAACATTTAAGCTTGTTGATGTTGTTTAAGTAGTTGCCACTGGAGCTGGTGGACCTGTCAAAATGGAGTTGAAAATATCCTCATCAATAGAATTCATATATAGATTGATTCTTGCCTTCTAGATAGAAAACTTATTCAAGTTGAAGACTGGAGGTCTAGTGCTTGTATAATTTTTATTCTGTGCCATGGAAAAAGAAAAAGAGGAAGAGATCTATCAAGGATCTTTAGGTTCAGGTGTTAGCATGTGCAACTAAGAGAAACGACCCTCTGATACCAATTGAAAGTGAGAGAATAGATCTGATTTACTCTAGAGGGAGGTGAATAGAGTATTAAAAACTTTTAATAAATTTTTATGGAGGAATTAATATAAGTGTTACTTATAAGTAAGAGAAGAAAATAAATCACAAGCAAACACAACACAGTAGAAAATAAAGAAAGATGAGCAACCAGACAACACAAGAAAATTATAGTGGTTCCCCAAATCTAGGTATATCCACTCTTCTACCACCCTGGTAGGAATCCACTTAGGTTTTTGATCAGGTGCCCTATCACCACAAGATCTTCTTCAGGTAGATCTAGAGACCCTTTAGGCTTTTGATCAGGTGCCTAAAAACCAATAGGTTTTTGATCAGGTGCCCTATCACCAATGATTTCACTTTTGAAGGGAGTAATAACCCTGTACAGAAAGAAAAAATAAAAGTTGATGACAGTATTATCTTTCTCAAAGGAAGTTAGAAGACTAAGTTGATTTTGATGATGCCAAAGGTCCCCCTGAGATATTGAGTAGGTTCAGGAAGATGGAAGCTTTGTCTAGGGTGTAGGTCTTCAGAGGACTGAAGTTCTTGCTCTTTAGAATCTGTAGATTGATGTTGATTAACTGTCTCTGTAGATTCATGAAGATGAAAACTGAAGAAGACTCAAGATAGAGGTTAGTTGTTGTTCTTCTATTTTTTGAGAGCAATGAAAATTCTAAGAGCTGAGAGAAATCTACAAGAGAGATTTTTGGGCTATATCAGGAATGTTCTCTCTGTGTGTATTTCTTTGTATCTTGATCAGTCTGAATGTCTGTCTCTTTTGTCCTTGAAGAATAGAATAAAAACTGTCTCTTTTGAAATTCAAAGACATTCCTTAAATTACTGCAGAAATCGAGGAGAGAAACGGCTACAATTTCTGGCATTTAATTGCCTCCCCAACTGTCTTGGCAAATAAGTCAAAATAATAACTCTGTGAATATCATAGTTAATGCTGCAAAGAAATGGCTATATGCCTTGAGAATATCAGCATTAACTACCAGAGATTATTTGACAAAAATAGAATCAATAAAACAGGAATTAAATCTCCAAGACAGTTGCTGAAAATAAGTAGTCGGACACAGAATATGATCGTCGATCTGAGCTGGGAGATCGTCGAGCTGAGATCAGCTATCTTCGATATGAGAATACTGTGAACAAATATGAAATCGTCGACCTGAGCTCATTGATCGTCGAGCTCAGTTCAGAGACTAAACTCTGAGATCGTCGATCGGAGATCAACGATCGTCGAGCTGAGTTCGACGAAAGTCGAACTGATATGTATTTCACAGATTTCTTATAAATCTGAGTTCTTGAGTGAAATCCAATGCTTGTCTTGAGATATCTGACCTATAGAGGCTATCTTAGACCTAGACCTTGACCCTATCTATACATATGGGTCAACAACCTAAGAGTTGACCTAGCATAAATCCAAACAAGGGTTCCAACAAGACATTTGCTATCTTATTTTTTGATCTCACGTCAAATAAGGAGATTATCTCCTAACTTGTGAAATAAGTCAACCAGGTCTGTTTCATCCTTAGTTGTCTCCTCTTTCTATTGAATAATGTATACGTTATAGTAATTTTTGTGGCTTGATTATCACAATAAATTGAAATATAGTGCATTTTCAGACTCATCATTGGAATGTCCATTATAAGATCTTTAATCCACTTTTCTTATTCTCCGACTAAAGCTAGAGCATAGAGTTCTGATTCCATAGAGGATAGTGCAATGCACGTTCACCTCTTAGACTTCCAAGCTATGATAGCTCCTCATAGTGTAAATAAAAAACCACTAGTGGATCTACTATCACCAGTTGCTGAGCACCATGAGGCGTCAAAATACTCTTCAAGCACTGGAGGATGTCCACTGTAACATAAAACATACTTCTCAGTGTACTCTAAGTATCTCATTAACCTTTCTAAGGCATCTTAGTGGTCCTTCTAAGGGTTACTAGTAAATCTACATAACATGCCGACCGTAAAGGCGATGTTAGGTCTAGTGTAGGTTGTAGTATACATGAGGCTTCCTATAAGTTTGGCGTAATCCCACGGTCTAATAGATGAACCTTTATTAGGTTCCAGTCTATTATTATAGTCGTATGAAGTCTTAATCTTTTTGCTCTTTTCATATCCCCACTTTTTTAGTAGATTTTTGATATAGTGACTCTAACTTAGGGTAATACATTTCTCAGTGAAGTTCACTTCCATTCATATTTTACCACACTTAAGTTTGTCATGCTAAATTATTTCGTCAAAGTAATTTTCACGTCTTTTACCTCAGATTGATCAGTACCCAGAATTAGCATATCATCAATGAACAAGCATATAATTGACACTTTATTTGAACTTGTTCTTATATATAGACATTTATCTGATAAACTTGATTAAAAACTCATGTCTTTAACACACGTGTCAAATTTCTCATGTCATAATTTTGATATTTGTTTCAATCTGTAGAGTGACTTAGGCTCCGATTGGAGGGACTTATTTTCACCGATCAAGCGGTTGCGACCGCATGAATCAGACCTTAATTAAGGTCTGATTCATGCGGTCGCAACCGCTTGACCGGTGAAAATAAGTCCCTCCAAACGGAGCCTTAATCAACTTATATACCTTATTTTCTAGATCTTCTATGACAAAACCTTCAGGTTGCTGTATATAGATCTCTTCAGTAAGAACTCTATTAAGAAACAACCATCTGATGAATGAAAAAAATGTTCACTATATGCTAAAATGAGAAGAATCCTAATTATCACAATGTGACAAACGAGTGAGTACATATCAAAGTAGTTTGTACCACTCACTTGAGTGAAGCCTTTGACAACTAAGCGTGCTTTATATTTGGCGATACTCCCATTAGGATTGAACTTCTTTTTCAGAACTCACTTGCTTTCAATGGTTCTATCCCCTTTGGCCAAGTCATCCAAAGTCCAAGTGTGGTTTTGTAAGAAAAAAATTCATCTCACCATCAATGACTTCTTTCCATAATAGAGAATCTCTAGATCGCATTGATTCATTATAGGTAGATGGATCAACTTCAACTCGGTAAGTCACGAAGTCTATACTGAAACTTTTAGACAATCTTTCTCTATTAGATAACCTTTTAGATTCTAAACCACTAGTGTATATAGGCTCAGTGTTAGAGATTCTTAGTTCTAATTCAACAAAAGTCTAAGTACTTTTGGTTGACAGATTTTGAAGGGTCAGATTTTTATCTTTAAGGAAATTATCCTCAAAAAAATAATATCTCTAGATTATATAATAGTATTAGTTGAAAGATCTAGAAATATATATGTAACACTATTCTCTACACATCTTAGATATACGCATGTGTTTATTTTAGGTCCAATCTTAAATCTCCTAGGGCCAGGTATCCTAACATAAGTAATACAGCCTCGAGTCTTAAAATTATTAAATCTATGAGCTCTCTTAAACCAAAGCTCATAGGGTATTTGTTTCAACTTTGCATGAAGAACTTGATTTAGAATGTGTTTTGATGTAAGGACATCTTCACTCCAATAAACCGCAAGCATGTCAGCAGTTAACAACATAAAATTTAACATTTTTGTTAAAATTCTATTTTTTCCTCTTGACGATACCGTTGGATTGTAGTGAGTATGGGGAGATAGTTTCAAGGATGATGTCATTGCTTGTGAGAAAATCTTTAAACTCCCCTGATACATATTCTCATCCTATATCACTTCTTAGCCTTTTGATTTTCAAGTAAAGTTGATTTTCTACCCTATTTTTAAAAATACAGAATTTATTAAAAGCTTCATCTTTGGATTTAAGAATATAAATGTGACTAAATCTAAAGTAGTCATCGATAAAAATTATTAGATACTTCTGACCACCCCTTGTGATAAACTTTTGTAGTAATAAATGTCCGAATGTATTAACTCTAGTAATTTTGTGTTCCTAAAAACCTGACTAAAAGGTATTCTAGTTATCTTAGTTTGACCACAAATTTTGCTTTTGTCAAACTTGATTGTCGTGTCTACAGAAATATTATGAGTTTTAGCTGACAAGAGTAGTTTTATATAGTTCATGTGTCCTAGTCTTGCATATAAAGTCTTTAGGATGTATCAGATTTAAACTAATTTGGTTTACTACTTCGTTTGCTAGACTCAATATATGCATCTTGTTAACGACATATGCATAACTAAAGTAATGCGAGTTAACTTTTAAAGTTACTCAACCACCACTAATATTAAGAGACATACCAATATCGCACAACAAGCTAATTGAAACTAAATTGACAGCTAATGTAGGTATAAATTTAATATTTTTCAAAATTAAATGTGTACTTGAAAAGAGTAGAAAATCCGCAGTACCAGTCTAGAGTACTTGTGCAGTGTATCCATTCACCATAATCACAGTTTTTTAAGCTGTAATGACATTATTCAGTACCACAGATTTGTTGCAAATATGACATATAATACCCGAATCTAGCCATGATTCTATATTGACCTTTCATTTTCCACCCATATCAACAAAGTTAGAAGGCGTAGTTTGATAAATAATGTTCTCTTTGTTATCAGCTTTATGTGTGTTGGATTTACCCTTTTTAGGTTTCTTGCATTCGGAAGCACAGTAACCCCACTTGTTGTTGTTGTTGTAGCACTTGCCGTTAAATTTCTTGATCTTTTTGCTAGTGTTAGCAACTATAGGTGCACTGATTGTTTGTTTAGTCTTCCCAGACTTAGGCTTTCGTTAATGATGTGTGACCATGTTAGCAGCAGAGTTCTATTAACTAACTATATCTAAGGCGTGCGAAATGTGGTTCTCATCTTCAATACAAATGAATCACTTGAGGTCCATAAGACAAACTCGTTTCTCCTTTCAATACATCTTCGTCTTAAAAGAATACCATACCGATGAGATATTGAAGATGATACCTCCTGCAACAAAACCATCTAACAAAGGAAGGTTCTTATTGTTGAGTTTGTCTACAAAAGTCTCAAAGTATATAACATGTGGAAGAATCTCCCTATCTTCAGTGAAGGTAAAAGCTATGAATTTGTCCATCAGCTACGTCTTTGACATATTCTCTTCTTCTCTGAACTGTTCCTGCAGAGCATCCCAGATCTTTTTTGGAGTTATTATCTTACAGCTGTAAGTCTCTACTAGTCTGTTTGAGAGATAATTGAGGAGGTAATCACGACAAAAGTCTTTGTCATTGATCCACTGATTCCCATCTTCTCCTCCTGCATAGGATGCGAAATCAGACTATACAATATAAAATATATTTAAGTATTACATACCAAACTATGTGTTCTACTTCCAGACACTAAACTCTGAATTTGAGAATTTCTCCAGTCATTGGAACTAGAGAGGAGTGATTGCTTCCCTTTGACATTGTAAGTCCCTTTCTAAGCACTAAGAAGCAAGATCCGACGGGATGAAATCCTCTCTTCTATCGACTGTGACTGGCGCATATAGATCAGCTACAGAAGGCAACTCCTTTTGCAGATCTATGAACGATGAAATAGGGATTTTACTCCTTGTGATCCGCGACCTCAATAAACTTTAACCTTAAATCATCCTCCACGGGACAAAGATGTCAAACAATGCCCTCCTCCATAATATCTGTCAACAAAAGCAAAGAATTAAAGAAGGCCTGGATCTAGAGGCTTTCACCCTCCTTGTAGCAGTAGATTCCAACCTCGAAAAAAAGGAAACGACTTGCAAGCGATGACTTGGTTCACGAGAACTTCCTGATCTCAACAGATGAAACGAAGCTCTTCTTTCTGATTGGATGCAAAAAAAATCAAACAAGAACCAGCGGCCAGGGATCAAAAGCATCGGAGACAAAAAAAACTTCGATCAACAGTGTGTAAGAAGAATTGTCGGGAGAAAAGGCACTAGATTTCCTCCCACTTACAAATCAGTGACAAAAACTCATAAAGACCTTCTTCAAGATCTATCCTTGGAATAGAAACTAACAACTTCCAGAACAACGGGAATGGCGCTGGAAAAACACGAACGAGAGCTGACAAGATTCCTCTAAACAAATGGCGACTTGAGAAACCCTTCCCTCTTCACTATCTTTTCCTCTTCCTAATCGGCGGCGCGATTGAAATCTACAAAATCAGGAGCGTCGATGGAGCCTTTTTGCAGAGGAAAACAAGCAGTGAACGACGAAAACACTATTAAAATGCGCACAAGAGAGCTTTCTTTGATTGGATCCTTCACCTGCAGGCTTTATGAGAATGACGATTCGTTCCTCCTCAATTGAGTAGGGACGATGAGACAAAAAATCGCACAACGGAGAGAGATCAAAAATATGAGTGATGGTGGAATCACAAGAGAATCGGGAGCAAACAGAACACACGGGGTTTTGGGGGGCTAGGGTGTACTAAACAAAACTTCAAGAATGTTAGTGGGTTCAAGCATTCTGTGTGACCATCAAGTTTGGAATGACCTCCATGTTGCCCCTAGTAGGAATATTTATAGTCATAACCCTAAACCCCTGATGGGTTATTGGATGTCTACTAGATTCAAATCAGACCCAATAAGAACTGGTTACCAATTTTAAAAATATACCTCAACAAGATGTTGAACGCAACAACTACTGCTCTGGACTCGGGGCTCGAAGCATTTGGGATGACCAACGCAAGAACTAGAGTTCTGAACTGGGTGTTTGAAGTCATTGGGATGATGATCGTAGAAATAGGAGTTCTGTGCTCTAAACTGAATACTGAATGAGATCTTTGAGTTGCCTTCTGAGTTTGTCGTTGGAAGCCAAATCATGAGATCTTCTAGTCACCTTCCAAGCTTAACGTTGGAACAAAGTGAGATATTCAAGTATACTTTTGAGCTTGGCGTTGGAATCCAAGTGAGATCTTCAAATCGCCTTCTGAGCTTGGCGTTGGAAGCCAAGTGTGAACGATAAGTCGCCTTCAAAGTTATGAAGGAGATCTTCAGGCAAGAAGGGATTTTCAAGGATCATGAGGGAGATCTTCAAGTATGAAGGAGATCAATAAGGAGTTTCAAGGAGATCTTCAAGGACGAAGGAGATCTTCGAGGGGCTTGAAGGAGATCTTCGAGGGGCTTGAAGGAGATCTTCGAGTCCTGAAGGAGATCTTCGAGGGACTGAAGGGGATCTTCAAGATTCAAAGGAGTATCTTGAGTACTCTTTGTGTGAGCTCTCTAACGTGGAATGCCAAATATCTTCAAATTAGGACCTACGACCATTTTTATGGCCTTCATGAGTGGTGTTTTAGTAATTGCGCCATTAAAAAGGTACAAATATTCGTACCCCCATGATAAAAGTTTTTTTACCACTCACGCCCTATGATTGAGGATTTTATTATGCATAACCTATGATGGGGGAAATTAACTATCCCCATCATACGATGAGAGATTTTACTATGCGCACCCCCCATGAAAAGTGAATTTACTATTCACACTATATGATGAGGGATTTTACTATTTGAATCCCATGATGGAGGATTTTACTATGTTCACCATCATGATGGGGGATTTTTCTATGTGCACCACCATGTTGGGGGGTTTTACTATTCGCACCCCTAAGGTGAGGGATTTTACTATTCGCACCCCCATACTGAGGGATTTTATTATCTGCACCCTCATGATGGGGGATTTTACTATCTACATCCACATGATGGACAATTTTACTATAAACATCCCCACAATGGGAGATTTTATTATGTTCATCCTCATGATATACGATTTTACTATGTATATCGCAATGATAAGATATTTTACAATCTACACCCATTTGGTGGGAGATTTTACTATTAGAATCACACGGTAGGGGGATTTTACTATTTGTACTCCTTGGTATGGGATTTACTAATAGCACACCATGGTGGGTTTTTACTATCCACACATAGTGCGGAATTTTACAAATCACAATTCGCACCCCATTGTGGGGTAAGGGTTTAAGATCTTACTATCAAGCCACAAAAATCACTACAACGAATACATTATTCAATAGAAAGATGAGACAATTAAGGACGAAATAGATTTGGTTGACTTATTTCACAAGTTAGGAGATAATCTCTCTATTAGACGTAAGATCAAAAAAATAAGGTAGCAAATGTCCTTACTAAGAGCTTATGTAAGATTCTTACATCTAAAACATATATCAAGGAGATGAGACAAAAGTCTATTTAGTATGACTTAATACATTTCTTGCACCTAAATTTGCTTGCATTCAAACATCTAAATTGAGCACATGGAAGTATTTCAGATAATACCTGATGAAAGTCTGACATGAATTATTGTCAGTCATTCCAAATTTAATGACTTACATAATTATTTTTATTCAAAAAATTAACTGGATATCATTCTAAAAAGGAATACTTAAGTTGTTAATATGTGTCCTGATATTAGAATTATTAATTATATCATTCCAAGATTATTGATATAATAGCCACAGTTTATTGTATCTTTCCAAACTTGATGGTATAACACAATTGTAAACTGATTAATAATAATTTTAATAATTGAAGGAACATAGTTTGATTTTATAAAATCAAATATTCTATTTTTTTGTAAATTATATAGAGATGCTGATATGTGATTCTTTCTTCATGTTTAGAATATTACTTTTTTACTGCTAAAACTAATAACATTATCTTTGATAAGAAATTTTTGAATTCATAGAGTTTTATCTCATGACATTCTTATAGTAACTGTTTGCAGATCAAAAGGAGTTTGGAGGACAGATATATAGTTGATTTCGACCTGGATAATGATGATCTGATGTTTGAGTAGACTAAAAATCAATTATCAGTTTGAGTTTTTATTTCTTTTTTACTTTACTTTTGTTTGAGTTTAGATTTATCCTTATTCTAAAACTCATATTTACATTTCTGAAAAATTCAAATTTGTCATTATTAACTCTTGTTTTAAGTAATATGTTATGTGATATAATTTATATACAATATAAGAGGAGATTGTTGAGGTATATTTTTATAACTGGTAACAAGTTCTTATTGGGTTTAGTTTGGATCCGCAAGACATCCAATAACCCGTCAGGGATTTAAAGTTACGCCTATAAATATCCCTGATGGAGGCAACGTGGAGGTTGTTTCAAACTTAACGGCCACACGGGATGCTTAGAGCGCACTGACACATCTCAAAGGCTTCAGAGCATGCTTCTTTGTGATCTGCCCATGGCATGCAACTCCGTCATTCTCTGAAATCTTATAGCAATGAGCGATGGTCTGTCACCCTTGAGCATTCTACAACTTGTAACAAGTGATGGCATATCATCCCCCCCCCCCCCCCGATCATTCATTCTGCTTGTCACAACACTCAGAGAACTAGTGAAACTTGGTTGACGCCGATCCGGCCCTGTGATTTTTTTTTTCGCGTTTTTCCTCGTAAAAAATCTCTCTGCATGTTGTTGGCCTCTACTTTAACTGCGCGCGCACTCGATCCGCTCTCGAGCTAAGATGGTTTGTTTCGGCCAATCTGCGGGAGAGTCAAGCGACCGACAACAAATATAAAAATTAATTACATTGCAAATAATTTAACGGCTGGGATTAATCTGATAGTGTAATGATAAGGCTCTCTTTACAATTGTAGTATATGACATCTAGATGCTGTAATTAGTTTAAGGGATGAAGAAAACCTAGTTCACATTATTTTTAATTGAGAGCATATAAATATTTGAAACTAATTATCAATTGGATGATTATTTCGGCAGATTATCAAAAAAACAATATTATATAGATAAACATATATATATTTTTAAAGGGTTGTTATAAGCAAATCATGTATCCTTAATAGCAAGTCAAAATAAATCCAATTTTTCTGAATAGGTTTGTTCTATTACTCCTCTATTTATTATATCAGCAAACCAGAAACCTCAGTGTTCTCCTGTGCAATTTCTACTCATAGGAAAGGGAGAATCTTTCTAACTTAGTTGTATATACACAAAGTTTATTAATTCAAATAGTTTATCTGCTTTTTATTTCATCTTTCACCATCCAAACATTTCAATCTTCTACACCCTTAAACAATAAATATCATCACGATTCGACTGCCGTCAATGGAGGAGGGCGAGAACTTAGGGGGATCATATCCCTCCAATTACCCCCGCTTCTAGCTACACCTGCGAGACGAACGTCGTGCCTTGCCTAGCAAAACTCATCTCTGGCTCAGCCGGCAACAACGGGAGCCTAAGGCGGACACTACAAGTGTTGTTCCATCCAATGAATAGCTACGTCATCCACCTCTATCTCTAAGCCTTGCCGGCAGAGAGAATGGAGCTTGTTGCTTTCGTGCGAGAAGATCCCATACATTCACGGTTCCTGAATGCGAGAGTGATTACTAGCTAGGAGGTATATAAAACACATCTAAGGGAAAATTTCAATCCATCTCTTCCTTCTGTAATTCATTGTTACTTGCGTACACTTGTCTGCTTGACTAAAGATTTAACTATTCTTTTCAAACTTAGGCTCCGTTTGGAGGGACTTATTTTCACCGGTCAAGCGGTTACGACCGCATGAACCGGACCTTAATTACGGTCCAGTTCATGCGGTCATAACCGCTTGACCGGTGAAAATAAGTTCCCTCAAACGGAACCTTAGATTTAGCTATGCTTTTGCGGCTTTACCTTTTAGATATCCCCCCATATATAAGTATACAACTCATTTACCATTTTTCCTATATATCAACAATTTATTTGAATTGCATGTTATACATATATTTTGGCACTGATAAACAACTCTACGTGTTCACTCACTCAATCACTTCACGCCAAAGGATTTGTTATTGAATTTTGGTTTTCACTCATTATGTATAAATATTGATTCTTCCTTACAACATTACATATATATTTCGCAATCGCATTCAAACTTACATTTCAATTTAATTTTTTTACTATCATTCTTCGTCAATTTTTAAGCAGACACATATAAAATGCATATGTTGTTGTTATACACTCAATATGCTCATCTGATTTAAAAATTAAACATGATAGGCATTTCATTTCTCTCGTATCTTCATCATCACCGCTAACTGATCATTGAATTGAATCAAATTTAGACTCTTGATCAATATTTCTTTTATCTTCTTTGAATGGTTTTTATCACGAGTTTTGCTCGCACGTGTTGTGCCGTGTCATCAATCTTTTTCATAGTAAACTAATCGCTTGTAAAAGAAAACTTTATATGCCCACAAAGTCTCAACAAGAGCGTCACTATCACAAAACAAATCTTCCACTGTCTCAAATTGAATATCAGTGGTGTTATCTTTGCTATCATTATCATCAGTCAACTCTCAAATGTTAATTATTTCAATCCATTGTGATTGTAATTGATATAATTATACTTCACCCAACATAATTGATCGATTTTTCGGGTCTACTAGTTTTGCAACACAAGATTTGAACTGTGCATGAGATGGAGATTTGTCATTGACAGTTGTTTGATCTCCAGTGGAGAAAGGAGGATGTATCCAAAGCATTTCAGATCTCTTGTAATTGAGCAATTTTTTGGTATGGTTATCGCACGGTGCGAGTGTTCATCCCGCTGTCATCTCGCACATCAAAAATTGTGCTCGCGCATCATCGATTGCGCGAGTGCAATCGAACGGCTCGCACAGCAACTCGCACGGCACTGTAGCTGTGCGATAACCGTACCTAAAAATTACTTCTTGTAATTAGACATGTTTCAGAAGACTGAACATGCCTTCCTCATCAAAAAAGAGCGAAAACTGGAATCTTGTTTCCAGACCAAGTAACAAAATTCACTACAACAAAACTGATCTATATATCACAGCGTTTTTAGCCCTTTCAAGTTACTTAATTTACAACCAGCGCGAAAAGCATGGTGGCGCTTTTCAACCCGAGAGACAAGAAAAGGATCTAAGGTTTTCCGGCAAGGACGTTCCCTATGTTCGCACTCAAGTACGCTCGCTCTCAACACTCACGTGGACGTTTCAGCAAACACAAGAGAACATATATGAGAAAGCTCTTATGGACGCTCCAGTTCTGTGGACTTTGTTTTTTCTTCCTTTTTTTTGTCTTCAAGGCTAGTAAATGGAAAGATGGCTTGTCACCCCTCAATGATCTCAAACTCTTATAACCTCAAGAAATCTAGTGGATTTTGGCCCGATACAGATCTGACGATTTTTCACTATTTCCGTATTTTCCAAGCAAAAATCTTAATGTCATTGTTATTTGGTTTTCATTTAACTGTTTGCTCGCTCGGCACACTCTTGAGCTAAGTCAGTCTGATTCTCCGAATCGGAGAAAAACCTGAGTGATCAGTAGCCCCAATTATTAACTTCCGTTTGATTAATGCTCAGCCAACATTTCGGTTGGTTTTAATGGGAAAGTGTTCGTAGAGGGCTGAAATGAAAATTTATGAAATGTTGAAGACTAATTTATTAAAATTAAAAATTTGAGACTAAAATATTAAAAGACAAAGGGTTAAGGACTTAAACGAGTATATAACATATATAATAGAGAGAAGTATTCTGTCATTTCTAATAAAATTTTAGCATCTTTTTTCTTGGCGGGCATAGTATGAAAAGTATGCTCGCTGTGGAAGCTGACACAGCTTCGGAAACTTGGACTTATGATATGACTGGTTAATTTTTTATATTATGCGTTATTTTCATAATATATATTTTACTATTTTAGGCACTGAACCAATTATTATTGATGGTCCCCTGTAATTTCTAAGCCAGGTCAAAAAAGACTCGGACCAAAGACGCGTAAATCTAACCGGCCAATTCGTGCGCACGAAGTCACGCTCCCCCGAGTCCCGGAAGCATCCGAGAAAAAGGTCGAACCCGCGCATGCACACGGCTAGGCCGCACAGGCAGCGCGCGGACGAACGAACAAACAAAGGCTTCTATCGTCATTCGCTAGCACAAATTCTGCCCCGGCCCAATTACCAACATATCCGTGCAGAAAACTATAAATAGACTCTCAGACCTTCATTTGAGGACAAGTAACTCCAGTGGCAAGAGAGAGCTCTGAAGTTTTCCGGCAAGATTGTGGACTTAGTTTAATTCTCCGCTTACGACTTTGCTCCGCTTCTCTCTTTACGCAGAGGCTCCAACAAGTTTCAATTCATGTCATTCTCCTCCGCGAGAGCGCTCCTATTAAGGCTTCGCTTCAACGAGAGCGCTCCCTCCAAAAATCCGTGGACTTAGCCAGATTTCCACATCGGGATTCCATGGACTTAGCATTTTTTTAAGGCTGGTGCGCTTCCATTGAGGCTCCAAGAACTTAGTTTCATTTTCTCATTTTTGTACTTTGCATTTATAACAGAGAAGCGGTCTGTCTGTAGGATCAAGCGCATACTCAACTGTTCCAAAAGTCCGGACTGTTGGAAAGGGCACTACTTAATTTCTTAAAATTGAAGATCCAGGTGATCTTCAGTTTTGCTAAAATTGAAGATCAGAACAGAGCGACGTCATTCGCTAGCACAAATTCTGCCGCGGCCCAATTACCAACGTATCCGTCCAGAAAACTATAAATAGACCCTTACACCTTCATTTGAGGACAAGTAACTCCAGTGGAAGGTGAGAGCTCTGAAGTTTTCCGGCAAGATTGTGGACTTAGTCTAATTCTCCGCTTACGACTTCGCTCCGCTTCTCTCTTTACGTCGAGGCTCCAACAAATTTCAATTCATGTCATTCTCCTCCGCGAGAGCGCTCCTATCAAGGCTTCGCTTCAACGAGAGCGCTCCCTCCAAAAATCTGTGGACTTAGCCAGATTTCCACATCGGGATTCCATGGACTTAGCATTTTTCAAGGTTGGTGCGCTTCCATTGAGGCTTCAAGGACTTAGTTTCATTTCCTCATTTTTGTACTTTGCATTTATAACAGAGAAGCGGTCTGTCTGTAGGATCAAGCGCATACTCAACTGTTCCAAAAGCCCGGACTGTTGGAAATGGCGCTACTTAATTTCTTAAATAAGTAGCAGAGCGCCACGGGTCAAGTGAAGGAACGCCGGACCCAACAATCCCCCCCCCCCCCCGGCGTCCAGCATAACCCGTCAGCTCAGAGGTAGGGTTACCACATGGCCCATATGGCTCAGAGGTGGGGTTACCACATGTCCACGGTTGCCTGACCCGCCGGACCCACACAGGTAGAAGGGAAAATCGGGATTCAAGCGCATACTCAACTGTTCCAAAAGCCCGGATTGTTGGAAAAGGCGCTACTCAATTTCTTAAATAAGTAGCAGAGCGTCACGGGTCAAGTGAAGGAACGTCGGACCAAACAATCCCCTCGTGGCGTCCAGCACAACCCGTCGGCTCAGAGGTGGGGTTACCACATGGCCCACATGGCTCAGAGGTGGGGTTACCCCATGTCCACGGTTGCCTGACCAAACCCACATAGGTAGAAGGGAAAAATCGGGATTTAATAGCGCCCCTCCCCCCGGCCTTGAATCTGTGACCTCCTCTGATACACAATGTCGGATCAAGCGCATACTCAACTGTTCCAAAAGCTCGGACTGTTGGAAAGAGCGCTACTTAATTTCTTAAATAAGTAGCAGAGCTCCACGGGTCAAGTGAAGAAACGTCGGACCCAACACTGTCGTCCTCCGAGATCAAATCTCAATCCTTATAAATTCAAAGAAACTACTGGATTTTGATTCGGCACAGATTCTACCACGTGGTTTTTCACCCTTTCGGGATTTTCCACGTCAAAAAAATCTCTTGTCATTTGTTGCTGCTTATTTTGGATGTTTGCGCGCCCGGTCTAATTCCGAGCTAAGGCGGTCCGATTTCTCCAGACCGGGGAAAGACTAGGTGACCCACAATAGTTTGACGTCGTCTGTGAGAAGTTGTTCCCAAAAGCTCTGACAAGTTGCATCATACCCCAACTATAGCAGCAATGACAAAAGGGAATCACGCACACCGCCAGCCAACTGTCTTACAAAGCACTTAGTGATCAGGCATCAAACAGCTTGCCCGATAGCCCTACGTCGGGCCTCGAGGAGGTAATCGTCGCACTAGCATCATCATTGGAATAACAGATGCGCTAGAAGGAAGAGCGCCATGCCCCATCGAAAGCGGCCAAAGGTCATTTCCATCAGGACGATGATCGCTCAGTGGAGTGGCCCGAGTCACATGCCACACAGAAGCTCGGGGGCATTGCCCGCAAGAAGCTCAACCCTCGAAAAACACGATATGCATCCCAGCAAAACCTCGTGAGCCAGAGGGGCATCAACGCTTTGCCGAGCTCGGTCTCTCTCTTATAGAGGTTATGTACACCCTGAGGAACCACCCACAACTTAGGAGACTTAAGGAGCGAATGAACAAAGCTTCTTCGCCACCTCCACTTGGACAAACTCTGGTTCTCCTAAGGCGCGAACGAACAAAGGCTCTTTTCCAACTCCACTTAGACGAACCCTGGTTCTTCTAAGCCGCGAACGAACAAAGGTTCTTTTCCACCTTAACTCGGACGAACTCCTGTTCTTCTGAGGCGCGAACGAACAAAGATTCTTTGCCACTTCCACCCGGACGGACCCTGTACTCCTGAGACGCAAACGAACAAAGATTCTTCGCCACCTTCACTCGGAAGAACCCCAGTTCTCCTAAAGCGCAAACAAACAAAGGATTTTCTCCACCTCCACTCGGATGAACCTCAAATCTTCTAAGGCACAAACAAACATAGGTTCTTCGCCACATCCACTCAGACAACCCCCAGTTCTCCTTAGGCGTGAATGAACAAAGGCTCATCGCCACATCCACTCGGATGAACCCCGATTCTCCTGAGGCGCGAACGAACAAAGGTTCTTCTCCACGTCCACTCGTACGGACCCCGGTTCTCTCGAGACACAAATGAACAAAGGTTCTTTGCCACCTCAACTCAGACAAACCTTAATTCTCCTGAGGTGCGAACAAACAAAGGTTCTTTGCCACCTCCACTCAAACAAAACCCAGTTCACATGAAGCGCAAACGAAAAAAAGGTTCTTCGCCGCCTCCACTTGAGCATACCTGGTTCTTCTAAGGAGCAAACGGACAAAGGCTATTCACCACCTACACTCGGATGAACCTCGGTTCTCCTAAGGAATGAATGAACAAAGTCTCTTCGCCACCTCCACTCGAACTAACTCCGGTTCTCCTAAGACGTGAACGAACAAAAGCTCTTCGTCACCTTCACTCGGACGAACCCCGGTTCTCCTAAGTCGCAAACGAACAAAGATTATTCGTCACTTCCCCTCGGACGAACTAAACTACTCCAAAGGCGTAAGCGGACAAGGGTTGCTCTCCGCTGCATCCTAATTGGCCTTCGACCCTCCAAAAATGCGAACGAGTGAATACCTCCCACTAGCAAGTTGTGCAAAGTACCAGCACTCGAGCGAGGCGCTACTCCGCCAACAGCACAAGTACACCTAAAAAGGAAAAAAAGAGCGCAACCATAATATAGCAGATCCATAGCCAAAAAGGATCTACACTCAAATAAAAAATGCCCAGTGGGATACAACATCAAAAATAAAAACATGCAAAGGCACAAAAATGCGGCTACAAAGCAAAATCAAGCAGAGCAAACAAACAGGGAAAAAGAAGGGGGTCCATAGGATCATCCATCGGCATCAATGCCAACGTCGTCATCTGAGGCATCCTCCATACCCAGATCATTGCGCTCTGTAAGCCTTCGAGCCGCCCGAAACCCCTTGCCAAAACCCAAGTTGGGCTACTCTACCAACAGCTCTGCAATCAGCTGGGCCTTCTCTTTTTTCAATTGCTTGATCTCCACATCCTGGAGAGACATCATAGCATCGGTCGCCTCGGTACACTGGAGCGACTCCGCAAGGGTCGCCTCAGCAAAAACCAACCTCCCGCGAAGGGCCTTGATCCTTGTGTCTGCGGTACTCATCTTCGCCCGCAGCACCTCGACCTCGACCTGGGAGGCGGACAACTGAGACTTCGCATTAACCAACCAGAAGACGACTTCTTTATTCTTCATTCGAGCATCCGACAAAGAATCCTTGGACGCGCCCAGCTTTGTCCTCAAAGAAAAGAAATCATCCTTCGTGGTCATGTATAGTAGCTACTGTTCCAGGAAAGTGCGATGTCGCATATCTTGTCCAGCTACAGACAAAAGCGACAAGTTATTTAGGATACGCCACTAGCTAAAGGTGGAAAATAACTGGGGGTAATTAACATACCTTCGAGAGAAGCGCTCGACAAGCGGAGTATTACAGCTCTTTCCCCTTCGCCGCCACCAATGTCCGCTCATGAATCTCTCGAGAAATCGGCTCGGTCGCAGGGAGCTCACTGGGATCTTGGATCTCTACAAGCAGAAGCTCGTCAGCCGGGTTATCTGAGCAGTCATCGACGACCTCAATGACAGAAGCAGTAGCAGCAGAGGATGACCCGCCTCCCCTCTAATGCTGCAAAAAATCCAGTTCCTTTTCTTTTCGCACACCAGCGGAGCGGCGCAACTCCCTCCAGCATCCGTCGAAAGGCCCGCAAGCACCAGCCGCTTCTCAACAACAAACACGATGATCTTATGAAGAACGATGCTCATCTCACGTGGATCCTCGAAACCAAACAACATAGTAAAATCGCACTCTCTCCATGCAGGGCGGCGACAGTGGTTTGGAGGATCCCGCCACGTCTCGGGAAGCCCATATGGGTTTTTGACGAACCCAAACAATGTTCCCCCATGACGATCATCGGTCTTGTCCTCGAATTACAACCACCTCTTTTTGCTCTGCACCCCAATCTGATCAATAGGGCAAAGGTCTACTTCACATCACTCCTGGAAGAGTCGAACCGACATCTTGGAACCATTCTTTTGGAAGAAGCATAGCAATCGCATGATCCTCGTCAATCCCAAGTGAGAATTATGTCACCGCAATGCCGCAAAACTGGAACACTATGATAGCCTCTTTGGTTGTAGGGACTCGAAAGCCCGCCTTCAAACATCCCTCTGTAATCACGAAGTGGCCCTAGGGAGGGTGCTGAATGTGCGCCCCCGCGGGCGGCCGCACGGGCAACCTCGTTGGCGGCCCCGCACGCTCACCCCCACAGGTGTCGCTACATGCCCCCACCGGCGCTGCTGCGCTCACGCGCAGCGACCCCCACAAAAGTTGCCCTAGGTCACACCACCCCGCATGTGTCGCCTCTTTCTCCTGCCTCCGTGTCGGCACCACCGCGACGGAATTCCCTGCATACAGTCATTTCCTTCCTATTGCTCTCCATTCGCAAGAAATGAAATTTTTCATGAACGTACTAATCTTGGTCGAGGAAGACATGACAGTGGCTATACCAGGAAAACTCCAAAAGAAAGCTTCATGGACTCCGAGATCTCTGCAACATTATGAGAGGGGAACTGAATAACTCTCTCCAATATATAGGTCTCAAACGATAGCTCATAATGGAAGGAGTCCAAGATAACAAAATATCTTCTGCCAAATCTTCACTCTCAAAACAGGAAGCGAATAAAAATCTATCTCGGTCAAAGATCTCGCGAACATGGCAAATAATTTTTCATGTATTATGGCAAAAAGTGTCCCACTTCTTTCTTCGACGGACGATTACTCACTGTCAGGCCTGAAGATCGCAAAGTTCTGGTCCAATTTCGAGCAAGGGAAAAAAATTTCTGCGCTCATGGCTCATCGCTCTGCAAGTCGCGACTCACAAAATTTTGGGGGCATTTGATGTGATTCCCCCTAAAATTTCTAAGTCAAACTGAAAAGGCTTGTACCAAGGACGCGTAAACCCAACCGGTCAAATCACACGCATGAAGCCTAGCTCCCCCGAGTCCCGAAAGCACCCGAGAAAAAGGTTGAACCCTTGCACGCACACGTTAAGGCCATGCAGGCACGAGCGGCTTGCGCACGGGAGCTCATGCGCGCTTGGCCTGCGTGCGCGCGGCCACGCGATCATGCGCGTCTAGCCCGCGTGGCCGGCCCAGTTGCCAGCTCTGCCTCCCCCACTTCCGGACTCCGTTGGTTGTCGTCGCCGCCTCTAGGCACACTACCCAAGCCACCCAAGTCCCCCGGGGCGGCACTTCCGTCGTTTTGCTAAAATTGGTGATCCAGGTGATCGAAACAGAACGACGTCATTCGTCAGCACAAATTCCGCCCCGACACATTTACCGACGTATCCATCTAGAAAACTATAAACAGGCCTCCAGACGTTCATTTGAGGACAAATAACTCCAGAGGCAAGAGAGAGCTCTGAGGTTTTCCGGCGAGATCGTGGACTTAGGCCGATTCTCCGCTTAGAATTTTGCTCCACTTCTCTCATTGCGTCAAGGCTTCAACAAGTTTCAAGTCACGTCATCTGCCTCGATCCGCGAGTGCCCACTCATCAAGGATTCGCTTCAACGAGGTTTCGTGGACATCATTTTTTCAAGGTCGGAGCGCTTCCATCAATGCTCCAAGGACTTAGTTTCATTCCCTCATTTTTGTACTTTGCAATTGTATCGGAAAAGCGGTATGTCGTCATCCGAGATCAAATCTCCATCCATGTAAACTCAAAAAAACTAGTGGATTTTGGCTCCGCACAGATTCAACCACGTGATTTTTCACCCTTTTTGGGTTTTTCACGTCAAAAAAATCTCTTGTCATTTTTTGTTGTTTACTTTGACTGTTTGCGCGTCCGGCCCAATTCCGTCCTAAGGTGATCCGATTTTTTCGGACCGGAAAAAGACTGGATGACCCGCAACAAATACTTTATTGCCCTACATAAATATTATGCGTTATTTTCATGATATAAAAATGAACTATAATAATAGATTTGCCTGTCTTGAAACTTTATATTCTTTATTATTATTTACACTTTATTTCAATTCAAACGTAATCATGCCAGTTATTGTGATTTCTATTCTTTATTATAAACTCGCATAGAATATTAGCAAATTGTTATCATGAGTTCAGATTAAAAATAATTTTAAAGACTTAATTATGAGGAAAAATGGTGAAGCACAAAGCCTTAGGGCACCCTATCGCCACTCAGTTCTCCCTGTTGGTGTTATCATTGTGACCTTAAAATGATCAAGCATGTGGGCTCACTGTCAACTCAGTATGAACCTATCAGGATCGCACATAAGATTGTAGAGAAATTGTGAGATTGGATCTATATGATATAGCTCATATGATGAGTTGAAAAAGACTGAAAATATTCTTAGGGGAAAGCGTCGAGACCACTCAACGCCTTTGTCGAGTTAAGGGTTGACTCGTCGAATGGTGACATTGAGTGAATTGAGTGTATTCAACGATTCATCGAGTCAAGGAGTTGATTCGTCGAGTATTGCACTTAAGCGTTGAGTGTGTTAAGTCCATTCGACAATTCGTCGAGTCAAGGGTTGACTTGACAGATATGAGTCTTAGGCGTTGAGTGCTTTGAGTTCACAGAAATTTCTGGCACACTCTAGCGGAAGTTTTTGGGGTGTTACAAACCTCCCCTCCTTACAGAAATATAGTCCCAAAATTTTATTCATTTGTAGGAAAACACTACAAAACTATTACTATATTTTTACAAAAACAACTCGAGAAACTCACCTCGCATGATTTACTCACGCTCTCATGTTAATTCTTCATAGGCACAATTGTCCCAACGGACTTTGATCATCCTGATTATCTTGTTTCGTAGCTGCCCGACCTCCATATCCTCGATTCGAATGGGTCTAACCTTCGTCATCAGCCCACCATAGACCGGTACTTGATCATCAGCCACTAGTTGCGTCGGCTCTTTCAAGCTTTCCGTAGCACCGATATGTGAAACACATCGTGTAAACCACTTAGCTCCGCCGAAAGAGCTAATCGATAGACTGCTTCTCCAATCAGCTCAACCACTTTAAACGGATCAAGATACCTCAGACTCAACTTTTTCAAACGCCGAATCTTGTACACTCCTTTGAATAGCTTTATTTTCAGATATACCCAATCTCTCACCGCAAACAACAAGCTTTGGTGACCTAAGTCAATCAAGTTCTTCATATTTGAAGAACCTAGTACAGTGTGAATATCTAAATATAGAGATCCACATTAGAGATGCTCTTACAAGATAGATGTAAACAATATTGTAAATAATAAAAAGTATTAGAATATTCTAGAAAAGCAGAGTTTTGAAAATCGAACAGGATATCGATCCCGTGAAACAAAATGGTGAACCAGTTCAATCTGGGTTGATGGGGTTCCCCCTAAAAACTTTCTGAGTCAAGCCAAAGGTATCCGACAGAAAGCACACAAGAGAACCAACCCAAGCAGGTGAACCGTGCGCGCGGTATTGCTCGCTCAAAGGGGCCCAAAAACACCCCCCCATGACGCATGCACGGACGACCCGCGCGCTTTTGCGGCCAACGCGCGTGGCCCGAGATCGCGACGACGGCCGCCACCGCCTCTGGCCACCACCGGCGTCTGCTGGTCGCCGCCGCCGCTGGGCAACCCGCGGGCACTGCCCAGACCGCCCCGGGGCGTGCCCAACATTTTGTTAAAATTGGTGAAACAGGTGAACGAAACGAAGCGACGTCATTCGTCAGCATAAATCCGCTCTGACGCAATTACCAACATAACCTTTCGGAAAACTATAAATATGCCCCCAGACCCATGACCCTCATTTGAAGATAAAGCAATTCCAAAAGCTAGAGAGAGCTCTGACGTTTTCCGGCGAAGACGTGGGATTTAGATCGTTCCTCCGTTCGTGATTCACTCTGCTCCCCATTTAGGCCGTCAAGCGTGCAACACTCAACGTTGGAAGGACTTAGTCATTTTTTCCAGAAGAACACTCTCATCCAAGCCTCGAGACTTGGGGATTCCTTAGCTTCATTGGACGCTCTTGTTAGAACATCGTTGACTTAGTTTATTTTTTATTTTTCTTGCACTCGAAGCTTTGTAACAGACAGATGACATGTCACCCTCCGAGGAGATTCTGATTCCTGTAAACTCAACGAAAAAGTAGGATTTGGCCCGGCACAGTTCCGGACATGTGAGTTTTTACCATTTCCGAGTTTTTCACATAAAAAAGTCTCTTGTCGTTTGCTGTTGTTTTTCATTGTCTGTTTGCACGTCCGATCCAATTTCAAGCTAAGACGGTCTGATTCTCCGGACCGGAAAAAAACTTAGTGACCCACAACAAGAGTCAAACTGTTATTATGAAAAAAAACATTGCAAATAATAAATAAAAGGATACTCTGAGAAACTTGGAATCTAGATTATTCCTCTAAGAGATATATATATAAAGGGAAGACTCTTTCATTTCTATGCATCTAATAAGTTGGAATAAAGCTTTCTAAAAATTCTCTAGCTTGCTCTTATGCTATTTGTGTTCTCTCTCACATTTACCATCAAAAATGAAATCTATTAAAGTGAGGCTGACTAAAATAGCCACGAGGGGTGGCAAGAGAAACGTATAAGGCTGCACGTAACTTGGTCATAGGGACACATTCATGACAGTTGGATATCTTTCGAACATAATGTGTGGCGATAGTATTTCAATTGTCGGGTCGTTTTGCGACAAAAATGAATCTTTCGTGAATGGAAATTTATTTTGCATTGCCCCACTTGTCAAGCATGTGCATGACCTAACAAATATAAAACAAGTAAAGAAAACAAAAGACAAGGAATGTGATGGAGTAGCAACCAAAGAAGGTATGATTTTAAAATAGTGTTGATAAATGATATACCATCAAGTATATATTGGCTTTTCAAATAAATATAATGCAAAATCATATTAAATATTGGGATAAAAATTATTTCAGTCTTTATGTTTGCATGGTAGTGTTATTTTGGTCTCTAAATTTTTATGTTGCGTCATTTTTATCTTTTTGGCAAACATTCAACTTCATTTTGAGTGCAAATCAAGAACTAAATAAGATTCCTAGATGTGAAGTTCAAGAATTATTTTGACACAACTAAAACTTCAAGAACTAATTTGACTTTAAATCTCAAGGGTTGATATGATTTTTACCCTAAGACAATGTATCTTGGATTTTTTTTCCTTCTAAAAATTAAATTTTAGTGTTAGCATACTAATTTTTTTTTTGTATAATATGAAAGTTTTGTTTATTTGATTGGATCATTTCTTAACATCTTTATATCTCAATTTTGTCCGTACTATAATTTTGAAAATTTAAATTTCAACTTGCGGGTTCACATTCTTTTCGACTCAGGCTCCGTTTGGGAGAACTTATTTTCACTGGTCAAGCGGTTACGATCGCATGAACCGAACTTTAATTAAGATCTGTTGATGCTCATATTGAGCAATTTTTTTTTTTAAGTGGAAAAATGGCATTCATATTTTTTTTCTCCATGGAAATTGATGTGTTTCATGTACCTCATGTGACCTACTGTAGCAACCTCATGTCATCCACAACAACCAACTTCAAGGGTTTGGCTCTATAAATACTCACACTAGAGAATGATGAAGGTACGCACAGTAAAAATTTGTGAAATGCGGAAAATGGGAAATAAGGTTGCAGGAACACTCAATCAAAATCAAGTTAAGTAAAACAGATGCAAATGGAAGAGCAAGAAAATCTTGTACTATCAAAAAATCTTTACAGTGCGAGGCATACATGGCAAGACATGATTCACCAATGTACCCGATGGAAGCAAAAACAAGAAGGCAAAAGCTAGCCGCGCGGATAGAAAAAAGAGTCCGCCGACTCTGCCAAACTGATCTACGGAGACCGCTGAATTCGTCAGGTCACCAGATCGCAACCTAACCATGCGGACATCCTCTTATTCCTATGCTGAAGAAACTCTGTCCGCAATCTGCAAGCTGCCTAACCGCGAGGTCGCCTAGCCACAAGATTAACCGCGAAGAAACTCTGACCGTCAGAAGTGGACAGCTTGTTGAACTGAGAAAGATTGCCAAAGAGAAGACTGTCTGGTCGCAAGCCACGACCTGCTGCTAACCGACGATTGTAACCATAGAGTCCGCCCTAATCCCTGACCAAAGTTAGAACCAAGTCGCTGGCTTCTCAGCGCTATCAACACAATCTGCACAGCAAAAAACCGGTCAACTTCTCAAACCGCACAGATACAAAAACTTGTTTGCAGCAATCTCCTGAGCTCACTTACTGTTCATTCGGTTGTACTGTTGATGTGACAGGGGGTCCTATTTATAGGCACGGAGAGGAGTATGGTCACCTCCCTAGCCGATAGGAACACTGCCCATCTTGCGGCGAGCACAAAGCGTATCCGCATAGCGCGGAAACGAAGTCAATCCGCCTTGTTGTCAGGACTTGATCAGTCCACTATACCCGCGGACACTGTGGATGCCGCTAATAGTCCGAACCATCCTGCGGACACTGATCCAATCCGCACACTCCGATCTAACCGCGCGACCTCGCGGACTATGCACAACCGGATTTGGTTCAAAACAGACCAAGTCCACACCACCAAGAGTCCATAGCGCGGACTCCAAACTGGCGAACTCAAGAACCAGTTCGCACAACCTGGGGGACTCAGCACCAGTCCGCACTAACCGGCGAACTCTGTGGTTACACCAACCCGCTCCACCAAACTACTCCAAAGCAAGACAAAGGCATAAGCCTATGCCGAGCTCGCAAGCTTCAGAAGAGTCTGCAACATGCCGTACTCGGCAAACTCCAGATGAGTCCGCAGCTTCTGCAGATGCCAAACCTATTTGCTCGGTTACATCCTGGGAACAAGCCAACTACAAAACCACTGGCCGACCTGGCTAGTCGCCAAACCTGTCCGCTTAGTCCGCGCGGTCAGACCGCCCAGGCCGCCACTTCTGTCTGCCCAGTTCATGCGGACAGTTCACCCAGGCCGCCACTTTCAGTTCAAAAAATTCAACACTCCCCCTTGAAGTGAGAAGTGGAAACCAGCCCTAGCAGTCCCCATAACCGTCCAAATGGCCCCTTAGACAGCGTCTTTGTGAAGATGTTTGCGATATTGTCCTCACTCTGCACATGCTCGACCATAAGAGATCCCTCCAGCGTCTTATCCCGAATGAAATGATGCTCGATTTCAATATGCTTTGTTCTCGCGTTACAAACTGGATTGTTAATCAGTTTTAGAGCACTTTCGTTGTCACCGTATAGCAAAGTGGGACCCCGCACTTCTTCATGGGCGTCCTCTACTAGCCTTCTAAGCCAGATGGCTTCCCGAACTGCCAAGGCCGAAGCCTTGCACTCCGCTTCTGTAGTAGAGACAGACACCGAGTCTTGCTTTTTGTTGCACCACGATATGTCTGCTGATCCACATGTGAAAACATAGCCATCCGTCGACTTCTAATCGTCTGAATCTCCCCCATAATCAGCATCAGCGTTGTAATCGTAGGATAAATAAGGCTTCCAACCAGAGCCCTTAAGATAGTGTTAGAAAGGGGTGTGCGGTTGAATTGGTGATGAGAAGATTTCATTCTTGGAAGGCATTTGCGACAATCGGTATTAATTTGGGTTGTGTTAAGTTCAGATGTCATTCTACGACATTGGCAATGTATACTTCACCATACCGATTGGATCTAGAGCATACTTGGGCAAGAATTCAAATAGACATCTTAGAAAGAATTTGTGTAATATATTACATCGGGTATTGTCGAAAACTTGCAGTTTTGTTGTAATTATTTATTTTTCATTATTTTGTGATGAAAAGTTGGTGACATGTGTGGACCGATGAGTAGTCTTGGATTTTCTTGTTTTTTTTCACAAATCTTTAGAGGCGACTTTTCACGTTTGATTGTGAACGTCTCGTGGTTTGCACTCTATTAGATTTACAAGTTAAAATCTTTGTGTCACTTTTATTGATGTTATTACCAAGTTGTGTTTGTTTGCGTATTGTGTATCATCAAGCGATTGTGTAGGTGCTTGCTCGAACAAATTTACAGATGTTCTGATTAGACTTGCATGTTTTCTTGCTAAACATATGTAACCAATAAAACCACTCAGGGGTCTATTTGGTTCAATTTGTAAGACACAAAAAATCTCAGTTCAACACTCCAATAACCCATTGCAATTGAGGGTGTAAAGAGGCCTAAAGATCCTATATATGGAAGTCCCATGGAGATTGGGGACTATTCGGAAGGGTTTCAGATGTAAGCAACGAATTGGCCGTACGATTTGTCAAGCACGGTTGTTTGTAGTAAATTGAACGAGCAGATTCAGGACATCAGTTTGGGGTTGTTTTCTCAAGCGCACGATTCCGCACGTGTAAAACACACAATCGTGTGAAGTCATCGCTCATATGAATTGAGAGAGCACGATGTTGTTTGAGGCTAGAATGCATAATTATCTTCACGACATCAAATTTGGCTGTGCACGATCGTGTGGGGTTGTGTAAGAGAAAGACGAATGAACGTGCATACGGGGTTGTAAGTCACCATGAGGGTTGTAGGTCACCATGGGGTTTGTAGGTCACCATGGGGGCCAAAAAATAAGGTTACTCTCTCTGGGGCTATAGGTCACCATGGGGGCCAAAAATAAGGTCTCTCTCTCCCTCTCTCTCCCTCTCTCCCCCTTAGAAAAAAAGGAGAGGATGAAGATTAAGGGGAAATCGCCATTGGAGATGTTTCAGAGCTCCGATCGACGAGACGAGACGTTTCGGAGTTCCGATCGACGAGCCGAGACCGAATACACCGAGAGAACTAGAGGGAGCTCATCTTCATCTGTGATTTTGAATGTTTTCATGGCGGGAAAGAAATCCAACAAGTTAACGATATTTCTCCTCTTGGTTATGGGTTGCGTTCTTGACATTCTTGATATTCATGCTTTGATTTCGTGATTGTGGTACCCAACATCTCTATTTAGAGGGCTTGGGGTAACCATGGTTCATTGTGAACCCCCGGGGCATGGAATGGCGTCCCTGACATCACTGCATTAGATATCCAGAACCGATTAACGAATTAGGCATTGTGGTTGAAGCCAAAACTATGGCTCGTGACCCGAATTGGTGATGATTGTTTGACGTTGCATCGAGAGTTGCGGTAAACGTGCTATTGCGGCCATAATATGTTGTGTGCGCCCATTTTCTGCGTGAATAAAGGATTTTGAGATTAATTAGGGCAATGAGAGTGCGGAAGAGTCCTAAAAATTGTATGTGAAGTCAAGATAGTGTATGCTAGTAAATAGGTCTTGGAAACGTCACGACTTTAAGAGATTTCGTTTGATTCTTTCATAGGAGAGGCGTTGTGATTTCATATGTGCCACACTTAAGATAGTGTTAGAAAGGTATCACTGGATGAATTTGTGGGTATTTTTGCCAAGGAATTCCATGAGATTTTACTCAAAATACCTCCAAATACGAGTGGGGTGATACTCTGGCCTTATTAGTGGCATTATGACTAATACAAATAAGGTAAGCCCCATTTACGGCAATATGTTTGTTCTATGTGCATACGAAATACTGACTCTTGGGATTATGTAGTTTTTTGAGGTCCACTTGAACAGTTAGAAGGAGGGTGTAAAATTTTGAGAAGCGGAAAAGGTCGCAGGGACACTCAAAAAACAAAGCCAAATAAATCAGAAGCAATTAAAAGAACAAGAACCACAATTGAATTAATAGTCTTATTTGCAGTGCGTGCATACATGCGAGACATGTTTTCGTATTGCACTCGATGGAGAACACAAAAAAGACAAATACAAGAAACCGGTGGACAGAACTTTGTAACCGCCCAAGCCGCCTGTCCGCTAAGGCTAACTGCTAAGTCTGCGAACTGCCTTATTGACTGCTGAAGATAACCCTATCCGCAACTTTTGGTCGCCTGACCGCAAGGTCGCCTGACCGCCGAAGTCGCCGCAAACAGATGAACTGAAACTGAGTTGTTGCATAACCGTTGAGGCCGCCTAACCACGAGTTGAGCGAACAATTTATTTGAACTACAACTCAGCTCGCTAAAGGCGAACTATGCTATCAAGCTGGAACAACTACCAAGGAAGAAGACCACCTATTCGCCTATCTGCGACCTGCTGCTAACCGACGTTGGCTGCTACCAGCTATCTGCACTGCCTTCAAAATCAGTCTCCTGGCTGCCAAGTGCTAGCCGCACAATCTACAATACAACAATAAATTCGGTCACTTCACTAAGCCGCGCGGTTATAAAATCTTAACCACTGAGTTTAACCCGAGCTTCAGTTCTTACAGTTTATATTGTTTATGACGAGGTCAACACCTCTATTTATAGGTAGGCAAGCGGATATCGTCATCGCCTAGGGGAGAGAGTAGACGTCAGTGATGTGGCAGCTGGCAGCACGAGTCCACCCAATATGCAGATTACCACACCAAACCGCTGATAACTTCTCAAAAAGAAGTTATCTAACCCAAGTTTTGGACCTTTTGCTCGTTTATCCGGGAGAAAAATCATTTAGTTGAAGTCTAAATAAAAGTAAATTCAATTTTATTTTATTTATGACTAAAGTGGTCTTTTTCCTAGGTTTTTGTGCAAGAGAAGCCAAAGAGAACGACTTGGAAGAAGGATTTTGTCAAATATGCTATCCTGGAGAAAAAGTTGCAGAATCCTGAAATAGGTTGCAACCTTTCCTTGACGAATTTCAAAATTCAAAAATTGTGTCATTTGCAAAAATGGAAAGAGGCAACCTTTGGAGAAAGGGTTGGATGTTTTTTATGGGGGATTATTCTGAAGTTAGTGATTATTCATCATCTTGAAGAGAGAGAGAGAGTTCTTCATCTAGGGTTTTCAAAAATCCTCATCCTTCAAGGGGCTGCTAGAGAAAAAGAGGGGATTTTCCGGGCTGATCGAGGGAGCGACTCCGGCGAAGGAATCCTACGTCGTTTAATCTTTAATTTCAGCATGTATTGTAAGATCTCTCCAACCGTTATGTGTGTTTTCTCCGCCGTTATGAACTAAACATTTTTAATCTTGTATTGTGAAAGTACTTTGTCTTTTGTGTTGATTAAATCTTAAATTTTTCTTTGTGAATGTTTGGTGTATGTCTTTATCGAATCTATAATCTTAACTTTGAAACTTCTTGCCAAAATTTTGCCATTTTACTACGCTTCATAATTCGAGAGAGGAGTTGCGTAAGTGTGTTATAGATCCGGTATAGTATTTGAAGGGAGAAAGAGATTTCCCCTTGGTATTAGCAACTTCGGTTTTCGATCTTTATGCGGTACTTTTCTCTCCCGAGGGGGAGATAGAGGCTAGGGGTTTTTGATATTAAGAGGTACGGATCTTCTACCTTAAAATCGTTGCAAGACGTGTCACCACTCACAATCACAAAGTCATCTTCACAAGATTTGTCACACTAGGCTTCATAAATCATAATGCAAGATTATTTCTTCGATAACCAAGTACTTTCTCTTAGCGAATCGTATTCTATTTTCATTCGTAGTCTTTGTTATTCAATATTGTAGCATTTAAAAAATCACTATTTTTAATCTGACTTGGATTTAAAGAAAAGGAATAACTGGTAGTTGCGAGCACTAAATCCACCACCTCTTCGTGGAAATGAACTTTACTCACTTTTTATTACTTGATCTGATACGTGCACTTGCGTGTAATACATATACCTATTTTGGGCGTATCAACCGCGTGTGCGGTTAAGTCCACCACTCCGCATAGTAATTCAGACACCATCCTCAGTCTGTGTGGAATTGAGAAATAACAACCGGCCACGCGCCCCGAACCTTAACATCACCAAGCGTCGGTTTGCTGGTCTCTGTGGTCTCCTTAACCATACTCTATAGTACGCGGTTAGCAAAAGCTAACCACACAGTTATACTTCAGGGACCCAACTAAGACATACCGCGAGAACAATCATAGTCATGAACTGGACGGAGGTTCAATATGACCTTACGGACAGAGTTCGGCGAGCAACGGAGCTTGATGAAAGTCTCCAGCGCTATGCTAAAGATGGGTCGGATGACCAGTTCTCTTGGGATAACGGTTTGTTACGAAGAAATGGTCGAGTGTGCGTTCCGAGTGTGAGTAAATTGAGGGAAGAGTTGATGTACGAAGCTCACTTTGCAAAGTACTCAGTTCACCCAGGAAGCACAAAGATGTACAGAGATCTGAAAAAGCTGTTCTGGTGGCCCGGACTAAAGAAAGATGTAGCACGTTATGTGGCGGAATGTCATACTTGTGCATTGGTGAAAGCGGAATGCCAGAAGCCTGGCGGTTTTCTGAATTCGTTACCCATTCCGGAGTGGAAGTTCGATGATATTTCGATGGATTTTGTGCACGGGTTGCCGAGATCTCAACGCGGTCATGATTCAATCTGGGTGATTGTGGACCGGTTGACAAAAGTGGCGCACTTCCTTCCAAACAAAAGAGACGATTCAGTGGAAACCTTGGCCAAGCTCTATGTGGAGCAGATTGTTCGACTGCACGGTGTTCCTCGGAGCATCGTCAGTGATCGTGATGGGCGATTCACATCGAATGATTGGCGGCTAGTTCATCATAGCGTTTAGTACGGCCTTTCATCCCCAAACGGATGGCCAGACTGAACGAACCAACAGGACGATGGAGGACATGCTCCGCATGTGCGCCCTAGACTTTGGTAAGAGATGGGAAGATTATATTTTTCTTGTAGAATTTGCCTATAATAATAGCTACCAAGCGAGCATCGGTATGGCACCATTTGAGGCTTTGTATGGTCGTAAATGACGTACACCGTTAGCTTGGGCAGAAGCAGGCGAATCTAAGCTGAGTGGGAAAAAAGAAGTCGAAGAAGCTACCTCACTTATACGCTCTATTCGGGAGAGGCTATTGATAGCTCAAGATCGTCAAGCAAAGTACTACAATGCCAAACACCAGAACGTGGAGTTCGCGGTGGGTGCTTGGGTATATTTGAAGATCAAACCCTTCAAAGGCGTGTCCAGGATTCGGCGGTTGAAAAAGCTAAGTCCAAGGTACCTTGGTCCATTTGAAGTGGTGGAGCGCGTTGGGGAAGCTGCTTATCGACTAGCGCTGTCAGCAGAGTTGAGTGGCTTACATGATGTATTTCACATCTCAGTACTCCGTAAAGCTGTCAAGGATCCAGCTCAAGTAGTGGAGTATGATCGGGTACCGGTCGAGTATGGGCTAACGACGAAGGTTCGACCCATTCGGATCGAAGATCGAGCCGATAAACAGTTGCGGAACAAGGTGATCGGGATGGTCAAGGTCCGATGGGACAATTGTGGCCGTGAAGAGCTAACATGGGAGCGAGAGCAGACCATGCGAGCTGAATTTCCCGAGCTATTTGTGTAAACTGTAGACCGTGTACTTTTGTTATTTCAGAGTTATCAAGTTATAGTATTGTGTTTCTTGTTTCCTTACCGTGTCAAATTTCGGGACGAAATTTTATTAAGGAGGGGAGGATTGTAACACCCCAAAAATCTCAAAACTGGATTTGAGGTGCAGGCTGTTTGACACGGCCTGGGACACGGGCGTGTCCCAGGGCGTGTCGGGGGTACACGGCCTGGGACACGGGCGTGTCCCAGGGCGTGTTCAGGTTGGTCAACGATCGGTGGTCGACTATAGTCGAGCCTGGGACACGGCCTTGGACACGGGCGTGTCCCAGGGCGTGTCACTCAAGAAAAGGCCAGACTGAGTCAGAGAAGTACACGGCCCGGAACCAAGCCTTGAACACGGCCGTGTCAGATTTGACACGGGCGTGTCCGAGGGCGTGTGCCTACCCGTGTACTGCTCTGTTGGTTTTAGAACTCGTTGAGTACCGTGTAACAGGGGTGACACGGGCGTGTCACATGACTGACACGGGCGTGTCAGGTTCGACACGGGCGTGTCGATGCCCGTGTTCTGGTAGATTTCAGTCGGTGCGTGTGACGCGTGTGCCGCTTAAGGGTACACGGCCTGTGACACGGGCGTGTCACAGGCCGTGTCAGCCAAAAAAATGGAATTTTGGGAAAATCGTGGCCGTTCCTTTTCTCTATTTGGATCCAAGGGCTCAGGTGATTCCTTGCTGGATTAAAACACCAGAGGCTTGATGAAGAGATCATTCTTCATTTGGCTAAGTGAAGAGAGAAAGAGAGAGGAGGAAGAAAAAGGAGGAGGAGATCAAACCACCGGCGGAACTCTCGTGTTCCGATTCGAGATCCGAGGCCAGCGCTGTGAAGGCAAAGCTGCTGCGGTTCTTTCTCACCGGCTAGATTTCGATGGCTCCCAAGAGATCGTCAAGGGTAACGATCTCCCTTCTTGGACATGTGAAGTCCTTCTTTTCTACATTGCATAGGGAAAACCCTTCCCCGCGAGTGTGCGGTGGGTCGTGGCATCCCTTGGGGTAGATATGTGAAGTCCCCCTTGTTAGAGTCCGGAATTGGAGTACGGATCTAGGCATGCTGTGTGAAGCCCATCTGGACATGTTGGTCTGGATTGGTGATGCTTGTTTGCATATCGGAGAAGACTCCGTGGTTATGGCTTGTTTGCCTTGTGCCTACCTGTTGCTTGGTGCAGCAGGAAGTACTGGATGAAGTCCAGGAAATGAAGAGGGTTGGATGCAACTCTTGTGGCCGTGCGTTGCCACTTTGTGTGCGGTTGAGCCGTTGGGCTGCAACCCGGTGAAAAGGCAGATTGCCGAACAGGAAAGGTCAAACCGACCCGCGCCTATAAATTGCCATGGATACTTCCGTATTCGAGGTGGCACGGCGACTTGAGCAATGGGGGGTGGCTGATCCGTACCTGCGTTATGTCCGTCCGACTTGGAAGCCTGGTTGTGGGTTTTGTTGGAGCGCATAATGAGAGTCTTAGGCCCGCGCGCCAAAAAGACTAGAATGCTCAATACCGTGTAAACGGTGGTGTTGACCCTGGTTTTCCGGTGCACCAAGAATGTGCCCTGAGTGCACGAACTGTCGGGCCGTGTGGCCGATGGTTGTGATGGCTTTAATGTGCTTGCGAGCACATAGTTGCTATTGTTGATACCATGTTGTGCAGGGAAGGAATGCTACTGCCCCGAGAAAGGGGTAGGATTGTTATAATTGGGTCAGCTGAATGCTGACCGTTGCCGTGTTTGCCACCGTTTGGGTGGATTGTCCCTATGCAGGTGCTGGAGAGCCAAGTGATAAATGAAGGGCTGAAGCCCCTACTGCTGTTGCTGCTGCTGCTGCGGCTAGCCCTTGAAGGCTACGCGAATGATTTTGTTTGTTTTACTTTTACTCATGTATGGCCGGCCTGCGCGCCGATGTTTGTAATCCATGATGTGTGGAAAGAGGAACTGTAAGGCCTTAAGGCCAACCCTTCACCTTTGTTGTACATTCCGTGGCTGTATATATAACTGTGGTTTATATATTGGACATTCCTGGTTAGAGTTCATATTATATCTTAAAGCTTTCGCTAGAATGCTTTGTGTTAGGATACGTTTATGGTTTGGTATTATTCTGTGATCTCACCGTCTGTTTGTGGCATATCGTGTGGGGCCCCGGCCGGACCTTCTACGATACGTCACGTAACGGATGGGGTCGTTACACTTGTCTTGTAGAATTTTTTCGAGAAAGTCCCAGGTAAATAAACCGTTCGATTTTCGTCTTCAATCGCGCTCAACTCTCTGTGTTATGCTTGCGTTCTTAGTGATAGCAGCAGTATTTGGATTGATCTTCAGAGCTTAGAGTGAGAGCTCATGGCCTATGGAGGGAGGGATGATTGCGGATGACGAGAAATACTTCTGTCAGTGAAGCGTTGAGGGGAGCTAAGGTTTGATTGTGGCGGTGCTCCCCCCCCCCCCCCCCGATTTGGCGAGAGTTGCTTTGGCGCTCGCGGCTTCCCCTCAGACTTGGCAATGACTCCTAATCCCTCTTTCTTTTTGACCTTTCTTCGAATGTAGATGATATATTTTGATGGCTTTGTCCGATGTGATTTGATCCCTGACAAGGTGGATGAGTTCATGTTAGATGGGTGGTGTTTCGCTAATCATCATGGAGTAGAATTTTCTTGATTTGAGTTCTCCGAGTAAAGTTCCTCGTAGGAGCTCGAGATTAACCCCCAAGATCTGTCGTGCCTCTGTAGTGAAGAGACGAAAGTAATCCTTGAGTGATTCTCCCTCAGTCTGCCAGATTCCCATGAGGTGTGAGGGATCTCGAACGATTCGCTGGTTGGCGATAAATTTATCTATGAAAAGTTGTGTTAGCTCTGAGAAGTTCTTGATTTCTCCCTCTTTCAGGGAGTAGAACTAGGTGTGAGCCTCTCCTCTCAAAGTTGTCGGGAACACCAGGCACACGAGTGGGTCTAGGGCATTGTATATGCGCTTGATGGTTGCAAAGAGACTGATATACTCCAGAGGATCGCCTGTCCCATCAAACGTCTCGAAGTCGCGGAGCTGGATCCCGGGCAGAACGGGATATGCCAGGATCGAGGGAGAAAGCAGGCAGATAAGGTGTCTTATGTATTTGTTCTATGGTGCCCATCCCCCCCCCCCCTCGTGCCCATATTCCTCCTTAATTATGTGTCGCGCTTCTTCGCGGGTGAGTTCTCTATCGGCTTGAGCAGCGGCCTCCTCTATCGCACGATATTTTTCCTGCTCGTGGCGGGGAAGCCTGCCGAGCAATGCGAGGTTTGTAGAGCCATTGACACTAGATTCATCGGTGATGGGATCCTTTGTGCGGGCAGTGCTTTCAGGCATCATCTGACTTGGGATCCACGGTAGTTGACCTTCATGAGCGATATCCTGGTTGGGAGCCCGACGAGCCCTTAAGTTTCCCGGCAAGGCAAGCGTTCTTCCGTGAAGCTCCCTTATCAGATGCCTACATTCTCCCTCTGATGCTTAGGATGCGGTGACGGTGTATTCTCCTTGAAGCGGGTCGTTGCCGGCGGGCAATCAAAGGGCGTTGGATTGGTGTGCTTCTCTAGTGCCACAATACTGGCCGACAGTTTGTGTGCTTCCCTTCGTCATTATTGCTAGTTGGGGGATGCTGAAATTTGTCAGAGCTTTCGGCAACACTTTCCCACAGACGACGCCAAACTGTTGCGGGTCTCCCAGTCTTTTCCCGATCCGGAGAAATCGGACCATCTTAGCTCGGAATCAGACTAGCGCGCATATAGTAAAAATAAACCGCAACAAACTGCAAGAGCTTTTTTTACATGGAAAACCCAGAAAGGGTGAAAAACCATGTGGATGGATCTATGTCGAGCCAAAATCCAGTAGTTTTTGGAGTTTTACAAAGATTGGTTTGATCTTGGAGGGTGATAGGCTGCTACTCCGTTACATGGATAGTGAGGAAATGAGGAAAAGTGGTTAAGTCCTCGGAGCCTCGATGGAAGCGCTCTGACCTTGGGATGTCGCTGGGAATCGGGGGAGGTAAAGTGCAAAAGTGCACTTTACCGTGAAGTGCGGGTATCCAACGGCTCGCGTTGGATGCACGCACACATATCAAATCGAGATGAGATGCACTCGCTTTGAGATGTGTGCGGGCATCCACGCAAGCCGTTGGATACCTACACTCTACCGTAAAGTGGATCCCTTCACTTTACTGCCCCCGGATCCGGTGTCGCTGACTTCACGAAACCTTGGTGGGAACGCTCTGATTGTAAAATTCTTTTAAGTCCACGGAGCCTCTAAGGGGTGCGCTCTCGTTGATGCAGAGTTTTGATGGGAGCACTCCCACAGAGGCGGTTGACGTCACTTGAGGCATGAGGAAATTTTAGCATAAGGTGAATAGTGGAGAGAATTTCTGAGCAGAGTATCGACAAAAGTCCACGATCTCGCCGGAAAATCTCTAATCTCTCTGTTGCCTCTAGAGTTACTTTCTTTCAAATGAAGGCTTGGGGGCCTTTTTATAGTTTTCTGGAGGGTTGTGCTGGTAATTGTGTCAGTGAGTAATTTGTGCTGGCGAATGGCGTTGCGCCGTTTTTATTACCTGGATCACCATTTTTACCAAAATAACGAGAGTGCCCCCCACTTCCCTTTGGGCAATTCGGGCAGCCCGAGCAAGGTGCCCGGAGGCGGCGGCCAGAGGTGGACGATGGTGAAGGATGCGGCAGCGCGTGGCCGTAGTCCGCGTGGGGTTGCGGCAGCGCCGCTGCATGCGGGTGGCCACATCTAGGGCCTGCATGTGCGCGAGGCATGTGTGGTCCTTGCGTGCGCGCTTGCGTGTGGCGCTCGTGTGCGGGCTTGCTTGGTACTGTTGGCTCCTCTGCGTGTCTTTGGTTGAGCTCCGTTTTAACTTAGAAGGTTCTGGGGGAACCCCTTCAGTTAGTAAAGTACTATTCTTGTTATATTATTTTATAATATTAAAATTTGTGATGGTTATATGTTATTGGGCCCGTTCGATCCGACTCATACTATTTGAATATATGATAATTCTGATAAAAAGTATTACCACGTGTATTACGTGACACTACCACATGTATTACACCAAAATTTGAATTATAAGAACTTAAAATAAGACTTTTTGATTAATTTAATTTGGAATTTGCTCTAGTCAATGTCAACATACTTGTGAGATCAATATGTACTCAACGACACTATTCACACATTTCTCGTGTGTATTTCAAAAATTCGAAAAGCCTTATTTTAAGTCCTGATAACCGCACCTCATGAATAACTAAACCCCTATCATGGGAGTACGAATAATTGCACCACCCCATCATGAAGGTGCGGATAACCACAACCCCCCCCCCCCCCATCATGGGGTGTGGTTATTTGGGGTGTTAGGCGGCACAACCACCCCGCAGTTATGAGGCCTTCCATGCGACCACATGGTCGGACGGCCGCACGGCGCTCCCGCGCGACCATGTTTCGACAGATCAAGCTAATTACTTATGTTAGGGTGTATACTAGGGTGATACAATATTATAGGACCTGACTAGGTCATGATACATTCAAGAAATAAGATAAATGATTGAAAATGTATATGAAATAATTTTCTACTTTTAGATAGAATAATTTGTACCATAACATAATTAAACAAAAATGTAGGCCGGGTACATATTTTGGGATGATGCGACACCTAATACGTCAAAGGTTGAATAAGGATGAGTGGCCTTTTGGAAATATGCCAGCCTCTCCAAATCCAAAGTGTCCTTGGCAAATCGCGCGTCGTACCGTCGAACCGAAAGCCCCAAAATCCCAATCAATCAGGGACACCTGCAACTTGGTGTAATTAGTACAAATTATTAGTGCTCGGATAATTAATTTACTTTAAGTCGTTGATATTCACTATTCCTTTTTTTTTACTTTTTGTAAATATTTGTACTCCAACATACTATTCGCAGATCAATGTATACAAAGAATTCACACCGATATGCACTATCAAAACTTATGTTTCGGAACAATGCCGCAAATATGACATCAACAAATTAACGAGAACTCGTTTTGAGATCAAGAACCAAGATGAGTAGAAGAAGATGCAAATTTCGTGGGAATAATCCAACTCAATTTACTTCGCTTATGGGAGCCTTCTCTACCTCATAGAAAGCCTTTTCAACAATATTTTCATGAAAAATTGCATGCTTTGATTGAGCTCATGCTAGCAATTCCAATGCAGACGACTCGCAACTCCTAGGGAAGATGCCGAACAAAATCTCCTCCAACTTACGGTAACTTCTTCCTCCTCTATTGCGCTGCTAGGCATTGGAAAGGCGCATGGAGAGTCATAATCCAAGCATGAATCCACGGCTTTTTCTTACAAACCTTACTAAAATTCCAGTCCCTTACATGCTTCCAATCTTTGGAATGGAGCCTAAGCGAGGGCGGAGTGCTGCTTGCGGAGCTGCGTGAGACGGGAACTTGGAAGAAGGGAATTGGACTATGGTCGTGGGTTTTAAAGGGGGAGGCCGGATATGTCGAATATGAGGAGTTGTTGTGATTATTAAGTCGGTGCGAGCTGAAATCGTCGGCGAATGTGGAGGTTCGGTGAGGTGAGCGATCAGAGCAAAACACTGGTCGGACGAGATCAGCAAAGGGGCAGGGCAGCAGAAAACACGATCAAGTGTTTGAACAAGATGGTCTACCGTTTTTAGTGTTTATGAGTTTAAAAAATGAATAAAAGTTTATTATTTTTGTAGAGGTGTGAATATCCATTTAGGTTTGAGAATACCAATGTCCATTAATAAGAAATGGGCTAGCCAATGATGACTACACACACAATCAGTCGTGTATAACCTGTAATTCGTCGATATTGGAAATTTTTATGCAGACGCCTATTTGTAAAAGGCGCTATACCTTTACACTATTCGCATACCTCACTAGGCCAGCAGATGTGAGCTTGGGCGAGCAGAGCAGAGACGAGCTTGGGCGAGCAGAGGCTGGCTTGAGCGAGCAAAGGCGGGCTTGGGCGAGCAGAGGCGGGCTTGGGCGAACAGAGGCAAGCTTGGGAGAACAGAGGGGAGCTTGAGCGAGCATGGGCGAGCTTGGGCGAACAGAGGCAAGCTTGGGCAAACAGAGGGGAGCTTGAGCGAGCATGAGCGAGCTTGGGTGAGCAGGGGCGAGCTTGGGTGAACAGGGGCGAGCGGATGCGAGCATGGGCGAGCGGATGCGAGCTTGGGCGAGCGGATGCGAGCTTGGGCGAGCGGATGCGAGCGGAGGCGAGCTATGGCGAGCGGAGGCGAGCTATGGCGAGCGGAGGCGAGCTATGGCGAGCGGAGGTGAGCTTGGGCGAGCAGAGCCGAGCTTGAATGAGCAGAGGCGGGCTTGAACGAGCTTGGGCGACTAACTAGCGAGTTTGGGTGAGCAGCCTCTATAACTCGCAAATATGGGCGAGTATCCAAAGCCCTAAGAGGTATTCTTGTTCCGCCCCCTCTTAGTGTTGTGAAATCGGATCGAGTTAAGCCGCGGTAGCGCAACGGAATTTCACGAATGAGCAAGAACTAATATCGCGCAAAATAAAATACGGAACGAGATTCTAGCATACACAGACGACACAAAAGATTACGTGGTTCGGAGTATGGGACTCCTACTCCACGGGGAGAGCGCGCCGAACAAGATCCACTAAAGTCAGAAAGTTACCGATTACAATAGACCTCAATGGGTCGAACAGAGAAAGAAACAAAAGGCAAAACAAAAAACTGAAACTGGAGCTGTCGGATTTCCGACAACGCTGTCGCCCGGAACGTTGCTCCTCCTGAGCAACCAAAGTGCGCACGCCAAGCTCGGCCGGAACTCCCTCCAGACCACCGCGCTCCTTCGTCGCCGCGCCTGATGCCTGTCTCGTTGATGCTCTGCCATCGGGCCCAAGACCCTCCGCCGCTGCCTGAGACGAAGCCGAAGCCGCCGGAACACAACTCCAACAACCTGGAAAAACTCTTCCTCCCTCTGGTTTCACAGTTTGGATCTCACAAATTTTCTCTGTTGATGGCCTGATCTCTCTCATCGGCAAGACAAATGACCCCCCCCCAATTTATAATGGCAGTTAGCCTTCTCTAATTAGGAGTTAAATCCTATTTTAGGAAGCAATTAGACCCACAATAAGCAGCAATAACTCACTCATCTGAATAGGAGAGAAATCCTAATATTGGAATGAGATACCCGGCCACAAATGATCTTCCTAAAATAGGGATTTCAGAATTTAACCGGCCTCAATAGCTTTCTAAACATAGTCTTCCCAAAACAAGCTTTCCCGGATTTGGAATTAACTCCTCCCACGGATCGCCGACGTGGCGTGATCCGGACGATCCGTGCGCGTGTGAGGTGTCACGATCCTAACAATCTCCACCTTGACGCCTCACGCAAACGAAACTCCACATTCAGCTTAAATCTCTACTACTGGCGACTACGAGCCCCCTCTCCCTTGGGCCTTACCGCGATCAACGCGCATCAGCATGAGTCAAGTCAAGACCGCTCTTAAACTTGACTCTAGTCACTGGACTTACTCGCAAGTCCGTACTAATATCCCTCCAGGATATCTCCCACAGCTTCCTGCCTCTACCTCTACCGAACTCCCTCAACTCCCGGTGGCGCACCCCGACGTGCTTCGCCCTTGCCCTATAGACCGAGTCTTTTGCAAGACGACTCGCACTCAACCTCTCACTATGCCACTCTACCTTCTCCTGAGTGATCATGAGTTCCCTGGTGGGACCCTTGAGCCGGATGGCTCCCTTTGCGGCGTCTGGGCTCTCCTGAGATGACTCTCCGCCCACGGATGCGAAAAATTTACCTCCATCAAAGTCCTCTCTCTGCGCACACGCCCTCGCCACGAAACCTGCCCTGCTCCTCCGTCGGTCCTTCCTAGCTTTCTGCTGAGAGCGGATCCTGCTCTCTATAGCTCTATCGAAGGAACCACGATCTGGGGAGATCGCATGAAATGCATATGCTACTGTGCCCTGTAGCTCGAGAGACGGTTTGACCTCTCTCCTCGCATCTCCCATGGCAGTCGTGGTGTCAATCAGTCTATAGAGCGACCCGAAACGCTCTCCTCTCAAGACTGTCAGCGCGTCTCTCCTGACCTCCAAATATCCGCTGTTACTGGTAAAGGAATACCCGACGGCCTCCAGAGTGCCTAACGAAATCAAGCTCTTTCTCAAATCGGGCACATACCGAACGTCGGTGAGGGTCCTAACCACTCCGTCAAACATCCTGATCCTGATGTTGCCGACTCCCGATATCTCGCACTACGAAACATTCCCCATCCGAACTCGACCACCCTCATATTGCCTAAAGCTGGAGAACCGCTCTCTGTTCGGGCACATGTGGAATGTGCATCCTGTATCAAAGATCCAGGAGCTTGTGGTCTCAATGCTGGGTGCAGCATGAATAGCGTCGGCATCGCTCTCATCCTCAGATGCCACCGCAGCCAAATCTGGCTCATGCGCCTGCTCCTTGAGCTTCAGCTTTGGACACTTGTCCTTCCAGTGCCCTTCCTCTTTACAGTAGTGACACGTGTTCCTGCCTACGGACTTTTCCCTAGGTCGGTTTTCCCGCTTTCCTTTCCCTCTCGATCTACCACTCAATGTGTCCTTGCTCTTCACGAATAAGCCTTCGCCGGCTCTAGGGCCCGACTTGCTCCTTGTTTCGTTCGAGAGCAGCGTCGTCATCACTTCTTCCATCTTCAGGGTATCCTTCCCGTAGAGGATAGTGGTGACCAGATGATCGAAGGACCTCGACAATGAAGACAACAGGAGCAGAGCCTGGTCTTCCTCCTCGACCTTAACGTCCATACTCCGCAACTATGAGACGAGCTTGTTGAACACGTTCATGTGATCTAGCAGTTGCGAGCCCTCCGACATTCTCAGGCTGTATAGCTGCTTCTTCACATACAGCTTATTCGCAGCGACTTGGACATATATAGCTCCTCGAGCTTCTTCCACAAGTCTGTCGTCGTCTCAGCATCCACCACGTTGTACATCACCTCATCGGCCAAACACAGCTGAATCGTGCTGATGGCCTTCAGATCGAGCTCCTCCAATTCGTCGTCCTTCTTCCCGGACTTATCCTTGCCGAGGAGAGCCTTGTGAAGACCTTGCTGGACGAGAATGGCCTTTATGCGCTTCTGCCAAAGGCCAAAATCAATCTTTCCGTCGTACCTAGAAATCTCGAATTTTGCTGACATTGTCTTGCTCACAGAGCTACTGGGCGATCAAGATGATATTCGCGGAACCGATCTGGGAAGATAGGGAGCGGACCAATGTCGTCACCCACCGTTGACCCAAATCATAAAACCGGAACGTCCAGACGATCACCCCCGCGGAGCCTGCCTCTGATACCAATTGTTGTGAAATCGGATCGAGTTAAGCCGCGGTAGCGCAACAGAATTTCACGAATGAGCAAGAACTAATATCGCGCAAAATAAAATACGGAACGAGATTCTAGCATACACAGACGACACAAAAGATTACGTGGTTCGGAGTATGGGACTCCTACTCCACGGGGAGAGCGCGCCAGACAAGATCCACTAAAGTCAGAAAGTTACCGATTACAATAGACCTCAATGGGTCGAACAGAGAAAGAAACAAAAGGCAAAACAAAAAACTGAAACTGGAGCTGTCGGATTTCCGACAGCGCTGTCGCCTGGAACGTTGCTCCTCCTGAGCAACCAAAGTGTGCGCGCCAAGCTCGGCCGGAACTCCCTCCAGACCACCGTGCTCCTTCTCCGCCGCGCCTGATCATGCCTGTCTCGTTGCTGCTCTGCCACCGGGCCCAAGACCCTTCGCCGCTGCCTGAGACGAAGCCGAAGCCGCCGGAACACAACTCCAACAACCTGGAAAAACTCTTCCTCCCTCTGGTTTCACAGTTTGGATCTCACAAATTTTCTATGTTTATGGCCTGATCTCTCTCATCGGCAAGACAAATGACCCCCCCAATTTATAATGGCAGTTAGCCTTCTCTAATTAGGAGTTAAATCCTATTTTAGGAAGCAATTAGACCCACAATAAGCAGCAATAACTCACCCATCTGAATAGGAGAGAAATCCTAATATTGGAATGAGATACCCGGCCACAAATGATCTTCCTAAAATAGGGATTTCAGAATTTAACCGGCCTCAATAGCTTTCTAAACATAGTCTTTCCAAAAAGAGCTTTCCCGGATTTGGAATTAACTCCTCCCACGGATCGCCGACGTGGCGCGATCCGGACGATCCGTGCGTATGTGAGGTGTCGCGATCCTAACACTTAGAATTTGTCTATAAATATACCCCCAGGGGTACCAAGAATTACACGTTGGGAGAGGCTGAGATCCATCAAGCTTGATACTTGCCAAGTTCATGTCTTCCTCATACCTCGTTCAGCATTTTGGTTGCGGAGCGGAAGTTTCTTCCAAATTTTCGGATACTTGGTGGGACGTCCCTGCTGAGGCACCCAATGTGTGTTTATAGACATTTCTCTCTCCTGCTCTAACCATCAGAGCTGTAATGTTCGACCGCAAAATCAGTAACCATATGCTACAACTAGATCCGAACATTTAAAGTAAAGATTTTCCCGACTTCAACAAACTGTGTTAGGATTTCTCCCGTAGCTTGGCGTGACATACATCTTACATTGATTGTACTAGTACGAATTTGTAGCATGACTTTTACTAAATATAATAGAAATTAAAGGGATTATGACACACTTTTTAAAATTAAATAAAAATATATGCAAATAAAATTCGAATTATGAAAACTTCCGAATTTTGTGACAAAGAAAGTAAAATAGAAAATAGGCATGTTTCACAGAAACAGTCCATAAAGTAAATTAAAAATATAAAAATAATAATCATTGATACATTAATTTAATAATTAATTTGATGATATTGATTTCTTAATCATTGTGACTGGCCCAAACAAAATCACAGTTTATCCCGTCCCTATATGGGTTATGCACTTATGCGGTTCCCCAAAATCTATCTGAACCAAGCTGGCATTGATGACTCGTAATTCCGACAGGATCACCAAAAAAGTTCGCATCCAAGGTGAAAGCAACGCCCACCCTTTTGGGCATGCAGGAGCGCATGTGCGCGTGGACCACGCTCTCCCCTGCGCGCGCACGCACACGGGCGCCTACCCGCGCGCGCCGGCCGCCTGCGCGCGCTGTACGACCGCGCGCACACGCCCTGGGTCGCATGCACACGCCCTTGCACTCCCCCATTCCCTTTGCCGCCTCTGCCGCTGTCTCATCGGCGACCCTGAACAGGCCGCCCGAGTTTCCTTAACTGCATGGGGGGAATGGTCGTCGTATCCGAAACTTGGAGATTCAAGTGACCGAAAACAGTGCATTCATATTCACCCGTTCAGCATTCAAAAGGGTGCAATTATCAATGCTCCCCACCCAAAAAAGCCATAAAACGGCTCTCTTACCTTAATTTGAAGATACAAAAAAAAGGAGATGAGTGAGTTCTGAGATTTTCTAGAGAATACTTGACTCTTTGTTCACTCTCATGTTTCAAGTGCGCTCCACTTGCAATAATTCCGTTCCAGAAACTGCTCCCACGAGCGCTGCAGAAGACTTCGTTTTTTAACTAGTGAATATTGTCAGAACTAGGCAAGACCTTGTAATTTTTTTTCTCATTTTTGATTTTTTTCATGTAAAATGTCTCATTGTTTTGATGATAATTTTTAAAAACTATTAATGTGCTTGGCAGTTGGCACTCTCTAGAGCTAGCGATCCGCAACAACGGTTAAATTAATCTTACAAAAGGCTGGTTCTTTTTTATCATGTTTCTTAATTCTTTCATCAACTCTCTATCAAGAAAATTTCTATATCTCTACTATCTTATTAAATAATTTATCTTTATAAAAATCTTTCTTTAACTCAATCTTTTAATTTTAGAAATATTTATCTCTAAAAAAATCTTATTATGTCTCATAATATATATATATATATTTATTTATTTGTTTTTCACTCTGGCTAATTTATAATTTAATTAGGGGAAGGAAGTATTTTCTATATGAATTGAGGAATTATGTTTGTAATCTAAATTTAATTTGTATCAGGAAATAGACTCCTGATTCATCATGTATTCATGTGCATGACGGATCAATTGAATTTGAGCCCCGGGGGCTTCTCGAAAGCACTTTTCGTTCTCTCTCAACTCTCCTCTTTTCTTTCCCTCTTGTCTTGTTGTTTGTCTTTGCTGGCCATGCTATTCTACAGCCCTTTCGACGCGAGTATGTGACTGGGGCAGTCCGATTTATTTGTAGTGTTTGCTCTCTCACTGAAAAGCCGCTGGCCTCCCAAATGGAATAGGATCCTCTTCATTTGAAGTAAAATGTATAGTATTTATTTCACGGTTTAGATCTTTTTTTTTACTCATCTGACGGTTTCACTGATCCCACCTTTTTATCTTTTTTTTAATCAAAAAGTTTTGCACCATTGGATCGAGTGAGAATGCATCCACACGTTGAAATTTACCTCCATTTGAGGCTCCAGATGGGGAGAATCATGTTCCCTCCCAAACACAAGTAAATTGTAGGTGCGTTGCTGCCACGAAAATCACACTGCCGGCACAATATTTAAAGCATATCTGATCGTATATTTCAACATCATCTCTCCCGCACGATTTTTAAAACGTCCTCATACGGCTGTATTGTATCTCATATGGTGCAAGAAACGCACCTAAGTAGCCTGCTAGGAAAAACGAGTGCAAAAACTATCACAAAAAACGCAGAACACAACACAGGAAATTAACGTGGAAAAACCTCAAATTCGGGGAAAAAATCACAACCACCCGCGCCACAGAAATTCACTATGAAGAACGTTCAAAGAAACTTACACCGCTTCTCTTTTCGCCGCTCTCCTTCTTCCGGTTTCTGATCTCTCCAATTCGCGCGAAACCCTAAGCCGAAAAAGGCTTAAATACCCACGGAATAATAATGTACAAATTAGATAAACACCGGTGAAATCGTGTCGAGTGATCAGTACATCCAACACAGTCAGGCTCCATCTCTAACATAGCGCTCCCCAAACACAGCCAAAAGTTCAATGAACATAGACGGTGATTAGGCGAGACGTGGCCTCGCCTACAGAACCACATTCAAACTCGGGTTCAACAAAATTGATAGATTTTTAGGGCCTGTTTGGGAGGGCTTTCTAGCTCCTTTTCATTTTCTAGAAAACGCCACCACACATAATAAACCGTTTGGAATGTCTACCGGTGGGAAAAGCTACCACCAAAAACTCCTTTTTCTCCTCTATTTGAAAAGTCACTAGCCTCCTACTTTTCAACTTTTCGAAAAGTAATTTCTCATCCCGATACACAGTTGATGCTATGAAAATATTTTACTCCTCTGGATCCAGTTCGACAATACTGCGAAAACACTAGTCTTTCTCTAAATGAATATTTCGCTAGGGCGCGATTTTTTCGCACGGTGATTTTTTCGCTCTAACGCGAATTTTTCACCCGGACGCGAAATTTTTGGCCCGGGCGCGGAATTTTTCGCCGTGCGCGAATTTTTCTCCAGGGCGTGAATTTTTTATCGGGGCTCGAATTTTTGGCCCGGTCACGAATTTTTCGCCCGGACGCGAATATTTTGCCCGTGGGCGAATTTTTCACCCGAGCGCGGAATTTTTCAGCCGGGCGCGAAATTTTTCGCCCGGGTGACATTCTTTCGCCCTTGCGCGAATTTTCCACCCGGGCGCAAATTTTTTCACCCGGAGGCGAATTTTTTTTCCCGACGCGAATATTTCGCCCGGGCGCGAATTTTTTGTCGGGGCGCGAATTTTTGGCCCGGTCGCTAATTTTTCGCCCGGACGCGAATATTTCGTCCGGGCACGAATTTTTTGCAAGGGCGACATTCTTTCGCCCGAGCGCGAAATTTTCGCCCGGGCGACATTCTTTCGCCCGGGCGCGAATATTTCGTCCGGGAAACATTCTTTTGCCCGGGCGCGAATTTTTCACCCAGCCGCAAATTTTTTCACCCGTGCGCGAATTTTTCGCCCAGACACTGTTTTTTCGCCCGATTGTGCATTTTTCGCCCGGGAGCAGTTTTTTCCCCGGGAGCGGTTTTTTCGTCTGGGAGCGGTTTTTTCCTCCAGACGCAGTTTTTTCGCTCGATCGCTGTTTTTTCGCCCGATGACAATTTTTGCACCCGTGCACAATGTTTTCGCCCGGGAGCGAAATTATCGCCCGGGCGCGAAATTTTTGCCCGAGCGCGATTTTTTCGCCCGGACTCGATTTTTTCGCCCGGGGCGATTTTTTGGCCCGGACGCGATTTTTTCGCCCGGACGCAATTATTTCGCCCGGGCGCGGTTTCTTCGCCCGGGCGCGATTTTTTTGCCCGGACGCGGTTTTTTCGCCCGGTCGCGATTTTTTTCTCCCGTCCGCAAATTTTTTTGATCGGCAGCGGTTTTTCGCCCGGGCACTATTTTTTTCGCCCGGGAGCGAATTTTTTGTCTTGACGTGATTTTTTGCCCGGTCGTGTATTTTTTTTGCTTGTAAGCTATTTTTTCCACTCGAATGCAATTTTTTTCGCTTTCGAGCGGAAATATCGCGTCTGTGCGAAAAATTCTCGTCTGTGAAAAAAATTCGCGCCCGGGCGAAATTTTCCCTCCTTGTCGAAAAATTAGTGCCCGTCCGAAAAATTCGCGTCCGTCCGAAAAATTTGCCGTCATCCGAAAAATTCGGGCTCGTCCGGAAAATTCACGCCCGTTCAAAAATTTCGCGTCCGTCCGAAATATTGGCACCCATCCGAATAATTGGGGCCCGGCCGAAGATATAGGTCTCGGCCGAAAAATTGGCGTCCATGAGAAATTATCGCGGCCGGGCGAAAAATTCACGCCCGGGTGAGAAAAACCGCCACCCGGCGAAAAATTCACTCCCGGGCGAAAAAAACCTACCCCGGCCAAATAATTGCGCATTTTCCCCCTGACGCGCAATTTTAATATAAAAAGTTACCGCAACGAAGATTTGTCAAACGGTTTATAAAGTGTTTCTCCTTTTTGAAAAGCTCTGCAAAAGAAGTTCACCCAAACAGTTTTCCGTTTCTAATAGACATTTTCCAAAAGCTCCTTTTTCTACCATCCTTTTGCCACCACTCCTTTTCCTTTCTGAAAAGCCTTCCCAAACAGGCCCTTACTTATGAGGGCCGAGATTTTTACTTATGCGGGCCGATCACACCCATTCCTTTTCCTAAAGAGTATCCAAAAAAAAAGGTGTCGATATTTGTAAATTTGCATTTGTCACAGTCCGTACATGTCGTCACGTGAGCAACACCGAAGAATCAAGGTGCCGACTGCCGAGCCCACAGATTCTAGCCCGCAGGTATAGAATCCAGCTTCCAAATCCAAAAGCTATACCGAAACGAGGGAGCGAGCTCAAATTAATAATTCCAAACGCATCGGAAAATGTGTACCTACGCATTTTCCTTCTTTTCTTTTTATTTAAAATAACTTTTTTATTCACCGAATAATCTTGTTTTGTAATTTTGTGAGGTTTTTTTTCCTACTCCAACGATTTTTTGGACAAAAACTACGTGCGCTCGTAAATGCATGAATAAACTCTCATTGGCTAAGAATCATTTGTTTGAACATAAAATATCAATCAAATTGTTAAGATGGACGTTAAAAATGACAATTTAACCTCCATATTCATGACTGCCAAAAAAATAATATTTATATACCAATAAATATTCCATCTATATGATTTGTTGGCTGCAAGCCTGCAAGTCAAATAACCATGTTCTAGAGAGAGATTGAGTATTGACAAATTAAAAAAAAATGTTCTGAAGCAGTTAAACTTCAAATCGAATGTAACGTTGATTTTATAATAAAATAATACACCATAAAAATATATTTCTCTAAAGTCATTAAACTGATGACAGTTCTATAATAATATATATTCAAAGCACGCCCTAAATTAAGGATTTGGTGTTCTACTTCTCACAAACACTTTAGGCTAATAAAATGTTTTTTGGTCTTTTTTGTCGGAGCATTATGTGAGCTCCAAGTTCGGCCGCCGGATAATTACGACTTATTTGATATTTGTATACGATGGTACGAAAAAAAATGTAATAGCATTTTTCATTCTGCACTCTCCTGTGAAGCATTTTTTTCTGGTAATATATGATCTCCGTACTTTATGCATAATTGCTAACAAACAGGTATAAAAGAAATTGTTTGAATAAAATGAGTCACCGGCAAAAAAAAAGGTGATGTAGCAAACGCTTTGGCTTGCGCACAATTACCCAACGCACTTGCTAATCAGATAATTAGGCAAATACTTGGCGTGTAATTACGGGATACCGCTTCCGAACTAGAGAACAGAAATTTCAATATGCGCGTTCCATTCCCATAATGATAGATAAAACGGAGACAATATTTTGACTATGAGATTCGATCCAGGTTAGGTTGGTCCCAACAAGAAATCACCACCGGAGAATCGCGCTTTCTGACCAAATGGTTGGAAAATGGCGAACGTTACTCTTCCTACACCAATCCGTTACCGATTCCGATCATGCACCATGACATCCACAACCACAAGAAAGAAAGCATAGAAGAACTCGCACAAGGTGTAGTAGAGGAAAATCGTTACCCAGCTAGGAGCCCGATGAGCTTGCCGTTAGAACCGACGCGTCCCACGACAGGAGCAGCAGAGGCTTCGCACCACCACTGGAAAAGTGGCGGGCGGCGGCACATTACTAAAGCAGCCGACGTTTTTCCTGGATGAGCAGCTTCGGGCCGACAGTGGAACACCCAGCGAGGGTTGCGGAGTGGAAAGGCGGATTCACGCCGCTGCAGGTCCGGTGTCACGCCAAAGGAAACTTCCGGTATCACGCCGGAGAAGGGAGCACTGCCGGTGTCACGCCGGAGGGAGGAAGTCGAATCGTCGGTGTCACGCCGCTGGAATCGGGGGATCCGGGAGAGCAAAAATCTCAAACTGATTTTCATTAGGGTTTCACCCAAAATGAGGAGTAAATATACTCCTCCCAAACTATCATCCTAGCCACACATTTCTAAGATCACATCCCAGCCCTCCACTTGTTTTAGGCTAACATAAAATGCAAAAAATAAATAAAGAGAGGTAGTTCGTGACCGCCTAATATTTTGGTCGATCGGAATGTGGAGTTTGCGGTGGGCGACTGGGTATATCTCAAGATAAAGCTGTTTCAAGGATTCGAGCTTAAAGAAGCTTAGTCTGAGGTATATTTGGTCTTTTGAGATCTTGGAGCGGGTTGGTGAAGTCGCCTATCGGTTGGCTCTTTCGGTAGAACTGAGTGGTTTACATGATGTATTTCACATCTCGGTCCTACGCAAAGCCGTGAAAGAACCAGAGCAAGTGGTTATTGTGGATCAAGTATCGGTCGATAGTGGACTAACAACGGAAGTTAGACCCATTCGGATCGAGGATTCTGAAGTCAAGCAATTGCGGAACAAAGCTATCAGGATGGTCAAAGTCCGATGAGACAATTGCGGTCGTGAGGAGCTTTCGTGGGAGCGAGATCAGACCATGCTTGAGGAGTATCCCGAGCTATTCTTCTCAGGTACCGTTTAAATTTTGTGTACTTTTCCATTCTATAATTTCGGGACGAAATTCTTTTAGGGGGGGAATTGTAATGCCCTAAAAATCAATTTTAAGTGGGCAGTGTTATCTGGGCAACACGGCCTGGGATACGGGCGTGTCCAAAGTCATGTCCTGCTCTGTGTTTGCAACACGGCCTAGGACACGGGCATGTCCAAAGCCGTGTCCTGCTCAGTGTTTGTCGGGTTGTGTCGATGAGGCACACGACCTGGGACACGGGCATGTCCGAAGCCGTGTCCTGTTCGATCGTGACGGTTTCTGTGTCGATTGAGGCACACGGCCTATGACACAGGCGTGTCCTGGTTGACACAGACGTGTATAGGTTGACACGGGCGTGTTAGAGGTCGTGTCCTGATTCTGAGATCGACGGTTTCTCGTATGATAGTGAGACACGACCTGTGACATGGGCGTGTCGCAAGCCGTGTTCGGCCGAGGAAGTTGGCTTTGAGAGCGAATCAGTGCCTTTCGTTCTATTTGGAAATGATCCGACGGCCAGGAATCCTCCCTGGAATGTTGAGTTCGGGAGTGTAGGGTTTATTCCTCATTTCTTTCCATCAAATCTCTTTCTAAGAGGTAGAGAGAGGAGAGCAAAGGTTGAAGAAGAAGGAGTAATCCCGCCATTGTTGAAGCTTCGGAGCTCCAAATCGCAAGCCGAGTCCAGATCCGCGGAGGCGACTCCGTTGCGGTGCTTTTCATCCGGCTAGTTTTTCATGGCGCTGAAACGAACCCCTATGGTAATGATTCTCTTCTTGGACACGTGAAGTCATCTTCCTTTTTGCATAGAAAACTCTCTCCCGCGAGTGGGCGGTGAGTATGAGGTATTCCTTTGGGTAGATATGGTTTATCCCTGTCGTTTTGCATCTAGAGTCCGGAATCGAAGTACGCGCGTAAGCATGGTGTGTGAAGCCTATCCGGACAAGTTGGTCTGGATCGGTGATGTTTTCATTATGCTTGTATTGCCGGAGAAGACTCAGTGTCGTTTGTTTTGCGGGTTTTCTACGTGGTAGATTGCAACAGGGAGCCTTGGGGACTAACTCCAAGCTGCACCCGGAAAACTGGGCAGAAGCGCATTGATGTCATCTTGGTGGCCTGGGAGCCAACCTTGTGTATAACCGGGTTATGTACTATTGTATGATCGATACTTCGGGATTCAGGGAAACTTGACTCGCACCGATGATTTAAATTGTTGTGCCGATGTGAGCAACAGGTTGAGTGAAACCGTACCCGCTTTATGTGTTTCGGTTAATGAGGCCTACCGATAGTATAGAGGGCGGGTCGTAGGCTTCGGCTGAAAAATACTATTAGCTCACGTTATTGCCGTCCTAGGGGCGGTGGTGGACCGAGTTCACCGAGATTGTGCCCTGAGAGCACGGGGTGTGTGGCCGTGTGTGCCTATGCCTGTGGTGAAGTTTGCTTAAATTGTACTTTCACTATCTTGTTTGGTTATACAAATAAAATGCAGGGAAGGAGCACCGCCGCCCCGAGTAAGGGGTGTGGTCGTTATAATTTGGTCAGCTTTAGCTGACCGTTACCTTGTTTTGCCACCGTGCGGTGGATTGTTCTTATGTAGGAACAGGTGAGCCTAGTGGCAAGTAGCGGGCTGAAGCCCCGAATGCTGTGCTGGCCCTTGAAGGCCAAGGCGAAATGTTTACTTTATATTGCTCATGCGTGGCCGGCCTGCGTGCCGAAGTCTGGAAGACATGTTTTATTAAGTAAACTCTTGTAAGGCCTTAAGGCCGAGACTTTTGTGTATTTTACTGTCATTCCTACTCTGGTTGTCGTGGACATTCATGTTGTTGCATTTGGGTTCTTATAACTGTTTTAAAAGCTTCTACTAGAATGCTCTGAGTTAGGATGCGTGTTCCTATTGCTGGTAATTTGGTACTAATACGTAACTCCGCTAACTGTTCATGGTATATGACGTGGGGCCCCAACCGGACCTTCTGTTATATTCCATGTGACGGATGAGGGTGTTACAAACGAGCTCTTTAAAATAAATTTTTACAATGTAAGAAACATCATTAGTGCGATTACAAACAATAAAATAAGCTATTTTTGAAAAATGATCAACGACCACTAGAATAGAATCGTGTTTACGTTGTGTTAGTGGAAGACCCAAAATAAAGTTCATACTAGCATCGTCTCATGGTACCGAAGGAATGAGAAGTGGTGTATATAAACCCGTGTTGTGTTTGTTTCCCTTAGCAAGTTGGCACGTCCTACAACTACTCACAACTTGGTTAACCTTTTTTTTAAAACCGGGTCAAAAGAATTTGTCTTCGACCAACGTAATGGTTTTATCGCGGCTGAAATGACCTCCTAATCCGCCTTGTGCATTTCCCAAATAATAAAGTGGCGTAGGGAGGAGTCCGGAATGCACAACTTAGATCCTTTAAATAAATACCCATCACGAATAAAGTATTCGGAAATAGTGTGATGTGATTTCTCTTGTAGGGCAAGATAGATGTGCTTGAAATCCTTGCATTCCGCATACTCATGTTTCACTCATTCAAATCCTAAGACCTTAACGTCCAGAGTAGAGATAAGTAAGTTAACGCGGCTTAGAACATCGCCGACACGATTGTGCTTACCCTTGTAACGTTTGATCACAAAAGTGTATTCTTGAAGGAAAGATACACATTTGGCTTGACGCAAATTAAGTTTCTGTTGGGAATTTATATAACCTAAGGCAGCATGGTCCGAGAGAAGAATGAACTCCTTGGGCAAGAAGTAGTGACGTTAATGACGTAAGCTTTAAACAAGAGCGTAAAACTCACGTTCATAGTTAGAATAATTAAGTTTTGACTCACTTAATTTCTCACTAGATAATCCAACCAGGTGACCTTCTTGACTTAACACGCCGCCTATTCCTCCACCCGTGAAGTCACAAGAAACCTCAAAACTTTATTGAATCCGGTAAACAGAGAACCGACGGCGAGGCCATCAATTTTTTCTTCGTAAATGTAAAAGAGACTGATTTAGAGCAATTAAAATCTTCAATTTTCATGCATTCGGTTATGGGAGCAATAATTGTGCTAAAATCACGAATGAAATGTCTATAAAAAGTTGTCAAGCCATGAAAACTTCTGATCTCCCGAATAGATTTTGGTTCCGGCCAATCAATAATTGCTTGAACTTTTGCGGGGTCCACCTTTATGTCATTCCCACTAGTAATATAGCCTAAAAATGAGAGGGAGAAATCCATAAAAATACATTTCTTGAGATTTATAAAAAAAATTTCCTTCCGAAGAACCTCAAAGATTTGTCTTAAATTGTATGTGTGATCATGTGCGGACACGCTATAGATTAAAAAGAACACCAGAAATTTGCTCATAAAATTATTAAAGAGTTGAGTACTCATGCGAGAGAATGTGTTTGAGGCATTGGAGTGCCCAAATGGCATTGCTGGTCATTCATACAAGCCAACTTTAGATTTAAACGTCATTTTACACTCATCCCTTTCTCTAATCCGAATTTGATGGTACCCGCTCCTAAGATCAATTTTAGGAAAAAATGTGGCACCACTAAGCATGTCTAACAAATCATCCAAACGGGGAATTAGAAAGAGGTACTTAATAGTTATTTTATTGATGACCCTACTATCGACGCACATTCGTCATGAACCATCTTTCTTAAGGGCGAGAAGTTTCGGGACCACACATGGACTTAAACTATGCTGGATGAGACCGTACCATTGGACAGTAGATTCGAAATTTGGACTTGGAGTTCCGCATGCGCACTAGAATTAAGACGATAGTGGGGGAGGTTGGGAAGAGTAGATCCCGAAATGAAATCGATAGCTTGTTGGATACTTCGAAGGCGGCAATTCGGAGGGAAGTTCATCGGGGTGGACGTCCTTAAATTCCTCAAGCAGGGTCAAAATTTCGGTGGGCAAGGATGTCGTGGAGGGAAGCGCATCGTTAGATTGGAGCAAAAATAAGGCATATATCAATTCAAGGAAAAGCTATCCCTCTCGAATTCTTTATGGTTGATTAAAGATAAGGTTTGTTTGATCGCGGGAAGGGAGGTGTCCTTGGTCTTGAGATCCTTAGGCGCGGTCGAGCGTAAGGTGATTTTTTGATCTTTGAATTTAAATTCATAAGTATTTTATGCGACCAAAGTGGGTGACGTTGTAATTATAAAGTCAAGGGTGACCAAGGAGGACATGACACACGTCCATGGAAATAACGTCGCACCAAACTTGGTTGGCATAATCTTTAATAACTAGTGAAATAAGGCAATGTTTGATGACGGGAATAGAAGTCTTATTGACCCAAGCAACTTGGTAAGGAGTGGGATGTTGTTCGATAGTCAACTTCATGCAGAGAATAGCGGCTTGGGAAACCATATTCATGCAACTATCGATGATGAGTTTGCAAGATTTTTCCTGCTTTTGAAATACAATGAAAAGATGTTGGAGCATTTCCAATCATGTAGACTATGGGGGGTGTTCAAGATACATTGCGTAACCGTGAGATTGTTAGCGTTATGCTCGTCCTCCATGTCGTTAGGGATGTCCGACTTCTCAACGTCGCTAGGTTCTTCATAAATGAGATTGTCATCATCGGTCGTGGTTTCAAATAACGTTAATTTGCAATTTTTTTGGGTAGGACACTCAACCACAGTGCTTGGGTTGGTTAAAAGAGTAATGCGTGACGTTGCCTTGTTAGTCTTACCTATAGGAATGCGTTCGCCTGCTGTATCGTTTACCTTCCGAGCGGTGATGATAACATATTTAGAGATGTCACCTAAAACATTCTTCCCATGTGAATTAGGAAGGTGCGTGGAAGATGTTTTGGATTGGAAAAATGTTTTGAAGGAGGATGCCCGTGGATTCGTGATCACCGAAAGATGCTTTTCAATGTCATGGACCGCATTCATGGCAGAACTTAGATCATAGTGATCATATCGCCGGATTTGACTTTGAATTTTTGAACGAAGGCCTTTACGGAATCGGGATACGGTAAGCTCAGGCATTTCTTGAATATCACGACGGATCATTAATTTGTTGAGCTCGCCCAAGTACTCACTCACCGAACGGTTGCCTTGACGCAACGAAGTGAACTCATCTAACATATTTGTGCGATGATATGTGGGAACAAAGTGAGTGGTGAGTAAGTTACACATTTGTGGTCATGTGTGAGCGACACCACCAACAACACTCTCTTCGTTTAACCAAAACACTTGAGCTCGACCCTCTAATTTCATTCGAGCGACTGTCATATTTTGGTGGTCGTCTAAATTGTGTCAGTAAAAATGACATTGTATTTTCATTAACCAATCTTCAAATGCTTTCGGATCACCGTAACTATCAAACTTTGGGGCATCGATTTTAATTTTGCGAGTGAGATCATTATGTCAAGCCCCATTGCGGTCCCCATTTCCATGATCATTGTGTGGACGTGGCTGGTGGTATGGAGGATTGTGGGGTGGAGGGTTTTGGTGGTTGTTCTGCGGTGGAAAACCGTTCTAAATTGTTTGAGTCAAATTTGTAAATGTCGCGGTGAGTTGGGCGATTTGATCGGTAAGATCACGTTGGACGGCCGAAGTTGGGCTTGCGTGACCTCTCTATTATCTGGATTTTCGTCCATGTTATTGGACACGGATGATTGCGGAAAATACACGTTTCCAGAACGTGTGTGCATAATATTAGGAAAGTGACGCAGGAGGACCGACAAAAATTAATAAATCTTTGCGACGAAATCTGATACCAAATTAATGTAGCAAACGCTATCGCTTGCGCACAATTACCCAACGCACGTGCTAATCAGATAATTAGGCAAACACTTGGAGTGCAATTACGGGATACCGCTTCCGAACAAGAGAACGAAAATTTCAATATGCGTGCTCCATTCCCATAACGATAGACAAGACGGAGACAATATTTTGACTACGAAATTCGATCCGGGTTAGGGTAATCCCAACAAGAAATCACCACCGGAGAACCGCCCTTTCCGACCAGATGGTTGGAGAATGGCGAACGTTACTTCCTACACCGATCTGTTACCAATTCTGATCACACACGATGACATCCACAATCACAAGAATGAAAGCATAGAAGAAATCGCACAAGGTGTAGGAGAGGAAAATCATTGCCCAACTAGGAACTCGATGAGCTTGCCGTTAGAACCGACACGTCCCACGACGGGAGCAGCGGAGGCTTCACACCACCACAGGAAAAGGGGTGGGCGGCGGCACAACACTAAAGCAACCAAAGTTTTTCCTTGATGAGCAGCTTCGGGCGAATAGTAGAACACCCAGTGAGGGTTGCGGAGGGGAGAGGCTGCTTCACACCGCTGCAGGCCCGGTGTCACGTCGGAGGGAACTCCCGGTATCACGTCGGAGAAGGGGGGCATCGCCGGTGTCGCACCAGAGGGAGGAAGTCGAACCGTCGGTGTCACGCCACTGGAATCTGGGGATCCGGGAGTGCAAAAATCTCAAACTGATTTTCATTAGGGTTTCACCCAAAATGAGGAGTAAATATACTCCTCCCAAACTATCATCCTAGCCACACATTTCTAAGATCACATCCTAGCCCTCCACTTGTTTTAGGCTAACATAAAATGCAAAAAATAAATAAAAAGAGGTAGTCCGTGACCGTATAACATTTTGGTGGATCGGATGCGCACGATTAAATTAAAATGAGCATAAAATGTTTGATAAAATTAATAGAAGAACTAATTAAATGTTTCACGACTCATGTCGCGATAGACCCTCCTGTGTTGGGCCGAAGATTGTAATGGTGCGCCGCGTCGTCGAGTGGAACCGGGTTGGCGCCATCAAAGGAATAACAAAATTGCGAAGCAATGACTTGAATTTTTGGGGGAGCATGGCACGGTTAAATCGCTGAAAAGACAAAAAGAAGAAAAAGAAAATAGAACAATGATCTACAAAAATAGAGATTTGTGGAAGCTTTGATAATAGAAGAAATTGGCAACATTTGAGAGATGTACTCAACTGTTATGTCGCTCGAAGCATCCGGATGGGGATCTAGGTGGAATCCCCTACCCGTTGCCCCTAGGTGGGTATAAATAGGCAAACCCTTAGGAATTACTATGGGTATGGGTTAACTGTGTACCTGAACTGACCCGTAATTATGCCTCCGAACCCGTTATTCGTCCAAATATACACTAACAATCTCCTCCTACATTTGTGATAAATAACGTATACATTTCGGAGTGCAGACAATGGAGAATAACAAAACAAGTTTCCGACTTTATACATTTTCATAAGAGTTAGCACGGTTTTTAAAAAAACACAAACATGAGTTTTAAAACAATAACTTAATACATCCAAAAGTAAAAGTGCTACTCAATAAAAAATAAGTCTGGAAAAAAAATGACAATGAACAAACGTGTAACAATTCTATTCAGATAGTAGATCATCATCATCATCTAAGTCAAAGTCCACTTTCTCTCCTCCATCTTCACCAGTGTCTGCAAGAAATTTCATGAGTCAGACTCTATGAATTCATAAACATATGCAGTGACGTATCAAAGTAAACTAGCTCTACCTAAATGAGCTTAGTACTTGTAGTAGTAGTGAAGTAATACTGTCAGCATCTCTATCAAGTTTAGCTAGGGCCTATAATACAAAGAAGAAAACTTAACTGGAGAAGAAGGAGTAGAAAACAAAGAAAAAAAAGAGGAAGAAGAAGAAAAGTAAAGGGAGAGATGAGAAATAAAGTTTGAAAAATACATTGTATATATGATGTAATTTCTGAGTGCTCATTTTTAAAAGACAATCACAAAAATTGGGCAATTTGAGAGAAGAAAACAATTAGATTTATATAAATAAGCATGAGAAGTTATTGTTGCATGTGTTAGCAAGAATCAACAAAATTGCAAATTTGTCATCTGAACCCATATAAGCCGAGGGAGACGTGAGGGAGACGTGAGGAAGAACGATCAAAAGCATTTTATCTCAGCTTTCAAAAGATGAATGAAAAGAGTATCGATGCCGGCCACCGACTCCAAAGAAGAAAGTGATATACTTTGTAACGCATGATATGGAAACCATCAACTCGAAATTGTAAGTTCGTAGCTTTTACACGAAATCGAAACCTGGCCATATGTTATAAAAAATCTACCTATGTTATGGGTTGGACGAGAAAATCCTATTGAAGATGTAGGTGAAGTGAGTGTGAATCTACAAATGTTCACATAGATAATAAACTTTCAACTGATTTAGCTCTTAATACAAGTTCATATAAATGAACATGTTCGAAAGATTTAAGAAATCAAACACACAGTTCTTCCATTAAAACAAAATTGCTATAAAATTGTATCCTAATTAAGTTCACACTCACAAAAACATTTGAGTTGCATAGTAGTTTCTTCGCAACCATTCATTTTTTTCTCTCCCTCAATTATTCACAAGTTATTATTAACAATGTCTTTTGTGCAAGATTCACATTCTTGTGGTCCCCTCCTTATAGTTTTTATCATGGGCTTAAGTTAGGTAAATTGATGTACACATCAAGAAATTTAACTTTCTTATTTATTTGCTCACGCTTATATAAAATAAATTTATGCTTGGGGTCCCTTTTTGCAGTAATGAATTGAAAATCTCTAGCTTTGAATATTCACAATTCATTCACAAAAATGAGTATAAAACAATAATAATGATAATTAAATATATAAGTAGTAGTATATTGGCATAGAAGGTGTTAGTAGAGGGGGACCAGAATGGTAGCAAACCGTGATTCCTAATAGCCTAGCAAGGGCTTCAATTGGAGTAAGAACCCGTTGAGTTTTTACAAGAAACGTCACTCCAATGCATGTTTAGCATGACAACGGTTATGAACGTTCAAGAAAATAACTAGAATTGAATATAGAAGGGAATTAAGTTCTTTAGGTGAGGTTAGGACGTCGCCATTCACGAATGACAGTTCACGTCTTCCTCCATTCACGTCAAATCAAGACTATAAGTGAATCAACGTTCCAAGGCTCCGTTTGAGTTTGGACAAAAAACAAGACCGCCAAAGAATGTATGTTTGGCAAGACAACGGTTCCGTCATCAAAAAAAGAAAATTAGTTTCTTTGAACCTAAAAGCGGATGAAGTTTTCTATGTGAGGTCCGGTGTTTACAAACGACAGTCCATCATCACCGTGTTCGTGTCAGCCACCGCCGTGCCAAAGGGAGCCCTAAGCTGCTGCTGCTTCAAACTGCAGCAGAGACTGTTGACGGCCTATTTACTCCTCACTCCAAGAAGGGCCCACCCCAAGCCCTACGAGTGGGCCCAACAAGGTATCTCTTCGTCAAAATGAGCCTGCTGACGTGGCTACCCGTTTCTGTCACTTTCCGTCCGACCTCAACTATAAATACCGAACCTTGCCCGCGCTTGACCCTCGCCCCACCCATCATTCTAACTGCGGAGAAGAGCAGAATTACTCTGCTTTTCTTCTCTCTGTTATTTCTTCCTTCTCCCCCCAGCTCTCTGTTTCCTTCATCATTCTTTCTCCCTGTACTTATGACCAAGCAAAGCATCGTCGTGCCGGAGGAGATGCTATTCCTTATCCCGCCTCCTGCGGCAAAGACTGTATCCGCCACGGCGCCGCAGCCCGGCCCCTTCCCCCCGCCTCGCTCCGCCGCCTTCACGGCCAACTACAAGAAGCTAATGACTCACCTTGACCTCCACGGAAACTCCTCTTGGGCCGAAACCATGAAAACATCCTCTCCCACTCATTTAAGGACCTCCACCTCCCACTCTGAACGCGACGACACCGATTGGAACGTAAGCATTCAACCCGCCGTTATTTGACCGTTTGAGCAAGTAATTAATTTAAAACTTCTGAAACAAATTAAATTTTGAAACAGAGAAATCACCCGTCGGCACTCTACCGGTTTGAGGAGATAGCAGCAGCTGCAAAGGGGAAGAAGATAGTAATGTTTCTCGACTACGACGGCACTCTGTCTCCTATCGTCGATAACCCCGATTCCGCCTTCATGTCCGAGGCGGTGAGCCTGATCTTAAAGACGACGCCTTTTAATTTTCCTCTGCTTTTAGCCCCCCTGTTTAATTATGAAAACGCTAAGGTTTTGAGTAATTGGGATTTTGGCGGTTTCTCGGTTAATTTGTCAGATGCGAGCGGCGGTGAAGAACGTGGCAAGGTATTTTCCGACGGCCATCGTGAGCGGGCGGTGCAGAGATAAAGTGTACAGCTTTGTGCAATTGGCGGAGCTTTACTACGCCGGCAGCCATGGAATGGATATCAAGGGCCCCACCAAGTGGCCGAAGAAGCATCGGCAGTCGCGGGTCGGTGTGAGTGACCTCCCTTCTTATAACAAATCTTTTAACTGCTTTTAAATTGACAGTGATACGCACGGGGCACCGCCCCTACATCCATTCGCCAGAGTATCTCAGTAAGGGTGATTGTGTAGGGGGGCCCTAGTGACTGTCGCGATCTTATTTCGGTCACGTCATTGTCCCGGCATGACGGCGCTCCCGCCGCTCGCAAACTCTCAAACGTTATGCTCCTCTCGTCGCTCCTTTTAGAGGCGTGTATGGGGTTTGCGAGCGGCACGGAGAGCACCTTTTTTATTGCAGATAGGAAATTTAAATTATATGAGAGCACCTTTTTGTTGAAATAGAGGAAGACATAAATTTAAAAAATTGAAAAAATTTAATAAAGATGGGTGATAGGCATAGGGCTCCGCCCTACAGCCAACCGCAACAGTGCCTCCGTGGGACATTATCTCGGCCACGCCATTGTCCCGACGCGACGACACTCCCGCCGCTCGCAGGCGCTTGAATGTTCTACTACACTCGCCGCTCATTTTTTTGGGGTGCACGCGGATTTGCGAGCAACAGGAGGAACACATTTAGTAAAAACGTATTTTTTAAAAATAAAAGAAAAATACAGAGATTTTAAATATCTTAATTCTTTTAATTAAGAAGGGTAAAATAGGAAATGAAATGTTTAACAAAAGAATGTTTTTCTCTTATAAATAAACAAGCGATAGGCATGGGGCTTCGTCCCTATGCCCAACTACGACAGCAACTCAACTGTGATAGCGCATTAGCCCCCGTGCCCCGCACGATATTACACTGATCGTGACATTATCCCGACACGACATCGCTCCCTCCACTCGCAAATCCCTAAGTGATGTACGCAAGTTGCTCATCTTTGTGGTGTGCACGTGAGTTTGCGAGAGGTGGCGAGAACATATTTTTTTATTATAAATAAAAAATTTTATTTATTTGAGAGCATAATTTTTAAAATAAAAAGAAACAAATTAAAAAAACTGAATTTTTTTTAACAAAGATATGTAAAATATGAAAGTGAAGGTTTAACAACAACAACAAAAAAGAAGTCGTTTTCGCTTTTTAAAACTATTGATAAATTGTATATATCGTACGAATTGTATTTTTCTGAATATTTATAATAATTAATGTTTTGCTGTCTTATTAGGCAAAGTCAGTGTTATGTCAACCGGCCAGTGCTTTTTTACCCATGATTAATGAGGTACATATTTATTTAAATCAGCTGTAAATAGTTTATTATTACTATTAACGATTATTTTATTAACAGGTCTTTTAAAATGGACCGGATGCATTGTAGAAATATAGAGTTTTGACAAAATGTATTTTAAATGATTAAATATCATAAAATGCACTCTCCCAATTAGAAAAATGTTTGCAAAATGCATCCCTATCAGATTGCAAAGTGCTAGTTTTTTTTATTGGGGGTGTATTTTGCAATATTTGATAATTTGCCGTATATTTTGCTAAAAATTCTATATTTTGAAAATGCATCTTGCCAATTTAATATGTGATTAAAAAGTATTATATTTATAATTATAATAGAAATAGAAATATATAATATATTTCATTTATAAGTCATCAGCTAGCAACTATCACCTTCACCTTAATGGTTAAGGCTCCGTTTGGGGGGACTTATTTTCATCGGTCAAGCGGTTACGACCGCAGGAACCGGGCCATAATTAAGGTCCGGTTCATGCGGTCGTAACCGCTTGACCGGTGAAAATAAGTCCCCCCAAACATAGCCTAAGGCTCTAATTTATCGTGAGCAGCAGCCTACATTATTTTTTTTAATTAAAAAAATATTGTAAGCCCTAACTTAAACACACCTGTTTACCAAAGATCCTGGTTCTTGATTTACCGATCCACCGGATCTGTTTTGAGGTTCTTGGTGTGTCCACTGCAAGAGCGGGCCTTGACCGGAATGCCCGGCGGCCTAGTTGCCGGTTCGACCGGTTCACCAATCTGATCCAATTTTTTAAAGCTTGATTATAATATGATTATAAGGGAACTTAGATTATGCTATATTTTTATTGCTGTTAATAGATTTACAGTGTGCTTTTGGATAAAACAAAGTTGATTCCGGGTGTTATGGTGGAGAACAACATATTCTGTTTATCGGTTCATTTTCGCTGCGTCGAGGAAAAGGTGAACATCTTTGAGCCAGCTGCTTCCATGCTTTTAACTTGCATTTTCTTAGGTTAATTTTTCGTTAATACATGTGTAGAGATGGATTGTCCTTGAAGAGAAAGTGCGATCGGTCCTAGCTTCGTATCCGGAGTTAAAATTAACTCAAGGAAGAAAGGTATTCATAAAACCCTATTAGAGTGCACATGTTGCCTTGAATATCTTTATCATATTAAACGAAAAAATTGTCTTCAGTGAAACATTTAAAATTGTAAAATTTAGTGGTTTTGTTATTATCTATTGAGTTATCATATATTATAATCTATTAAAAAAATATAATGCTTATTTTAGTAATTACATATTATTCTCAAATTAAAAGTATTGATGAAAATCTAATAATTAATTTATTTTAAAAATAATTATGGAAATTGAATAATTTAATTGGGAAAAGTAATGATGAAAATTTAATAATGTATGAATAATTATGAGATCATTTTAATAAAAATTGAAAATAGTGTATAACTATCTTTAGGATTAATTAATATATAAAGTATTTATTTTAAATTCCATTAATTAATTGATAGGGGAAGCCTTGTGTTGGGGTACTGTCATAATCAGGGTACTGTCGTGGTTGATCATAGGGGCGGAGCCCCGTGTGCATCACTCATCACTCATAATTTGAAAAGTGAAAATATTTGTTCGGGTTGGTTCTCAATGGAATTAGATCAATTGGGTTCGGGTCAACCTTTTGATCTAAATGGTTGACCACAAGGATAATCTGCTAAGAATAATCCACAGGGCTTTCTTTAGATCGACTTAAATACTGTCACCGTAAAAAAAATCACCTAACGCAAAAGTATATACTCCATTAGTCTTTCCCGTAGAAATTATTGTCTCCTCAAATACAAAACTCAATAAAAATAGAGAGACTGAAGGGTCATTTCAATAGCTCAATTATAATTTATTTGGGAAGTTAGCCTAACATGAAGATCTTTTTTATATAGCAGACTATTTTAAATTAATTAAGTATATTTAATAGTTTATAACCCTGTTTAAGATGATTTATTTTGACATTTTAGGTACTGGAGATTCGGCCTACAATTGAATGGGACAAAGGCAAGGCTCTCGAGTTCTTACTAGCAGAACTTGGTGAGCTTAATTAATACATATGTGCTGCAAGAGAAATCATTAATTGGTTTAATATTTATTTTCCAAAATTTATCCCACTTTTTTATTTAAATATTTACAATTTTCAAAAATGCACAAATTACATGTTTTTAGTATAATATATATTCTTTAATAAAAGATATTAGACATATACAATATTCTATGTTCTTAATATAAAATTTATTTTCATTTCATAGGACTATCTGACTGCAACGACATTCTGCCGGTATATATTGGAGATGATCGTACGGACGAGGATGCTTTCAAGGTGTGTGGGCATATATAATTATATATGTATATATTTTTAAACATAATTAATTTAGTTAATTATCGGGGCCTCCCCTGAGAATTTGCATAATTACAGGTTGCACCTCTCTATAATTTCTAATTACATTTACTTCCCCCTCCAAGTTTCCCCAGTTTACAAAAATGCCCGTTTTGTTAGAAATATGGATGGAAAATGATAAATTTAGCCAAAATATTTTATGATACTCAATTTTATCCTTTATAATGATTCTATATTGAAAAGTGTGTGACATTTTCCTTTAAAAATATAGATGTCAAATTATTTTGTGATATTCCAATTTTATCGATTTTAATAACTATACATTAAAAAAGGTGTGTTACATTTTACCCATTGTAACGAATCCAAAATCATTATAAAAGTATGAAATTGAAAAATCATAAAATAATTTGGATGATTTATCAATTTTCATCAATATTGATGTTTAATGATTTTTTTTAAAAGAAAGAGGGGTGCAACCTGTAATTATGCAAACTCCCAAGGGAGGTCCCAGTAATTAACCCATGATCATAACTAGTTGTAATACATTTAATTAATTGCTTTTATTAATATATCCTTCAATGTTGATGTTTAATGATTTTTTTTCAATTAATAATGATGTTAGGTGCTACGCGATCGAGGGCAGGGATTAGGCATTTTGGTTTCCAAATTTCCAAAGGAAACTTGTGCCACTTACTCTCTCAAAGAGCCTTCTGAGGCAAGCATTTTTTATTTTTTTTTCCAGTCCTTAATTTATATATATATTATTCAACATATATATTATACATATAAAATGATGTTTCATATTGATGACTTTTTCTATAAATTATGGCGCTCATACATGTCAGATACAAATTAATTAGATGTTTCATGATTGATTTTTTTTTTCAAGAAAACTATTTCACTTTAAATTTATTTTTTTTTCATTAGTCTATATTATGCACGTGGAAGAGGAGATTTCATGCTAACTACTTTAGTTACATCATGACAATTACTTTATTTAAATCATATAATTAAGGCTCCGTTTGGCACGGTGGTTGTGTTTTTTGTCCAACTTACAAGTGCAAAAAAACCTGTGTCAAACGAAGACTAAAAGAGGTGTAAATTTAAATTAGTTATTATCTGTGCTAATTTAGGGTATGATATTTTTTTAACAGGTCAAGGAATTCTTGCGACGTTTGGTCGAGTGGAAGCAGTATTCTTTAAGGGTGCAAAAAAAGGCTTAAATATATATATATATATATATATATATATATATATATATATATATATATATATATATATATATATATATATAATGAGGGTATTATCTTAATATTGTACAACTAGTTTGAGAAGTTAGAAGAAGAAGGAGAAGAAATTGCAGTATGTAACTTGTTTCTCTTTTCAATAGCTCCCCTCCATCCTCTTTTTAATGTGTGGATGTTATATATGTATGTTTTAATGCCAAATTAAAGCATGGAGCACAACTTCCCAAGGTAGAAGCTTTTTCATGCATATATAATATAAGCCTTAATTTAATAGCATTCAAGTACAACCAAATTAAAAAAAAAAATAACAGGAAAGGAACCACAATTTTCATGTTGTTTATTGCATGAGGAGTGCATGTGTTGGCCGATCCAGGGTTGGTCGGTTGATTTGAATTGTCACGTGTATATATATGCGTTCCATCGTTGACTGAAATGTCTATTTCATGCACTGGTGTTTCTTGAATTTATTATTTGGGCTATATTTAAAATAGTCGTCAATGTAGCTACGTGTGACACGATATATGGGGTTGATGAGTGTACTATATATGGAGAAATAACTTATTTCACCCCCTCTACCCCTGGATACTTATTTAGAAATCCCTCAATAGACCATGATCGCTAAAACTTGAACACATTGGCTCCGTTTTGAACGGTGGGGGTGGTCATCATTTTAACCCCCATGAACATGTTCATGACCGCAACCACCGTGCGAAATGGAGCCATTGTCGTGCAGCGGTCATTTGTTAAAGGAAGCATGGTTGCATGGTGGTGTATATGCAAGACAAAACTCGTATTATGTATGATATTTGAATGAATACATGCATAAAAAATTGTGGAGCTACTCTATTAATTATACCCTCAAGGGTATTTTTGTACATGCATTTTATGAAATGTACGCGCAGGAGAGGCATTCATGATCAAAAATACTTGATCACAAATGCATGAACATGAGGTCATTTTGTCCTAAAACATCGTTTTTAGAAATTAAGTATCATTTGTGATCACACCAGCCCAAATGCATGATATGTTGAGAGAAAACGACGCCAAAGAAATCATAAGAAAAAAAAGAAGATAAACAATCAGGAAATTATCGGCGATCTCTCGTCACTGCGGAACACACAACGGAATAACAATAGCGACAAAAATAAGAGAAATAAATGCAGAAACAAAACAAGCACACACAATCACAGATGACACAGAAATTTACGTGATTTGGAGAGAAGCTCCTACATTCACAGAGAGAGTGCCAAATAAGATCCACTATAATCAGAGTGTTTAAGTACAGAGATGAACAAGAGTTATAAAACCAGTAGCACCATGGTTTTCACAGATAAATCTTGTACACCTCGGAGTTCAAGGCACCACCAGACTCACACTCCAAACAACTGTGAATCAAACAGAAATCTGCTCTCTCCTTTGTGTTACTGTCCTGGAGGAAAAAAATCGAAACAGATTTGAGTCACCCTATCTCGCAGAAGCAGCCCTGAAGAAACTCTGCAGCGCCGAAGTCACCACCTTTCTCCCCCGCGAAACCTCTGCTCCCGGCGGCCGAAGATCCGACGATGCTCTAAGCCTGTCTTCCGCTGGAATAGACGCCTCCCTTGCACTTGCCGCCAACTCTCCGGTTCGACTTGAAAATTTCAGGGGAACCCCATCAATACTATTTATGAATAACACTACTTCTGACCGCAATGAATTAATAATCTGTTTTGGCCAAATTCAGGGAATATAGTCATAAGATTTGACATTTTGTATACTTATAAGATCATACATGCAGAAGGAGAGTGCAGCAGTCCTGTCTTCCGTAGCATTTGGTTGGGCTGGGTGCTGTGCGGCTGGGAGAAAACGTCATTTAGAATAAAAGCGGTGTTTGGGTTAGCTGATAGGTGAAACCACCTTTATTAATAAACGCATTTTTAGCTAGGCCATAAACCAAGGACCAAGGTTACATTTCGACCGTTGCCGCTGCGTCTGCCCCTCCCGTCTCTCTCCCGAGCGAATCGTGACCCTTCCGATCCGCTCTTCTTCGCAGGAGACGGCTCTTTCTGCCCTAAAATCGTGACTCCGCTCCTTCCGCTTATCTCCGCGAACGACCGTTTTTCAGTATGGCTCTTTGCTTCAAGTGTTTTGGTCCTGGGCATGAAGATATGTAACTCAATTAAAGGCATTTTGATCACAAGCTCGATATTTGTAGTTGAAATTTATGTTTTCATGTTCTTTTTTGTTTCCCTTCGGATGTGAAGGTGAGAATAGTTCTGTTTTTTTATAGGGGATTCTCTTCTTGAGTTCTTGTCCATTATTAGGATTGATTATGCGTTCGAGAAAGTTATCATGCGCTAGAATTTTTCATACTTTATAATCTTGTTGTTATAATTTTCAGTCATATTATAACGCCCTAAGTGTAACAAACAATATGATAGGAGGTCTTGTCGGAACAACATGTCTATTTATCGCACAAACTAGGTGTTATAGGGTGATAAACAACAACTACAAACTACTCATGAAAGGGTACTAAATCAACAAAAGTATTATATATATATATATATATATATATATATATATATATATATATATATATATATATATATATATATATATCAAACAGGAATGTCCACTACAGCAACACAAGGAATGTACATATAATAATGTCTTGGTCTTAAGGTCTTACATATTTTTCACAATAAGTGTTTACAAGCTACATGATTTACATATATCGGCATATAGGCCAGACGCAATAACTGAAAGCTATAACAAAATCACCCTGGCCTTTGAGGGCCAGCTCAGCATTGGGCTCCTTGCTTGCTACTTTATGCTCTGCTCGCCAGTACTTATACATGTACCATCCACAAATAAGTGGTAAACATAAGTCAGCTTTAAGCTGACCAAAAATGATGTAACTACCCCACCCCAGACCATCCTAGTAGACCGTGGGGCGGCAGCACCGCTCTCCTGCAAGCAAGTCGTACAAGCAGTATGTGTATATGTCAAAAGAAAGTGCAGCTACTCTAAGCCCAAGCACAATCAATATATGCACAAATCAACACAAATGTTGGTACGCACGACCACACGTTTCATGCTCTCAAGGAATGTTTAGGTGAACTATCGCACGTGCAGTTCAACCAATCCATGTCTCTCCGACTCGGATTCCATTTGAATATTTTATTAGTCAAACGCGTCAACATCGACTCTCTCCCATGCTAACAATGATGCTTCTCCGGAGCACTCGAGTTGTACAACATAGTGCACATTTTGTTCAATTATTGTTCGTTGTTCAAATCCTCATGTCTAAACAAACACGAGGCAAGAATAGCTTTACCTCAGCCCATTAATCCATTCACTCTACGCACATAATCCACTCAAAAGGATATAGGTTTTGCGATCACAACCATTGTAGGATTGCTACAAGCTCTCCACTATGAATAAGTGGCGAAGATTTGTGATATACCATCACAACAATGGGGTTTTCACTAGGTGCTTCACAAGCCCCCTTAGTTCAACCTCTTGCAATGCAGCTATTGGGTTTTCTATACAAGAGTGGAACAACACATCGTATGTGCGTAGTAAAAAAAAACAAGAACAACCCAAAGAGTAAACGGATTTTGTAATTTCATAAATCAAGAAATAAAACTTTAGCAATAGATAACAATATATCTTAGAGGGATTGAGTCAATACTCAACCAAGATGCTCCAGAAGGCTGAGTCCACGCAGAGATAGATCTGCGGCTCTACAGGTATCCACACGAACGGAGAAGAACACTAGAATCTGGTCCAACAAGGTCTGGGTTGGAAAAAGGAAAGCTCTCTGCGTCTCCGCAAACAGTTAGATTTTCTCCAGGAGAGGCGGTGACAGCAAGTGTCGGGATGGGTCTGAGAAAGAAGCAGCGACGAGATCTCAGGAACACATCCATCTCGATCTCAAAAGGAAGCGCACATAAAACTCTAGTGTTTTTTAAACACCCCAAGTTTCCCGAAGCAGGAAATGATTTATGTGAGATATCGCCCGACGGTAGGGTTAACGCCAGAGGTAATATACTGGATTTGGTCACAGTAGCGTTCAATGAGTTATCATCTGGCGGTAGGTTGATACTGCGCAGCGGTAGCACGGTCGATTTAGCGACATAATGCTCTATGAGCTACCGCCTGGCGGCAGGGTTAACACCGGTGGTAGCAAAATCATTTTACTCGGAATACCTCTATGTGAGGTACCGCCCGGCGGTAGCGATACCGCGAGGGGGTAATGTCAGTTCATCGAGGGCGGTGCGTTGATACGACGTATCGTCTACTGCGCGGCTGTAGGTTGTTAACGCGTGGCGGTAGCAGGACAGTTATGGCGTGGCCCCGTGCCGGCCCGTGATTGGAGGTCGTGGGCGGTGGGCGTGTGAAGCAAGCCAGCGTTTGTAACGTCTCGATTCGCGCTAGGCCCCTTGTGCGTGTTTATGGTGTCGGGAGAGCTGGTGTAGGCTCAAGGGGGTGCACGTGATCTGGTGCGCACTTGCGGGAAATAAGAAAATAGGCTATAAACTGGAGTTGAGCATGACACGGGTAGGGACACGGGCGTGTCCCTACCCGTGTTCAGTGGCTTTGAGTGACTATGATGCTGGGTGATTTCAGAATGGCTTTGAGTGAATTGTCCCGAGAAGGACACGGGTAAGGACACGGGCGTGTCCCTACCCGTGTTCCGTGGCTTTGAGTGCCACGGCGTTGAGTGGAGTGTCCCGAGAAGGACACAGGTAGGGACACGGGCGTGTACATAACCGTGTTCCGTGGCTTTGAGTGCCACGACGTTGAGTGGCGTGTCTCAAGAAGGACACGGGTAGGGACACAGACGTGTCCCTACCCATGTTCCATGGCTTTGAGTGCCACGACGTTGAGTGGTGTTTCTCGAGAAAGACACGGGTAGGGACACGGGCGTGTCCCTAACCGTGTTCAGTGGCTTTGAGTATGTCCAGAGAAGGACACGGGTAGGGACACAGGCGTGTCCCTACCCGTGTGCCCCAAGGCAAACAAGGTGAGAAGTGCCCCGAGCAGGACACGGGTGTCGACACGGCCAGTACCACGGCCGTGTCACTTGGACACGGGTACTGACACGGGCATGTCAGTACCCGTGTAGAAGCACGAAATGACAATCAAGCCGTTTCGGCAGAGCAGGACACGGGTAAGGACACGGTCGTGTCCCTACCCGTGTCACTTCTGTATAAAAGAGAAAAGTGAAACCCTAGCATCCTCATTCTCTTCCCAAGCCCTATTTTCTGGAGAGAAATTCCTAGAGCAAGAGGAACTTCTGGAGCAAGCTTTGGAGGAGGAGAAACGCCACCGCCGTCAAGGAGAAAGTGATGCCGCGGGGGAGGATGCCAAGATCCATGGCCGAGGATGGTGTTACCGCTGGAAATGAGGTGAGCTTCCTACCCACTATATTGGTGCTAGATCTGTAGATATCTAGGTGAGATGTCGACTCAAGAGAGTCTAAACATGGGAGATGGATATTTCTTTAGGAAGGGCTTTGTTAAAACATGTGTTCTAAAGATTAGTCATCTTCAACCTCCCCTTCCTCAAATGATGGTGGGGGTGGCTCCGTGAAGAGGAATGGCCTTGAGAGGGAGAATAAGAGTGGAGGAGTTTTTGGTGGCGATTTGGGAAAAATCGCTTGAGGAGAAAGATGAACGGATGCCGTTCATCCCGCTTCAAGATGCGTGCAGAATCTGTGTTCTGCACGCAGCGACCTTCTTGTCTGATTTTGGGCAAGAAATGGTCAAATATGGGTTTTCGACTAAACACGAAAGTCGTAGCCACTGAGATTACCTTTCCAACGGGTGGTTACACGCCTTCGGGTGAAGTCTGTAGCCACGAGAATGTCTGATCGAATTAAGGGCTGTAAACTAAGCGCACAGAACTTGTATTCTGCACACTGCAGTCTTTGGAGCCGATTTCGTGTAGGTTAGAGCCTGATCTGGGTTGCAGGCTGAAAACAAAAGTTGTAGCCTATGGAAAGACCTTTTCATAGAGGGGTTACTTGCACTCACCGGATTCCTGTGGCCACGGGAATCCTCGGTTGAAGTTGCTGTACAGATTTAATTCTGCACTTAAATTTCTGGGTGATTATAACATGAACTTGAATTCGGTGGAATTAATGTTGCAATCTAATGCGAGGTTCGGGTGAACTCTATTATGATAATCACCGTAGTGATATGAATATTGAAACTTGTTAATTTGAATTCGTAATATGGGTGGTGATGCAAGCGTAAATTGAACGAAATGTCTTGACATAAATTGATAGATCATTTATGCACATTGTATATATCCTATGTGGAAATCTTTTGGGGTAACATGTAGATGAATAAGCTATGGTCATATGTATGTTGAGTTGATAGAATGATGTCTAGTAGTCCAATGCTTAGAGTGTCGTCTCCCTACGGGTAACATTGTAGAAGGTTGTAAGTGCGGCGTTGGCCGTCACTAGTCGGAATGGGTTGAGATGAATAAAGTGGATGGTTGGGCTTGACCCTCGTGCTTTCTCCGAGGTTCCTTCCATGCCACGGTGTTGTGGAATTGCATTTAGTGTGAGTCAACACGCGGTGTCGTAATCCTGGGTTAAGGATAGTGTGGCAGGTCTACGGGCTCACCTATCGTTCCACCGATGGGAGTTGACGGATAGACTTAGGGCGGTTGGGCTTGCCCCTCGTGCTTTCTCTGAGGTCCCTTCCGTGCCAAGTGATTGGTTGGACTTGATCCTCGTGCTTTTCCGAGGATCCATTCGTCATACATGGCCAGTTTGGGGCTAGGATCTTGGTGCACATCTACCCAAGTGAACCCGCTGGGCCGTAGTACGCATGGGCTCCGCTGTTTTGTTTTTAGCGTTGAGGCATACGGAGGCCTAAGTGAAGTAGTGTGAATCCCCACTTAGTAGTAGAAATGTCTGTTCTACTATCACCGTCTGGCCACGACGGTTGGCGCCTGAGAGGTTAGCTACCTGCTCGAAAAGTGGGAACTACTAGTCTGTGTCGACATAGCGACTGCATGTGCGTGATCATGGGTGTGTCATTGCATTGCATACATAACATTGCAACTCATTACATACACAAGACCCTCATCGTATAAGTTTGTATGGGCACTCCTATACGATGAGTTATTTATTGCTGAACGATCCTCAACTTATATGCTTGTATGGGCATCCATATAAGTTGAGTTACTTTTGTTGTAACTCTATATTCATATGTTGTGATAGATGGTAGAACTGATTGAATTTCTTATTACTCGTGTTACCACTTGCTTGATTATACTCCTGTTTAATATATATATTGTACCTTATCTATTTCTCCGCCCGGTGCCGAGGAGTCGACGGGGGAGCGGATGTGAAGCCACTTAGTCTTTATGACTAACGGTTGCTACATCTTCCTTTTTAGGAGGAAACCCCGCAGGTGGAGCAGCAGGTGATGGAGCCGGTCAGCTAGGTCAGGATGATAGGGCCTGAAGGGACGGTGTCATCGTTACCGTCTGTTACGGATGTGAGTGATGAGAGTTTTTGTTGTAGCCCTTCAGGACAATTTTATTGTTATACTCTGATATTATAGAAGCTTGTTTTAGCTTCTATTTTGCTATACATTTGGATATATAACTTGTGTGGATTGACTTCTTATATATTCTTCTGGTTGGGTTGGCATGTTGTGTTGATATTGGTTGTAGCCGGCAGAATAGGCGACTTGGGGTACAGACTAACCCGTGTGTTGGTGCTACCCCAAGGCGGCTGTTCTGGGCATAAGACCCCTCTCATGCCGTGTTTTATGTTTCGGGAGGGGGGTCTTACAGCGTTTGAGGTACTGCGCGGTGGTAGCTCGGTTTTAAGCTGTTGTCGTATGGAGACCGGGCGGTCTGGTGGTCTCCTATGGCGGCTTGTTCTCTCTTTCTGGTGGTTGTCGGGCGGTTAGACTATTCGTCTAACCGCGCGTCCTGTTCGGCTTGTTTAACTTAAACCTGTAATTATTTATACTCACATTGCTTATTTGTAATCTCTCTCATCTCCTCCATTCTATAAAAGGGAGGTCATACCTTTGTAATACTCATTTTTTTGGATAATAAAAATTTCTGTTATTCTAATTTTTTGTTTCTACTTGTCTGTTCGCACATGGTATCAGAGGACTCGATCTTTTCCACCAGATTCAGTGCCTTCTTCTGACCGCGTGGTTTGCCCTTCTTTGTGCAGTCTATTCGCGCGACTTCTCTTCTCTTTGTCACTGACCTTTGTGTTTGCAGCCTCTCTTTTCTTCTATCTGCAACCTGTTTTCGCGGTTGCTCTGCTTCTTTTCTCCCTGAGATCTCCTTTGATTCGCGCGGCCCGTTTTTGTTCGTGCGGTCTCTGCTCTGTTCGCTCGACCTGCTTTCCTTTCTCGCGAACTCCTTCCAGTTCGCACGGTCCTCTCTATCTCCTGTTCGCATGGCCTTCTCTCTAGCCGTGTGACTTCTTTCCCTCTGCTTTCCTCTGCTTCTTGGTCGTGGCCTTCCTTGTCGTTGGTGTGTTGACACCGTGACTGCTGCAGAATATTTTCTTTGTCCGCTGCGGCCTTCCTAGCCGCACGTCCTGCTTGCTATTCGCACGGCTTGTTGTTTCTTCTCACGCGGATTCTTGTCTGTTCTTTGTTCGCTGCGGCCTTCCTAGCCGCACTTCCTGCTCGTTGTTCGCGCGGCTTGTTGCTTCTTCTCGCGCGGCTTCTTGTCTTCCCTCCATGGCTCTTTCCAGTACCTCAACCACCACCTCCTCCTCGAAGCCGTCCGCTGCGGTGGTCACGTCATTAGGTAGTTCCCACGTGGTTACTCAAGGTAAATGGTTGATAGACTCTAGTGCGACCAATCACATGACGGGCAATCCTCAGTGCTTTTTTCTCCTAGAAAAACATGATCGGTTGCCCCCGATTCTCGTTGTTGACGGCTCTCCCTCCCCAATCCATGGAACGGGAGTGGTTCATGTCACACTGTCTCTTCCCTTGGCGGACACTCTCTATGTGCCAAAGTTTTTGTGCAATTTATTATCAGTTACCTCTTTATGCAAGCAACTTCAGTGCTCCATCACATTCACTCTAACTTCTTGTTCTTTTCAGGATTCGAGCTCCCAACGGACGATTATTACTGGGACTAAGATCGGCGGCCTCTACTTCCTCGACAATATTTCTGCTATGTTCGCCTTCTCCTACTCCTCTACATATCTTCTACAGTGGCACCTCCGCCTTGGTTATCCTCCTCCACGACTTCTTCGTCAGCTTCTGCCCCACCTCCCTCCGCATAGTTCTCCTCTCAACTGTGATGCCTATTAGCTTGGTAAGCATCACCGTTCCTCCTTCCCTCCGAAGCAAGGTCGTGGCTATACCCGTCCGTTTGATCTCATTCACTCTGATGTCTGGGGTCCTGCTCCTACCCTCACCGTTGGTCGGGGTAGTTATTATTTTGTAACCTTTATTGATGACTTTTTTAGATGTAATTGGGTGTATCTCTTACGAGATCGCTCTGAATTATTCAATGTATGGACATCCTTTTATCATTTAATTCAAAATCAGTTTGGTGTTTCAATTAAAGTATTTCGCTCTGATAACGCTAAAGAGTATATTGGTCAAGCTTTTTCATCTTTCTGTATGCAACATGGGATTGTCCATCAAACTAGTTGTGTTTATACCTCACAACAAAATGGAGTGGCAAAACGCAAAAATTGTCACCTCCTTGATGTCGCTCGTACTCTGATGATGCAGATGCACGTCCCTCGCTCCTATTGGGGCTATGTGGTTCTCATTTCCTGTTATCTCATCAATCGCATTCCCTCCACGGTCAAATCTCATTCTTCATTCTCTATCCAGGCAAGGGACCTTTTCCTCTCCCTCTACGTATCTTTGGGTTCACAGCCTTTGTGCACGCTCCCTCCGCCACCCGTGACAAACTCTCCCCTCGCTCCACCAAATGTGTCTTTCTGGGGTACTCTACCACCCAGAAGGGCTATTGTTGTTTTGACCCCGTTCTCCGCAAGCAGTTTGTCTCCACCGACGTTACCTTCTTCGAGAATGCTCCTTATTTCTCTGACGACTCCTCTCCTCTTCCCGAGGCTTCTGATTCTCTTATTATTCCCTCCAACCCATCGACCCCTACTGAGTTTTTTCCACCTCCACCATCTCCATCATCTCCATCGTCTCCTCCTCTCTCCTCTCCTCCATTATGTCCCTCTTCTCCGTCGTCGTCGCTCTCTACTCTCGGGCCAGCTCTCTCCTCCACGGACGCTCTGGATACTGAGGAACCTGCTTACCTAGATCTTCCCATTGCTCTTTGCAAAGGGGTTCGGGCATGTACCTAGTGTGAAGACCCCTTTTTGGACCCCACATATTTCTGTATCTAAGCTACTTTCAAGACAGTTATCCCAGGACGAAGTAGGGCTAGTGAGTATAAATTAATACACATCATAAGACGTACCTCAAATATTGCCGATGTCCATGTGTCTTTTCATTTTATCCACGATCCATTTCACTCGTCAATACGAACCCAAAACTATGTCAAGTACCTGCACCAAAAGGGGACGGGCTTAGTCATAACATATGACTAAGTGAGGTGCATACCTCTTTACTTGTTGTACACTAACAAAGATAAAAGCTTTAGCAATTCCACAAACATATATCTTTCGTAACCATTAAGCATACCTTTCTTGAAGCTGTATATCAATGTTATCTCTGTCATGTTAGTATTCATGAAAACTATATAAACAGTTTTAGGTCAATATGAATCAGGAACTCTAAACAAGTATCAGTGTATCATGTAAGCAGTGTCAACAAGATAAGCAATGAAATCATGAAAGCTATGAAACTGTAAAACTAGCTCAGAATGCATGTTCAGTAACTGTAACTGTGAAATTATCTCCGTTCGCATATTCAGTAGCAATATATCGATGTAACGGTATAACTATACATTCTTATGGTATTTCTTGTTTTAGGTACTATTAAGGGTAACTGTCACCGTATCAATATCAATATCCGTATTTCAGTATTTCATTCTTTGGGCCCGACCCTTCCGGGTCATCAGTATACCAAAACCAGTACGTACAACACGCGTTTATGCCCTCAAGCTCGACTGGTTTGGCAATTCATCAGTATTTGTATGCGCAATCGTGTTCAGTTATACCCTTATCAGTACCTTGCATCGATGCATTCTTATTTATGTTTGTCGTACATGTCATTTTTATATTTAGGGTTTATTTATTTCTTAATCCCCTCAGAGTTAATCGCCTGTTTGCCTTTATAAAAGGCCATATATATGCGAGAATCATTATCAGTGATGTACAATAAAATCATGATGCAACATGTTATATAAATCCCATTTTCATAGCGTAAAACCTGTGCAAATAGGTTAAATACTTAAACTAAGCATAACTTAAAAAGATAAGTCTCACCATCAGTTTTTCCTTGTTATAGCATTTCATATCATCTTCACGCTTGTTTTGAGAAGCCATCCTGCACGGTATCTATTGACCGGGGTTGCACCTCGTTCACGCATGCTATTGCCTATTTGGATAACATCATTTGGTAGCTATTCAATCAGCCCTCTATTTTTGCATAACCATAAAAGAAACATAAGTACAAATCAACAGTTTTAACCCTCCATTCTTCATAGCCAAAACCCAATGAATACTTAATCACTAACTTTAAATATACTAGCTGACCAAAAGGAAACCACATGTAAAGCAACGTCTTCAAATTCATTCACTGAACACCACCCACCATAAAAAGAAGAGCGGCAGTAGTTGTAATGGTCACCAGCAGTAAATAAAACCTCTTATAGTCATTAGATTTCGAAGGAGGAGCAATGATCGCAGGCCAGGTAAAAATCCCAATAGCACATAAAACCATCTAGCCCGGTGATTACTAAAATAATCAGCCAAGCAACACTAGACCACCATAAACAATAATTTCTTGCATGATCCAGCCATGAATATAAAGAGCGAAACCCTCAAGAAATCACCAGTCGGCTAACCAAAATACCAACCGGCCGTAAAAACTCCCACGCAAACCAAATATTCGAAGCACAAACTCTAAAAGCAATATTCATGGGAAATAAAAGGGCTTACAGTGAATCTCTAAAAGCTGAACCAACTCACCGACTCAGCACAAATACTCGAGCCTCGACGAAATCCAGGCCGATCCCTTCTCCCAACATCCAGTCAGGGATCCCGTGAAAGATGAGGAGAAGAAAGAAGGAAGAACGGCTCCATCACCGGAAGCCCTAGCTGGGGTATGAGGAGGAATGAGATAGAGATCCAGAGAAAGCCTCGGCAGAGATAAGGAAACGGGATTAATATACTTATTAGGTTTGTTGTACTGCCACCTCGTGACCAACTCCACCGCCTCACCTCCCATTCTTTATATAAATAATACTGCATACTTAAACTAGCCATAATTTTGTAACACCAAGCCCACCGAGGATGGGGAACTAAACATAGCTTATGATATAACTTGCCACCACCGCTGACCAAAATTACATACATATATATAACTATATAAAAATGCTCATACTTCCAAAATAAATCGAGTGCACGCGGCGATGCCAAATCGACACTGATCTTCTATATTTTCATCATAGGGGAGGTTTATTATTGACGTTTGCGTAGCAATTTGGGTCACTTCATATTTTGGGCCGTTACACCTAGCACTCGCTTGCTGCTATTATTTCCTATGATCGTCTTACCCCTTCTCGCAGGGATTTTGCACTGGCTATCTCTGTCACTGCCACCCCTCATTACTACCAGGAGGCCCTTACTATTCCTCATTGGAAAGCTATCATGGATGAGGAAATTGTTACACTAACTGAACGGGGTATGTGGACCCTCATTCCTCCTCCCTTCGGCACAGATGTTGTTGGTTGTCGCTGGGTCTTTGTTGTGAAGGTCAGTCCGGACGGCAGTGTGGATCGTTACAAGGCCCGCCTTGTTGACAAAGTCTTTACCAAGAATTATAGTGTTGACTATTTTGACACCTTCTCTCCAGTTGCTCGTCTTAGCACTATCAGGGTCCTCCTCTCTATGGCTGTCAATTGGGATTGTCTCATTTCCCAACTAGAGGTCAAGAATGCTTTTCTATATGGGGATCTTCAGGAGGATGTCTACATGGAGCAACCTCAAGGATATGTTACTCAGGGGGAGACAGAGGTATGCAGGCTAAAGAAGGCTATTTATGGCCTAAAGCAAAGCCATCTGGCTTGGTTTGACAAGTTTAGCGGGATTGTGGTGGCCATGGGTTTTACGAGAAGTTCTGTCGAGCACTCTTTAATCGTTCGCAAAACCTCCCTGGGTCTGGTGGTTCTTGCAGTATATGTGGATGATATTCTTCTCACTGGAGATGACCAGGTTGGGATAGCCTTGACAAAGAAGCATCTTCGTCAACACTTGGTCACAAAGGATATGGGCTCTCCAAAATACTTTCTGGGGATAGAAATCTCTCGGAAGCCCAATTCCTTAGTCCTCTCCCAACGCAAGTATGCTCTTGAATTGCTAAAAGAAGTAGGGTTGACTGGGGCTAAACCTGTTTGATGCTCCGTGGAGACTAGAGAAGATAAAACCTGGACGGATGACTCTCCTCCTCTTTCAGATATTACGAGGTACAGACGCCTGGTTGGTAAACTCATCTATCTCACGGTGATCAGACCCGACATCTCATATACTGTAGGCAAGGTTAGCCAATTCATGCAATCTCCTAGGGAGTGTCATCTACAGTCTGCCCTGAGGATATTGGAGTATGTTAAATCAACGTCTGGGAAAGGACTACTCTTTCAGAAGAATAGTCATTTAAGGGTTGAAGCGTACTGATATTCAAGCTATGCTGATGACAAAGGAGACCGCAAGTCAACATCGGGCTTTTGCACCTTTGTAGGGGGAAACATGGTGAGCTGGAAGAGCAAGAAATAGTCTGTCTTCTCCAAGTCCAGTACAGAAGCAGAATATTGAAGTATGGCGTCGACCACATGTGAGTTGAAGTGGTTACGGACTCTCATGCTTGACCTAGGAGAGTTCTACAACCATCCTTTTCATATGTTTTGTGATAACAAGGCTGCTATATACATCTCCAAAAATTCGGTCTTCCATGAGAGAACAAAGCACATTGAAGTCGACTGCCATTTTATTCGGGAATAGATTTTGAAGGAACAAATTTGTACTCTGTTCGTCACCTCCGATAAAGAGTTGGCTGATATTCTCACCAAGCTGGTGTCCGCCTCCTTTTTTTACATTTGCGACAAGCTGAGCATGATCAATATATATGCTCTAGCTTGAGAGGGAGTGTTGTTGTATGGATACCGGGCGGTCTGACGGTCTCCTATGGCAGATGTTCTTTCCTTCAGGTGGTTGTCGGGCGGTTAGCCTATTCGTCTAACCGCGCGGCCTATTCGACTTGTTTCTATTAAACCTGTAATTATTTAGTCCCACATTGTTTATTTGTAATCTCTCTCATCTCCTCCATTCTATAAAAGGGAGATCATACCTTTGTAATACTCATCTTTTTGGATAATAAAAATTTTAATTATTCTAATTTTCGGTTTCTACTTGTCTGTTCGCACAAAAGCCTGGGAAGTTACGTTTTCAATTCATTTTCTCTTAAGGCTAACTTCTCCTGGGCGGCTGGAGAAGAGAGGAGGAGAGTCGAACGAAGGAGATCCTGCCATCGTTGGGATTTCGAAGCTCCGATTCGCGAGCCAAGTTCGGATCTATGGAAGCAAAGTCGTTGCGGTCATTACCATCCGACTAGATTCTATCTCATGGCTCCGAAACAAATCTCAAGGGTAATAATCCTTCATCTTGGACATGTGAAGTCCTTTGGTTTGGCATATAAGGGTAGATGCTCCACGAACTCGTGAAAGCGATCCTCCTGACGGGTTGATCCGCGTATCCCCGTTATCTTTGCATTTAGAATCCGGAATCAAAGTACGGTGTAGGCATGTTGTGTGAAGCCCATCCGAACATGTTGGTCTAGAATGGTGATGGTTTCTTTGTATGCCAAAGAAGACTCGGTGGTAAGCGTGTAAATTTCGGAGTCGCGGAGTGTGCAGGTGCCTGTAGAGAGAGAGTACTGGAGAAGGACTCCAGGAAAACACTCATTGAAGGAGAAGAATCGATAGTCTGTCTCCTACCATGCGGTGGTAGCATTACCGTCGATGGTAGCTCCCAGTGAGAAATGTTTTGTGAGACCTGTCTCGTGGAGATCTGGGGGCCAATGTTTTGTGAGGCCTGTCTTGTGGAGACCTGGGGGCCATTTGGTGATGCCCGTCTCTTGAAGTCTTGGGGGACAATGTGTTGAGCTGAGAGCCTGAGGAGCCCAACTTAGGCGGCTCTGAGAGCTAGCCTAGGATCATAATTGAGTTATGTATCGTACGGATGGGAAAGGGGATGCTAACCCGTGTCGTGGCATGTTACGTCTGGCAATTTGAACAATGGGAAAGAGTTTAATTGTACCCAACCCTATGCCGATCGATTTGGAGTGAGTCATTGTGTGGTTCACGGAGATCACCTTGACTTTGTCGTAGTCATAGGGGTGTTGTATTTGGCTTCGGCACGGAAATATTAGAATGCTCAAACGATGCTGACCGTCGCTAAGAACAGAGGTGCGACCCTTTGAGGTCCGGTGCATCGATAATGTGCCCTGAGTGCACAGGGCGTTTGGACAGTCGTGCCAACTTCTATGGCGAATGGTGCTTAAGTTGCACGTTCTGATTACCAAAGTATATTTATACTAAATTTCTGCAGGGAAGGAGCACCGTCACCCCGAGTGAGGTGTGAGGTCGTTATAATTTGGTTAGTTAATGCTGACCGTTGCTTTGTTTGTCACCTTTGTGGTGGGGTGATTTCATGCAGGTGTCGTGGAGCCAAGCGGGAAATATCGGGCTGAAGCCCATGGTTGCTAAATGCTATGCCGGCCCTCGAAGGCCAAAGCGAAGTTGTCTTTACTATTAACTGTTTCATGTGTGGCAGGTCTACGTGCCGAAGTATATATTAAGACATTATCATTTGAGGAAACTTTGTAAGGCCTTAAGGCCATAACTTTTTGTGTATTGTTGTATCATTCCTAAATGGATTTTAGTGAACATTCATGTGATTGGATTCTAAACTTATTAAACTTATCTTCCGCTAGAATACACTCTGAGTTATGATGCGTGATTGGATTATGATCTCAATATGTCACTCTACTGACTGACTGTGGGATATGGCGTGGGGCTCCTATCGGGCCTTCTGTTATATTCTACCTGACGGGTGGGGGTGTTACAGTTTTATCTATTTATACCCCGGGAGTATAAAATAGACACGCGTCGTCGCTATCAGCACACCCGGGACAAAAAGGAGTAAGCAACGATGGTATCGTTAAGACAATCTCAACGATCTCGACGGTATCGTTAAGACGATCTCAACGATTACGATGGTCACGACGGTATCGTTGAAAAATCTCAACGATCTCGACGGTATCGCTATAACATAAACCACAGCACAGTGCCGCTGTGTTGAACACCACGCTCATGACGGTATTGTTGGGACGATCTCAACGTTCACGATGGTATCGCCATGTAAGTTTCAGAATAGTTCCAACATACAACTCCAATGAGTCAAGGGACTGATCCTTCACTCATATCTAATATGAGTAAGGCCAACACAATCCATTCATCCAACTTCTCCAAACGCTCTTATGTGCGACCCTATAAGCTTTTATCGCGTTGGCAGTGAGATCAACTGCTTGACTATTTCCAAATCACCTTGGAAACACCAACAGCAACCACGCATTTCTCGGAGTTTTCTCCAACACGCATATCAAACATCATCAATCCGGACCAATATGTCACATATGAGCTTCACAAAACATGTCTAAATCCGCAAATCAGATTTCTATATGCAATCGATGTCGAGGTTGAACACCATCAACCCGGTGGAGGTCATGCCTTCCGCTAATCAGCATAAGAGACTCCTCCATGCTAGCATATTAACATAAAAATAGGACCAATACGCCCTAAGATAAAGAAGAATGATCGTTACCATTGACGATCGTTTCGACGTCATGAATCACAAATCCAACCGAATGAAAAGAACTGCAATGGGCTGCTCTTCATGGATCTGAAATCAGCATGCAAATCGGAGCTTCGAAGCTCCAACAATGGTAGAAATCTTCTCGTTTTTCGTCCTTTCTCTCCCAAACCAATCTAAACAAAAGCTTTCAAGTCAAATAATGAGAGAAAGATTACTGTCAGCCCTTTATCATGACAAAACAGACTCATCCGGAGTGTTGATCACATTTCATAAAGGATCAGACGGTCACGATGCAGATTTTATGAATCTATTTCCGTCGGCTACCGCCCGGTGGTAGTATTTCCGCGCCGCAGTATTCCCAGAGGCGATGGCGTCGGTGGTCTTATCCAACACTGCTTACCTACCAACGGTGGTAGCGCTACCGCTCAGTGTTAGTGTATCGTCGCGACTTGACGAGGCAATCGTCTTGCACTCTTGACGATTGTCATAACCCTCCTCAGATTCGTCGTGAATACTACTGCCTAGCGTTATCACTAACGCGTGACGTTAGCTTTTGATCGACCATCTCAATTTCACACCAATTTGTCTTGATCTCACGACAATATCAGCCAGTATCTTGACGATCTTCTGGTCGACAGTTATCACCAGCGGTAATGCTACCACACGACGTTATCTTCAACAACCAAATTTCCTCTTCTTTCTACTATTTGAAAAACTGTGGTGTTGCTCATACTCTTTAGTAGGATCATTTCCTTCTAAGTTAATTTTCAGTCATACTTCCTATTATATCTAATTGTAAAGCAAATGGAATTTTTTGATAACCATTTTAAAGTTTCTCAAAATTTAAATGTAGGCATCCTGGTAGATCAGAATCAGATAGTGATGAACAATGAGATTTTGTGCTTATTCGGTCGCTGTTTGAGAAAAAAAAACATTCAAAACTTCGTTTTGTGCCAAATTCCGTTTTGTACCTAAATAATTTTGCAAAAAATTTGTTTTACAAACTTCATTTAATTCAAAAAAAAAATTTACAAAACTTTATTTTTCAGAAACAACACATCATAAACTTCAATTTTTATCAGCAGATTTCAAGCAACAACCTAACTAAACAGAGTCTTTGTCTTCAACCTTGGTCACGAGAGAACTGTATTGACCCAGCCCACACCGTCACACCGATAAAGGAGAATTGATGGTTAATGCCTAGTTTTTTTTGGTATCTCTCCCTCATTTCAGCCTTTTATCGATCATTTTAGGCTTCGTTTGGCTAAGCTTGCGCAGACGGGGCGGATCGAAACCCGCCGCTGTTCGGAGCTGGAGGGGGATCAAAAGGCTCCATTTCTCAGGGACGGTCGGGAGCATACGCGGCAAACGTGCGGCCGACCATTTATTTACCCGCCATGCATTTGCGTCTGCTCCCGCCACCGTCGTGAAAACGCCCGGCCAAATGCGACCTTAGCTAGGCCACAAAAGGGAAAAAAATATCAACTTTGAACGTGTAAAGAAAAGCTGTGTTCGGTTGATGTCAAAGTTGGACTCCACTTAACACTTCTCCCCACAACCCCTTTCATGCGTGGAAGGTTGTTTCCATGGCCACCACTCACCATCGATCATTAATTCGTGTCTAATTAAGCTTAACTCCATCGAGCAATTAGCATGTCTTTTTCACGAACTTTAATTTATTTGAGCAATTTGGAATGCAAAAATCTTTTTGGGCCTTTTTTTAGAATTGTGTGTGTAATTGAAAACGGTGCGTATTATCCATTTATGCAAGGTAGTCTTAGACATCAAGTTTAAAGGTCAAGGTTTTCTTGCAGCTTGCATTGTAACTGGAAAAAAAATAAAATAAAAAACCCTAGTGCGGCCCAGAGTACAGTGTTTTACTTCATTTTGGCCTTTTTCTTCGTTTCTTTTCATCTTCATTCGTTAAATTTTTTGGGGTGGGAGGAGTAGATCGTGCAAATATGGATGGGAAGACATTTGAAGTAAAGCTAAACATTGATTACTGTACAACCTCATATCCGGCGAGCGGGATCGACAGGAGCCGGCCCAATCATTTGGCGCAGTTCGAATCTCAGGCAAGTCGGTCAGGGGATGGCAAGTGCATTAGGGTTGCTCGGCTTGCCCAGATTGGGGGTGCAGCGGGTGCGGGGCGAGTGGAGTAAGCGGGCTCGCACTCGCCCCTGGCTATCAGTAGTAGTAAGCGAGTGGGGCAGGCCAGGCCCGCACTCGCCCCGGGTCGTAGGGAGGCGGCGAGTGCCAGCCCCATCGAGCACTCGCCGCCCCAGGCGAGTGGGAGTTTTCATGGACCACTCGCTCAGTGATGTTTTTACCATTCCACCCTCGCCGGTCTGTCAGTATCCCCTCAAACAGCGGAGTTATGTTGTTGACAGACCGATTTGGGCTGCATATATCCGTTCAGAACAACAGAGTGGCGTTGTTGGCAGACCATTTTCAGAAACCTTTAAATAGACCCACGGGGATACCTCAAAAGGCATGCTCTCTAGTTTTCCCATTATCTTGTCTTACAGTGCTTTCTGAGGTGCCCTTAGCTCAGCACTGGCTAAGGAGGGGAAGCGCTTTAAGATCTTCCGGGTGTGTGGTGGGACCTCCGTGCTGGAGCCTCAGGTCAACTTTGAGTTCTAAATCTTCAGTCAGTCAAGCTCACTAAAAGAAGTAAGTGTGCGGTCACCCCTTCCCCAAGGGTTCGAACTCCACGAAAGCCGGTTCTCGGTTTCAACATTTTGGTGCGGTGAGCATAGAGTGTGACTAACACAGAAAATCCAAGGGAGTTCAATGACTGGAGGTGAAGGACAAGGATCTGACTGGGCCGACTCGCCACCTCCCCCTCCACTCGCCACAATCGGGATGTTCGAGGATTTCAGGCAGGAGATGCGGAATTTTGTCATGTTCGCACTCGGCGCTCGCAGTGAGTGCTCAACACCCGTCGTCCCAGTAGTCGCCGCTCCAGCTCTAGGCAAGAACGTCCCTGTCAGGCGACCGAGAAAGGAAGTAGCAGAGGAAGGCAGCGAGTGCGATCTCTCGGGGCGAGCCTTATTCCCCGACTCGGTGAGTGTGGGAAGAACCGGCGAGGTGGAGGCGCGAGATCTCCCGGCTCGTCTTGCAGGAGAGGGGAGTCCCTTCAGCGAGCTGGTCTCGTCTGGCCCGGTTCCGGAGGGGTTCCACAAGCCAAAAATGTCCTACTACACCGGATGGGATGTTCCGGTCCAGCACATCCAGTGGTTTGAGGATGTGGGTTCAATCCGGCAGATGTCGGATGCCTTTAAGTGTCGGCTCTTTGCCATAACTCTCAAGGAGAAGGCAAGGGATTAGTTCCATCAGCTTCCGACCAGCTTCATCTACTGTTTTGAGGACCTGCACTAGGGGTTCTTGTTGAGGTTAACAACTTCCAAGAAGAGGAAAAAGGAGTCGGAGTCCCTGTTTCTCATCAAATAGGGGGTGAATGAGACTCTGGGGAGTTACGTGAATAAGTTCCAGGAGGAGGTCCTCCAGGTGTAGGAGATGTTAGGGCACACCCTCATGGTGGTCTTCACCCTGGGGTTGCAGTAGGGATTCTTCAGGAGGAGCTAAAACGGGTGTTGTCGCTGTCCTTTGAAGAGCTGATGGAGAGGGCAGCTAGGGAAGTTGAGGGGGAGGCTTCGAACTCAGCATTTGCCAGGAATCTATCCAGGTGGGCTGCGGAGGAGGAGAAGGAGCCAGGAGGTGGCAAGGACCAGGAGATCTGGAGAGCAGAGCCCCGGCCGTGGGAGTAGCAGCAGCAGCAAAGGTGGGACCGCTAGGAGCTGAATAATCGGCTAGGCTGGAGGCAGCAAGACTGGCATGATCAGGGCCAGAGGAGAGGTTTCCATGGAGGAGACAACCGCCAAGGGGGGCAAGGTCAGTTCAACCCCACAGGATAGAGTCAAAGCTAGAGGCCCTATCTCCCCGATCAACATCAGGCTATGGCGATAGCCCTGGGGAGGAGGAGGAGAGGCTTCCAGTGGAGGAGGCAGGAGGCCAGGGAGGAGTTGCCCTATTGTGATTTTCACCAAGAGGAGGGTCATGCAACGGCCACCTGCCCAGAGTTCCTGGAGATGAGGGAAGCCTGGGGGCAGGCCCTGCAGCAGCAGCAACACCGCTAGGAGGTGCGGATCGAGGAAGTCCTGTCAGGGGCAGATGAGGATAGGTGTGAAGACCGGGCCGATGTAGGAGGCCGAGGAGGGATTGGGGTGATCTACGGGGGGAGTCGAAGCCGCCCGCAAGGTGAGCCTCCACATCATTTATCGCTGGAGCGTCACCTCCACGTCCCTAACCTCGCCCCAAGATGAGAAGATTACCTTCTTTCGGAAGGACATGTCGGATCAAGAGGATTCGTTCTACGATGCGCTGGTCATTCAGGCCGTCGTCGAGAACTTTACCGTCTCCCAGATCCTCAAGGACAATGGGAGCTCCGTCAATGTCGTCTTCAAGAAGGCGATCAATGCAACGAAGGTGGAGGCCAGGAGGGTGTTGGCCTCGAACGGGCCTCTGTTCGGATTCTCCGGGGAGAGGAAGGAGGTAGAAGGAGGAGTGGGGCTCCATGTTACCTTGGGGCCAGTCTAGGAACTGCAGGTTCGTCATTATGGACGCTCCTAACAGTTACAATGCAATCTTCGGATGACCCCTCATCAGTGCCTTCCGTTGCGTGCCATCCTCTTTCCACTAATTTCTCAAGTTTAATGTTGAGGGTATTCAGGACCGGGTCCGGGGAGACCCCAAGGTGGCGAGGGAGCGCTACGTGATCGCGGTCAACACCATCTCCTGGAAAGGAGGAGCCAAGGATATGGAGAGGAGGATGGAAGAGATGTCTAGATATGGGGCCATGGGAGGAGATGAGGGGATGGAGGTAGAGGAGGAAGAGGTCAGCTCCTGTGGAGGAGGAGTGGAGGAAGTTCTAGAGGAGCTGGACGAGGTGATGGTCATGGAGTAAGCTGAGGAGGCAGTTCTTATGCCCGGCGAGGGGGCCGCTAATGAGTTGGAAGAGCAGTCTCGGCTGGAAGCTGCAGAGGAGGTGGTGGAGATGGAAGTTCTCACCCAGGGAGGAAGGGTGGAGAGAGTGCGGGTCAGCAGAGGACTGAGCCCGAAGAACTATAGGAGGATGCTAGAGTACATCCAAAAGAACATGGACATCTTCGTATGGAATGCGGTGGACATGCCGGGTATTGATGCAGATGTGGATTGCCACCACCTCAACCTTGACGTCGATGCTCGCCCCATCCGGCAGAAGAAGAGGTCCACCGCCGACAAGCTGGCCGAGCCCATCCGAGAGAAGGTGAAAAAGCTCCTGAAGGTGGGGTTTGTATCTGAGATCCAGTATCTAGGCTGGGTCTCCAATGCGATGATGGTCAAGAAGGGGGCGACCGCTGGAGAATGTGTATTGACTTTTTCCTTTTAAGTAAAAGCATGTCCCAAGGATTGTTACCCCTTGCCTCGGATCGACGCGCTGGTTGATGCAGCCATTGATTTTTCTCTAATGAGCTTTCTAGAATCATTTTCAGTTTATTCCCAGATCAGGATGCACCCGTCTAACATAAAGGATATCTCCTTCATCACAGGGGATGGGTGTTACTGCTATAAAATGATGCCCTTTAGGCTAAAAAATGTAGGGGAGGCATACCAGAGGATGATGGATCAGGTCTTCCGGGAGCAGAAGTGAAGAAACTTGGAGGTATATGTGGACAACCATATGATCAAGAGTCGGGATGTGGACTCTCACCTCCAAGATCTGGAGGAGACCTTCAGCACCCTGCGGAAGTATAAAATGAGGCTGAACTTCTTAAAGTGTGTCTTCCGAGCAAGCAGGGGCAAGTTCCTAGGTGTCCTTACCCCTACGGGGTGGAACCCAATCTTGATAAGGTGAAGGCAATCATAGAGTTGGGGTCACCACGGAATGCCAAGGAAGTCCAGTGGCTGACAGGGAAGCTGGCAGAGATGAGCAGGTTCCTCTCTCGGGCAGGATAGAAGTGCTCACCTTTCTTTAATGCGCTAAGAGGAGGCCAGAAGTTTGAGTGGTCCAAGAAGTGTGAGAAGGCGTTCCAAGCCTTAAAGAGGCAATTAACCCAGACTCCGCTTCTCGAAGAACCAAAGGAGGGGAAATATTTGTCTTTGTACCTTGGGGTCGGGGCAGATGTCGTAAGCTCTATCCTGGTTCGAGAGGAGGGCAAGAAGCAGCTACCAGTCTAGTATGTGAGTAGGGTCCTAAAAAGGAAGAGTTGTTATACCCTATTTTGGAGAAATTAGCCTTCGCCTTAGTCGTCTTGGCTAGAAGGCTCCGACCCTATTTCCAGGCCCATTCTATCCGGGTAGTGACTGACCATCTCCTTCGCAACATCTTTGAGGGGGTGGAGCACTCTGGAAGGCTTACAAAGTGGTCGGTGGAGCAAAGTGAGTTCGATATTTCCTTTGTCCCTCGCCTCTCGATCAAGGCTCGGACAATGGCCGATTTCTCGGCTGACTATGTGGTCGAAGTAGCGGAGACTGAGCTCACTCATCCGGTCCCTTAGAAGGTGAAGGTGGATGGCGCCTCGAGAAGGCACTCCTTGGGAGTAGGAGTGATCCTAGAGAGTCCTCAAGGGACAAGGATAGAGCAAACGGTGGTCATCCATTTTCCCATTACCAACAATCAAGTAGAGTATGAGGTGGTGATCGCAGGGCTGCTGTACAACCCCATATTCGCTGGGTGGGACCCGGAGACTTCACTGAGGGATTGGGCTAGCCTTAGGCTAGCCTTGGGTTAACCCTAAGGCATACTGGTGGAGTTCTCGTCCTTAAAGGCTCCCGCCTGGCGGTGGGCGATATCGTTCTGAAGGAGCTCCCGCCAAGGGCAGGCGAAAGCTGGGGAAACCAGGGCAGATAGTCGAGCTCCCGGCAGGAGAGATCGTCGACCGACCAGAGCAGATAGTCGAGCTCCCGGCAGGAGAGCTCCCGCCTTAGGGAAAGCTCCCGCCCAGGGCAGGCGAGAACGCCTTAGGAGAGCCTTCATTCGCAAGGGCATCATGACTACCTAGCGCGAGAACCTTCCTGGCAGGAGTTCTCGCCAAGGTGGGCCTAGTGGGGACCCAGCGAGAGCCTTCTAGGCCGGGGGTCTCGCCAAGTGGGCCCACGGGGTGGGACCCGGAGTCCAGAGGAGAGTATTTTATTATTATTTTTTATCCCGAGGTAAAATTACCCAAATGCCCTTGGGATGATAACGGGATTTGGCTATTGGCAGACCCCTCAGGGGTATTTCAGTATTTTCAGGTCAAAGGAAGACTATAAAAAGACCCATAGGGGCTCTTTGGAAGGCAGGCTTTTCATTATTCCCTAACTCTAGCGCTTTCTGAAGAGCTCCCAGCCCAGCATTTGGCTTTGGAGGGGAAGCTCTCGGAGATCTTCTGGGTGTGTGGTGGGACCTCCCAGCTGAGGCTTTGGGTCTGTTTTAGGACCTTAGCAGCCAGTCAGGGGTCGAGATTTGAGAGAAGTAGGCGTCGGCTGCGCTTTGGTTCGTGAACATTCGTTGAGGTCATTTTTGGCTTTAACAGTTCTGGTGCGGTGAGCGTGGAAGCAGTCGGTGTAAGAAAATCTTGAGTTAAGTCCCATGGCAGGAGGTGAAGGTGAAGGGTCTGGCGCAGGAGGATCCCCCACCCGGGTGGACGAGGCGACGAGGAAGATGTTTGAAGACTTCAGGCGAGAAGTCCTGCAGACGATCAACTTGGCCTTCTCGGCGAGGAACGAGTGGGAGACGCCGCAAGTTCCTGTGGAGGTGGTTCTGTGATGAGTGGTTATTTATACATGTTTTGCTTTATGTTTTAATATCATTTCTAATTCAATGTTGTAATAATTTATGTCAAACCGTAAATAAATGGTTTTTTTTAGTTTTATTCTCCACTTAGTTTATCTTTCATGTTAAACCATCACTTGAATCTACTATATTATGTTTTGTGACAATGTTAACGGTCCGAACGGTTTGGACAACCTGAGCGAAGCTGAACTATCATGTTATTTTCAAAAATATATATAGGATCTAATAACCTATATATAATTACAATAATAATAATAATGTAAATAAAAAGAGGTAATATAATGTACATAAATTAATTACAATCTACTTATAAATTATAATAAATAGTATAATATATTAAGTATTATTTTTAAAGTATTATTTTAATTATTCTACTAAGTAGTAGTATAATAAATTATTAATATTATGTATATTATAAATTATTAATATTCAAGTATTATTATAATAGTAATATTATGTATATTATCGTTTAATAAAATAATTTTCTATTAAGAATATATAATATAAAGTAATATTTTAAGAATACTTTTTTTTATATTATAAATACTATCATAATATTTTAGATGGTATAAAATAAGAATTTTAGTATGTTAAATCTGTTTGGTATATATTATATATAATATATTCAGGATAAAAGTAATCAAGTCCAAGTGGCCAAGTGGAGTGGGAGATTTGTTGAGATTCATGAGGTTGTGAGTTCGAATCCGGCTGCTATGTTTTTGCGCCAATTTAATCCCAACCCGCCAGCTTCCTGCTCGACCCGCAACCCGCCAGCTTCCTGCTCGACCCGCGACCCGCCAGCTGCCTGCCGACCCGCGACCCGCCAGCTGCCTGCCTGCCCGCAACCCGCCAGCTGCCTGCCTGCCCGACCCGCCAGCAGCCTGCCTGCCCGACCCGCCAGCTGCCTGCCCAACCCGCCAGCTGCCTGCCCGACCCGCCAGCCTTATCCAGCCACCAAATCAGCTGCCAGCTCATCAAAAAGCTGCCACATGTCAAGCTATCCAATAGCCAGCTGTCCTAAAAGCTGATTTTCAGCTTTTTCAAAAGCTGTTTTGCAGCTTTTCCATAAGCTGTTTGACAACTTTTCCAAAAGTGCTTTTTCAAAAGCAATTTTTCTTCTTCTATAAATAGAGGGCCAGAGCTTTGTAAAATTATTCGAACTCCAGCAGCTTCCTTAAGAACTGTTAGGACTCCCCAGCTCTCTGACAAGGAACTGGTAGTAGCTTTCAAGTATTCCAAGTTCTGTAAGTTGTAATATTTTCAGCTTTATTTTCAGCTTTTTAGAAAGTTGTAATAATTTTGGACTTTATAAAATAGACTCTTTCAAATTTAATTCTGAGTAATTTACTGTTTTATTTTTAGCTTTACTTTTCCTTTTTTTTATACTATCCCGAATGAAAGGCGAAGCTCTGCTTATGTCCTGGATTAAGATAGTATAAAATTGCTTTAAAAATTATTTTCAAAATCTTATTTCGTACTATCCCGAATGAAGGGCGATGCGAAAGCCTATGACCTGGATTAAGATAGTGCGGAAGCTCTGCAAAATTTTACTACCCTATCCCAAAAACAAAGGTGAAGCGAAAGCTTAAATCCTGGATTGAGATAGATAGGTAGATATTATTTTCTGTACTTTATACCGCCCCCATCCTGAGAAGAGGCTAAGAACCCTTAGCACTTGGTCAAGATGAGCTCTGGGCTGGATACTATTTTCAACTATTTCAACTCTACTTTCTAGTTATTCTAACTAGGGTTTTCTGTTAATTGATCATATACCAGGTGACGAGACACTACGTTTACGTTAACCCGTTTAAACGCAAGCCTTCCCGGTCGTACTTTCGAGTCAGTGATGCTACCAAAGGAACCCTCTCGTTAAGTTAGATAATTAAGAAATAAAGTTGTTCTTTAATAGGCGAATTAATATCCACTCAAATTGATTCTGAAATCAAGGACTAAATTCTAAGTCCCTATCTTAATAAAATCACGTCTATATATTTTTCTATCTTTAGTTTTTTTAATTATAAACCCAACTCCGTTCTTTCGATAAAATAATAGTCCGTTCTAAAAAGTAGAATAATTAACACCGATCCCAGGAAAAATACGACCTTGATATTTTCTACAAAATACTATACTCCTATGCGATAGGTACTCTTGCCTTAATCCACAGGATATAAGTAAGTAAACAAAGAGATAGACTTATATACGTAAAAGATTATATAAAACCAAATCTATCTTCTTTAAAACAAACTTTACTTATCAAGCTTTTTGGCGCCGTTGCCGGGGATTAGTTTATTTGTGTTAATATTTGAAAATAAAAGAACACTATTAATTTTATCTTTTCTTTTTCTTGTTATTTAAAAACTTTAGTTTTTATAAAAATAAAACAAAAATAAAATTCTCTGAATTTAAAACTTTGTTTTTATAAAACCTAATTTTTTTATTAACAAGTTTATTAACCACTAACAAATTCTAACAGACCAAACCTAACCTACTAATTTAACGTATTTTATATAAAACTTGAAAAAAAATATATAAAAAGTAGTTTATAATAAAAAACCTGCTTTTATTATAAAACTTCTTTTATAAAAAACTTGTTTTATATAAAATAAAAATAACCTGTTTTTAGTTATTTTCCGTTTTACGTCTTTTTGTGTGTTTATATTTGTATTTTTTTACTTAGTTTTTTTTTGTTACTTAGTTTTTTTTATTTATACAAAAGTCTTTTTTAGTGTATGACCCGCGGAACTCCATCTGATTTAATTCTTGGACTTGATCCTGAAATCGAACGCACCTTTCGCAGGCGCCTCCGATCTCTGAATCAAGAGCTCGTGTTAAATCTGGAAGAGTCCGTAGGCACCGCACACGTTCAAGAAATGGCAGCAGAGCAACAACAAATGCCAGAGGTGGTCCCCCAAAGGACCATGTCTTATTATGCACGACCTAATTTAGATGACACCGGGTCTAGTATCGTTCGTCCACCAATTGCTAATAATAACTTCGAGATTAAATCGAGTATAATCCAAATGATTCAAAATTCCGTTCAATTCGATGGATTGCCCGACGAAGATCCAAACACGCACTTATGCAATTTCTTAGAAATATGCGACACATTTAAGATAAATGGCGTCACTGATGATGCCATCCGTCTTCGCTTATTTCCTTTTTCTTTACGAACGAAAGCCAAACAGTGGCTAGGTTCTCTCCCCAGAGGATCTATCACCACTTGGGCTGAAATGACCGAAAAATTCCTAACAAAGTATTTTCCACCTGCAAAAACCGCACGTCTGCGTGCGGATATTTCTTCCTTTGTGCAAGGCGAGTCCGAGTCTCTTTATGAGACTTGGGAACGTTTTAAGGAATATTTACGTCGGTGTCCACATCACGCACTGCCAACTTGGCTCCAGGTACAAATATTTTATAATGGTTTGAATATTCAAACCAGACAAGCCATTGATGCTGCCGCTGGGGGCACGCTCAATAACAAAACCCCCGAGGCCGCTCAAACCCTCTTTGAGGAAATGGCCATGAACGCGTACCAGTGGAACGTGCCAAGGTCACACCCTAAACAAGCTGGGATATATGAGCTCGACACTTCTTCTACTTTAGCACTCCAAGTAGAAAATTTAACTAAACAATTAGCTGGAATATCTGCTTCCTCCGCCACTACTTGGAATCCTAATAATAACGTAATTGAAGAAATTGATTATATGGGGAACTCTTATAGACCTTCCTATAATCCTAATATGAACTTAAATAATAATTCTTATAATCCAGGATATAGGAACCATCCTAATTTTTCGTGGAGCAACCCCAATAATGCTCAACGCCCACCGACTGCAAATCCAAGTGGATTTGCACCGCAACCCCCACAACCACAAACACCACCACCACAACCAAACCAATTTAGGCCAACCCCGATAGAAGACATATTCACAAAATATGTCAGTATTAATGAGTCCAATATCCGGAACCTGACCGGATCAATTAAAAACTTAGAAACACAAATTGGACAAATATCAAAAATGCTATCGGAACGCCAACCTGGTAATTTGCCAGGAAATACGGAACCAAATCCGCGGGATACTGGCCATTCCAGTAACCCAAGTTGACAAGCCGTCCAACTACGAAGTGGCAGGGAGCTACCACCACCCGTTAGGGTAGAAAAAGAAGCTAAGGTTAGCCTTCCTACACCACTTCCCGTTACGACTCTGCCTCCTCAACCCCCGCGAATTTCTTCCACACATGTTGTTTTACCTTATCCATCTAAATTAAAAGATGAGCGAGAAGATGAACAATATAAAAATTTTCTAAAAATGCTAAAACAAATTCAAATCAATATACCTTTCTGCGAGGCAATTGTACAAATGCCTAAATACGCAAAATATTTAAAAGCGTTATTTTCAAATAAAAAGAAACTCGAAGATATTTCGAGAGTTTTTCTTAACGCCGAATGTTCAGCCGTTTTATTACATAAATTACCCCCAAAATTAAACGATCCGGGACGATTTTCTATCCCGTGTCTTTTCGGTAATCTATTAATAAAAGATGCGTTAGCAGATTTAGGTGCTAGCATAAATTTAATGCCCTACTCGCTCTTTCAAAAACTAGGATTAGGTAACCCCAGCCCAACTAAAATGAGCATCCAATTAGCAGATCGTTCTATTAAATATCCAGTAGGGATAGTAGAGGATGTTCTGGTCAAAATAGACAAGTTTATCTTCCCGGTAGACTTTGTTATACTTGACATAGAGGAAGACGCCGATGTTCCCATAATTCTCGGTCGTCCTTTTCTCGCAACCTCTCGCGCGATAATAGACGTAAGTAACGGTAGACTTCTCTTACGAGTAGGAGATGACGAAGTTACTATCGATATAGATCCCTCTATGAAAAATTCTTTAATAAATGACGATTCCTGCTACCTTGCGGAAGCCTCTTTTGAGGAAAATGGTTTTCCCTATTCTGATTTATTTTCAATAACTGTAGAAGAATCGGACTTGGCAGACTTACCCATTTCAAATGAAATGCCTACCGATGACCCTTTAGAACCTTTTATATTTTTAACTTCTACAACTTTAAAAACTCCAACTTCATATGAAAAACCACCAACCCTCGAGCTGAAAACACTTCCTGCACATTTAAAATACGTTTTCCTTGAAGCCGAATCTAAACTCCCTGTTATCATTTCTGCCGAATTAAATGATAAGAAAACGTCTGAATTAATAGAAGTGTTAAAACAACATCGCCATGCATTAGCATGGCAAATTTCTGATATCCAAGGACTCAACCCATCTTTTTGTACGCATAAAATATTTTTGGAAGATAACCCTCGTAAATCTATCCAGCCCCAACGACGTTTAAATCCTAATATGAAGGATGTCGTAAAAGCTGAAGTAATGAAATTATTAGACGCAGGAATTATTTATCCAATCTCAGATAGCACATGGGTTAGTCCCGTACAAGTCGTCCCTAAGAAGGGCGGTATAACGGTAGTGCCAAACGCTAATAATGAACTAATTCCAACACGTACTGTTACGGGTTGGAGGATGTGCATCGATTATCGAAAATTAAATGATGCCACCCGTAAAGATCACTTTCCACTACCGTTTATAGATCAAATATTAGAGCGACTCTCGGGTCACTCATATTATTGTTTTCTCGATGGTTATTCAGGGTATTTACAAATTCCTATAGCCCCTGAAGATCAAGAGAAAACTACGTTCACTTGCCCCTTTGGTACTTTCGCCTATAGGCGAATGCCATTTGGACTTTGTAATGCGCCAGCTACATTTCAAAGATGTATGCTAGCTATTTTTGGCAAGTTAGTAGAGGACGTTATGGAAGTATTTATGGATGATTTCTCCGTATTTGGAGACTCATTCCATACGTGTTTAGATAACCTCGCTCGTGTTCTTCAACGCTGTGAAGACACGAATTTAGTGTTGAACTGGGAGAAATGCCATTTTATGGTCCGCGAAGGTTTAGTTCTCGGTCATAAAATTTCTTCCCAGGGACTCGAGGTCGATAAGGCCAAAATAGAAATAATTGAAAAACTTCCTCCTCCAACAAATGTAAAATCTATTCGAAGTTTCTTAGGCCATGCAGGTTTCTATAGACGGTTCATTCAAAATTTCTCTAAAATAACAAAACCGTTAACTCATTTATTAGAAAAAGAAGCCCCATTTATATTCGATAGTGAATGCTTAGTAGCATTCAATATTATTAAGGACAAACTTATCAACTCTCCTATTTTAGTAGCCCCAGACTGGTCCTTTCCTTTTGAGATTATGTGTGATGCGAGTGATTATGCGGTAGGAGCTGTCTTAGGACAACGCATAGACAAATATTTTCATCCTATCTATTATGCAAGTAAAACTCTCACATCTACACAAACAAATTACACGACCACGGAAAAGGAACTACTGGCGATTGTATTTGCATTTGATAAGTTTAGATCTTATATTACACTATCGAAAGTTATAGTTTTTACGGATCATTCTGCTTTGAAATATTTACTAACAAAGGCAGATGCCAAACCCCGTTTATTACGTTGGATTCTCTTATTACAAGAATTTGATTTAGAGATCCGAGATAAGAAAGGCGCAGAGAATTTAGCAGCCGATCATCTTTCTCGACTAGAGAATGCTGCAACAGATACACTCGTGGAAGCCGACATCGAAGATAAATTCCCTGAAGAAAGCCTCCTCGCCCTCGAAAAGGTAACAAACTCTTCTACTCCTTGGTTCGCAGACTTGGCTAACTATTTAGTAGCCCGAGTCCTTCCAAAAGCTTTTTCATTTCAAGAAAAGAAGAAATTCTTTTCTGACTTGAAAAACTACTTTTGGGAAGACCCGTATTTATTCCGAGTCTGTGCCGACCAAGTAATTCGAAGATGTATTTCGAACGAGGAAGGACTAAAAATACTACGGCACTGCCACGAAGGACCAACCGGCGGACATTATCAATCCAACCGGACTGCACGTAAAGCCCTTGAAGCAGGTTTCTTTTGGCCTACTTTATTCAAGGACGCTCAAAAATTGGTAAGCGTTTGCAACCGCTGCCAACGGTCAGGTAACATTTCCCGTCGGGACGAAATGCCCCAAAACTTTTACTTAGAATGTGAAATTTTTGATCTATGGGGCATAGATTTTGTAGGCCCTTTACCTCCTTCTTTTAAAAATCGTTATATCTTAGTAGCGGTCGATTACGTTTCACGATGGGCTGAAGCGCAAGCTTTACCCACCGCTGACTCGAGAGTCGTCGTTAAATTTCTGAAAACCTTATTTTCACGTTTTGGCATGCCTAGGGCAATAGTTAGCGACCGAGGTACTCACTTTTGTAACACCCAGATGGCTAAAGTGTTAGCCAAATATGGAGTTACTCATAAACTCGCTACCGCTTATCACCCCCAAACAAGCGGCCAAGTGGAGGTAGTCAATAGAGAACTAAAGCGCATATTAGAAAAAACTGTAGATACCAATCGAAAAGATTGGTCCCTCAAATTAGATGATGCACTTTGGGCCTACCGTACAGCATTCAAAACTGCGATCGGTTGTACACCTTATCGTTTAGTATATGGAAAAGCATGTCACCTACCTGTAGAATTAGAACATCGCGCATACTGGGCGCTCAAATTTCTTAACTTAGATACAAACTTAGCCGCCGAACAACGTAAATTTCAACTCAATGAACTTGAGGAATGGCGTGCAAACGCCTATGAAAATAATAAATTTTATAAAGAGCGATCTAAGTTTTATCATGATAGGAAAATTAAATTTCCAAAATCTTTTTCACCAGGTGATCTTGTCCTACTATATAACTCACGCCTTAAATTATTTCCAGGAAAATTAAAATCCCGATGGACCGGACCCTATACTGTTAAACAAACCTGGCCATATGGGACCGTTCTTATTTCTCACCCTGAACTAGGAACTTTCAAAGTAAACGGACACCGTTTAAAACTATATTTTACTGGGGACCCTTTTCAAAAAGAACCTGAAACCCTAACACTACTCCATAACCTCGAAATATAAATTCTCTTGTATATTTCCATTTTTTATGCTTTTGTATATTCTGTACATATTTTTCACCTCATACCTATGCCTAACATAAGTATGGGGGTGCTTTTAGCTGCAATATGTTTTTATCACTTTTATGTTATATTTTTCCTTTCAAATAAAAGCATTGTTTATTTTAGTACTCATCCAAAACAAGTCAAAATTTTCAAAAACCATACTATGTAAATATATTCCAAAAAAATCTGAGTTGATCAAAAATGCAAATTATTCAATTTTCAAATTTACTACTCCTTCTCCTAACTAGATAGATATAAATATCCGGAATACACTTGTAAACACTACCTTGTAAAAATTTCATTACAATCAGAGTTAGTTTTTTAGCAAGCCTGCTTTCAATAAAAGAAATACATATATATACAATAGAAGCAAACATATTATGTTCACCAAACAATTGTAGACTGTAATTATCATTACTGCAATCTTGTTACAATATAGAAAATATCAAGCTATTACCATTGCTCTCAAAATTTTTTATCAAAATTATTTTTACAACCCTACCTACTATTTCGCTTGGCATGTTTCTTTACGCACGCAAGCATCTAGGAGTATGTGCTCCTAGAAAAGAAAAGATCTTATGTCCATGGGAATAAAATATTCCGTAAACATAGGCATCCAATAAATGTTAAAAGACCATATGAAATGGAGTATGTGCTCCTAAACATATGCATTGGATTAATTCAAAAGTCAATTCTGCAAAGTTTTTTTTCTATTTTGGAAAATCTTTTCCTAAAATAGTTGTAATAATGCATGAATATGAAAAAAAGGTGAGAGGATAAAATTCATCACCTCGTACTTTCAAAGCCTCTGTGTGGGCAAAACCACCAAGTTGATATCCCCTAAAACCACTACAAAATTGAATTAATTTTGCTTAAAATTTTGAGAGAGCATAATTAATAGGTTGTAATTTTTCAACATATCTCATGCAAGATATAGTAGTCATAAAGCCAATCTATCCTTGTTATATCTGATTTTAATATGTGCTTACTATTTGTTTTCCAAAACTTTTTATGGCTATAAATTCTAACTCTGGTATCAATGATATATATCCGATAGTATTTAACTCTTTATTCACCGGATTTTTATACCTGTTTTATCTTGAAGAATTAAATTGATAGTAAATAGAAATTTTGATAAATTGTTCATTTACGCAACTCCTACTTTTGCTCTGGAATAGCAAAATATAAGTATGGGGGTATTTGATGAGTGGTTATTTATACATGTTTTGCTTTATGTTTTAATATCATTTCTAATTCAATGTTGTAATAATTTATGTCAAACCGTAAATAAATGGTTTTTTTAGTTTTATTCTCCACTTAGTTTATCTTTCATGTTAAACCATCACTTGAATCTACTATATTATGTTTTGTGACAATGTTAACGGTCCGAACGGTTTGGACAACCTGAGCGAAGCTGAACTATCATGTTATTTTCAAAAATATATATAGGATCTAATAACCTATATATAATTACAATAATAATAATAATGTAAATAAAAAGAGGTAATATAATGTACATAAATTAATTACAATCTACTTATAAATTATAATAAATAGTATAATATATTAAGTATTATTTTTAAAGTATTATTTTAATTATTCTACTAAGTAGTAGTATAATAAATTATTAATATTATGTATATTATAAATTATTAATATTCAAGTATTATTATAATAGTAATATTATGTATATTATCGTTTAATAAAATAATTTTCTATTAAGAATATATAATATAAAGTAATATTTTAAGAATACTTTTTTTTATATTATAAATACTATCATAATATTTTAGATGGTATAAAATAAGAATTTTAGTATGTTAAATCTGTTTGGTATATATTATATATAATATATTCAGGATAAAAGTAATCAAGTCCAAGTGGCCAAGTGGAGTGGGAGATTTGTTGAGATTCATGAGGTTGTGAGTTTGAATCCGGCTGCTATGTTTTTGCGCCAATTTAATCCCAACCCGCCAGCTTCCTGCTCGACCCGCAACCCGCCAGCTTCCTGCTCGACCCGCGACCCGCCAGCTGCCTGCCGACCCGCGACCCGCCAGCTGCCTGCCTGCCCGCAACCCGCCAGCTGCCTGCCTGCCCGACCCGCCAGCAGCCTGCCTGCCCGACCCGCCAGCTGCCTGCCCAACCCGCCAGCTGCCTGCCCGACCCGCCAGCCTTATCCAGCCACCAAATCAGCTGCCAGCTCATCAAAAAGCTGCCACATGTCAAGCTATCCAATAGCCAGCTGTCCTAAAAGCTGATTTTCAGCTTTTTCAAAAGCTGTTTTGCAGCTTTTCCATAAGCTGTTTGACAACTTTTCCAAAAGTGCTTTTTCAAAAGCAATTTTTCTTCTTCTATAAATAGAGGGCCAGAGCTTTGTAAAATTATTCGAACTCCAGCAGCTTCCTTAAGAACTGTTAGGACTCCCCAGCTCTCTGACAAGGAACTGGTAGTAGCTTTCAAGTATTCCAAGTTCTGTAAGTTGTAATATTTTCAGCTTTATTTTCAGCTTTTTAGAAAGTTGTAATAATTTTGGACTTTATAAAATAGACTCTTTCAAATTTAATTCTGAGTAATTTACTGTTTTATTTTTAGCTTTACTTTTCCTTTTTTTTATACTATCCCGAATGAAAGGCGAAGCTCTGCTTATGTCCTGGATTAAGATAGTATAAAATTGCTTTAAAAATTATTTTCAAAATCTTATTTCGTACTATCCCGAATGAAGGGCGATGCGAAAGCCTATGACCTGGATTAAGATAGTGCGGAAGCTCTGCAAAATTTTACTACCCTATCCCAAAAACAAAGGTGAAGCGAAAGCTTAAATCCTGGATTGAGATAGATAGGTAGATATTATTTTCTGTACTTTATACCGCCCCCATCCTGAGAAGAGGCTAAGAACCCTTAGCACTTGGTCAAGATGAGCTCTGGGCTGGATACTATTTTCAACTATTTCAACTCTACTTTCTAGTTATTCTAACTAGGGTTTTCTGTTAATTGATCATATACCAGGTGACGAGACACTACGTTTACGTTAACCCGTTTAAACGCAAGCCTTCCCGGTCGTACTTTCGAGTCAGTGATGCTACCAAAGGAACCCTCTCGTTAAGTTAGATAATTAAGAAATAAAGTTGTTCTTTAATAGGCGAATTAATATCCACTCAAATTGATTCTGAAATCAAGGACTAAATTCTAAGTCCCTATCTTAATAAAATCACGTCTATATATTTTTCTATCTTTAGTTTTTTTAATTATAAACCCAACTCCGTTCTTTCGATAAAATAATAGTCCGTTCTAAAAAGTAGAATAATTAACACCGATCCCAGGAAAAATACGACCTTGATATTTTCTACAAAATACTATACTCCTATGCGATAGGTACTCTTGCCTTAATCCACAGGATATAAGTAAGTAAACAAAGAGATAGACTTATATACGTAAAAGATTATATAAAACCAAATCTATCTTCTTTAAAACAAACTTTACTTATCATTCTGCTGTTAGGCGAGAACGCCCCAGGGCAGCGCCCCGGGAAGGAGGTCCCGGTAGAGGCAGGCGAGAGGGACGTAGCCGCGCGGGAGCTTTTCCCAGGCCAGCGTTCCGAGAAGGAGCTTCCAACGGATCTGGGCGAGAATGAGGCGACAGTGCGGGAACTCTTCCCCGGTCATGGTCTCGCGGATCGGTCCAGCCAGCCGAGATCGCGAGACGTGCCTTCTCGCCAGGCGGGAGGCGAGACTCCATTTAGCGAGCTCATCGTCTCAGCTCCGGTGCCGGAGGAGTTCCGGGAGCCAGATATGACCTACTACACCGGGAAGGATGACCCAGTTCAGCATGTGCAGTGGTTCGAAGACGTTGTGTCGATCAGGCAAATGTCTGATGCTTTTAAGTGTAGGCTTTTTGCTATCACCTTGAAGGAAAAGGCTAGGGATTGGTTCCACAAATTGCCGGCAAGCTCCATCTACAGTTTTGAAGATCTGCGCAGAGGTTTCTTGTTGAGGTTCTCGACTTCAAAGAAGCGAAAGAAGGAGGCTGAATGCCTGTTTGCAGTGAGGCAAGGGCCGGAGGAGACGTTGGGTCACTATGTCGACCGGTTCCAAGAGGAGGTTCTCCTGGTCCAGGAGGTCCCGGGATATGCGCTGATGCTTGCCTTCACCCTGGGGATGAGGCCAGGGTTTTTCAGCATTGAGTTGAAGAGAGTGCCCCCTCTCTCTTTTGAGGAGCTCATGGAGAGGGCGGCTAAGGAGATAGACTTTGAGAGGGCAAACCCGGCGTTTGCAAGAAAGTTGGCCCGGTTGGCCGAGGACGATGCGAAGGAGCCGGTGGCAGGAAGGCAGAGGGAGTTGAGAGAGCAGAGGGAACAAAGAGAGGATAGGAGAAGAGAAGAGCCCCGAGGGCAGGGGCAGCAGCATGGGGGGGCCAGGGAGCCAAACAACCGATTGGGTTGGAGGCCCCAGGAAGGTCGCCCCCAGGGCCAAGGGGGTCCTCAGGGAAGAGACATTTACCGGGAACCGAGAAGGTTGGAGCAAGGAGGATGGAGGCAGGGACTGAGGGGTCACTTCCCACCACCGCAAGAAGCCATGGAGGTGGGAGAGGGAGAGGAAGAGGAATTCGAGGAGCCGGGAGAAGGGGAGGAGGAGTAGGAAGAGGGGGCAGGGTGGCGTTGCCTTATTGTGACTTCCATCAGGAGGAGGTCCACACAACGGCCACCTGTCCGGAGTTTCTGGAGATGAGGGAGGCCAGAGGTGCTGGGAGGCAGGATCTGCCCGCAAGGATCGTGGAGGTGCAGCGAGAAGAGGTTGAGGACAAATGTGAAGACAGGGTCGACGTGGGGACCCGAGGGGGGATCGGAGTGATCCATGGGGGAGTAGGGATCGAGGCAACCCGCAAGGGGAGCCTACAAACCATGTTCCGAAGAGGGGTCGCCTCGACCTCCTTGGCTCCCCCCCCCAGAAGAAAAGATCATCTTCTCATCCGCAGATATGCCAGATTATGAGGATCCGTTCTGCGACGCGTTAGTGATCCAGACAGCGGTGGAAAACTTCACCGTCTCCCGGATACTGGTGGACAACGGGAGCTCGGTGAACGTGATTTTCAAGAAGGCCTTTGACGAGATGGGGGTGGAAGGGAAAAGGGTCCTAGCTTCCGATGGACCGCTCTTCGGCTTCTCTGGGGAGAGAAAAGAAGTAAAAGGGGGAGTCGGCCTGCATGTAAGGCTTGGGGGCGTCTCACGGAACTGCAGGTTCGTGATCGTGGACGCCCCAAGTAGTTACAATGCCATCTTTGGACGTCCCCTCATCAGCGCCTTTCGCTGCGTACCCTCCTCATTCCATCAATGCCTCAAGTTCAACAATGGAGGGGTGCAGGTTAGGATCAGGGGGGATACAAAGGTGGCAAGGCAGTGCTACGTGACGGCGGTCAACACCGTGTCGTGGATGGTGGAAGCGGAAGAGCTGGAGAAGGAGATGGCTGCGCAGGAAGGAGGTGTTGGAGAAGGGGAGACAAGCCTGGAGGATGCGAAGGAGGTTGTCGAAAAGCAAGCGGAAGAGGTGCAGGAGGCGAGCCCGCAGGAAGCGGAGGAGTTGGAGGCAGAGGAGATGGAGGTAGAGGAAATTGGCCTGGAAGAAACAAGAAGGGAGGCAGAAGAAGGAGAGCAGAGGCAAGGTGAGAGCTTGGAGGAGGCGATGGAGGTTGATGAGCTCGGAGAAGGAGAGCAGAGGCAAGGTGAGAGCTTGGAGGAGGCGATGGAGGTTGATGAGCTCGGAGGAGGAGAGCTTGAGCCAGAGGAGGCAAGGGCAGGTTGGGAACGGACGGGATTGGAGCCTGCCGAAGAGGTGATAGAGATGGAGGTGCTCACCAGGGCGGGGCAGGTACAAAGGGTGCGGGTCAGCGGAGGCTTAAGCCTCGACGATCAGGAGCGGATGCGAGCCTGCATCCAAAGCAACGTCGACATCTTCGCTTGGAGCGCGGCAGACATGCCGGGCATCGACGCAGACGAGGCTTGCCATCGCCTGAACCTGGACCCCAGGACTCGCCCCATACGCCAGAAGATGAGGGCCATCGCCACCAAGCTGGAGGAGCCGATCCGGGAAGAGGTCAAGAAGCTCTTGGAGGCGGGCTTCATCTCGGAGATCCAGTATCCAGGCTGGATCTCCAATGTGGTAATGGTGAAAAAGGGGGGAGGAAAATGGCGCATGTGTATTGACTTTTCCTTGTTAAATAAATCATGTCCTAAGGATTGCTACCCCCTGCCTCGGATCGACGCGCTGGTTGATTCAGCCGTCGGTTTTTCTCTCATGAGTTTTTTAGATGCTTTTTCAGGTTACCATCAGATTCGGATGCACCCTCCCGATGTCAAGGATGTTTCCTTCATCACAAGAGAGGGATGCTTCAGCTATAAGATGATGCCCTTCGGGTTGAAGAACGCAGGGGCAACGTACCAACGCATGATGGATCGGGTCTTCCGGGATCAAAGAGGGAAGAATCTAGAGGTCTACATCGACGATCTGATGGTAAAAAGCAAATGCCTGGAGTCCCACCTGCGGGACTTGGAAGAGACGTTTGCCACCCTACGGAAATTCAAGATGAGGTTGAATCCCTTGAAGTGTGTCTTCGGGGCCAGTCGCGGGAAGTTCCTTGGACACCTCCTGACCCCGGCAGGGGTAGAACCTAACCCAGACAAGGTAAAGGCTGTCTTGGACTTGGAATCACCTCGCAATGCCAAGGAGGTCCAGCGCTTAACCGGAAAGTTGGCCGGGCTGAGCAGGTTCCTCTCTCGGTCCGGGGACAAGTGCTCCTCCTTTTTCAAGGTGCTTCGTGGTAATCGAGTGTTTGAATGGACAATTGAATGCGAAGAGGCTTTCCAAGGACTGAAGAAGCAACTCTCCCGGGCTCCGCTACTCCAAAGCCCCAAGGAGGGAGAAGACCTGACCTTATATCTCGGGGTTGGAGAAGAAGCTGTAAGCTCAGTCTTGGTTAGAGAAGAAGGGAAGAAGCAGCTACCCGTCTACTATGTAAGCCGAATCTTAAAAAAGGCAGAGCTCCGCTACCCCATTCTGGAGAAGTTGGCCTATGCCTTGGTCGTTTCGGCGAGGAAGCTCCGTCCATACTTTCAAGCGCACTCGATTAGGGTGGTAACCGACCATCCTCTTCGCAAGGTCTTTGAGGGGGTGGAACATTCGGGAAGGTTGGCAAAGTGGTCCATCGAGCTAAGCGAGTTTGACATTTCTTTCGTCCCGAGGCTCTCCATCAAAGCCCAGGCCATAGCGGATTTTTTGGCGGACTATGTTACTGAGGCCGAGGTTGAAGAACCAAGGCCGCAAGAAGCATGGAAGATGATGGTCGATGGGGCCTCAGGAAGGCACTCCCTGGGAGGAGGTGTGGTGTTGGTAAGTCCTCAGGGGGTTACCATAGAGCAAGCAGTGACCTTCCATTTCCCTGTAACCAATAACCAAGCGTAGTATGAGGCTGTGATAGCTGGCCTTCGCTTGGCAAAGGAGCTGGAAATCCAGGATGTGGAGGCCTTCACCGACTCAATGGTGGTAGCATCGCAGATCCGAGGCGAGTTTGAGGCCCGGGAGCCGACCCTCGCGAGATATCTATCTAAGGTAAGAGCCGTCATTGGAGGTTTCCGTTCATTTTCTATTCAACATGTTCCCAGGGAGGAAAGCGCGGCAGCTGATCGACTGGCAAAGTTCGGGCCTCGGGGAGGAGGTACCCTAACCGAACTGTTCCGACCAGCCATTGAAGAGGGGGAGTTGATGGAGGTGAATCGGCGGTCCTCATGGGTAGATCCGTTGGTGACCTTCCTGACCACAGGAGAACTGTCGGAAGAAGTCAAGGATGCAAAGAGCTTCAGGCACAAGGCGGCTCATTACCTGATGTTGGAAGGGAGCTTGCATCGGAAGATGTTGTCAGGACTCCTCGCGAGATGGGTGACCGAGGAGGAAGTCCCAAGGATCCTGTGTAACACCCCTATCCGTCACATAGCATATAGCAGTAGGTCCGGCCGGGGCCCGACGTCATATACTACGGACAGACCGGTTAGTTACGCGTTGAAACCATTCAACCATTCATGTCGTCCTACACAACACCTAGCGGAAGCAAATTATTTAGTTGAAAAAGAAATAAGAACCCTGCTACAAAGCATGAATGTCCACTACCAACTCAGGAATGTAATCATGCGCAAAAGAGAACTGGCCTTAAGGCCTTACATTATTCACTTAACAAAATAGTGTTTTCCAAACTTCGGCACGCAGGCCGGCCATACATGAAAACGGGAAAGATACAAAAGCAATTAGGCCTTCGAGGGCCGGCACAGCAACAAGGGCTTTAGCCCGCTATTTCCCGCTCTGCTCCGCAGCACCTGCAAGCCACAAACCACCGCCCGGTGGCAAATAATAGCAACGGTCAGCAATGCTGACCAAATTATAACGATCCCGCCCCCAAAATCGGGGCGGCGATGCTCTTTCCCTGCACTTCATTAGTATAGGCAATATATTAATGTGAACACACATCAACACAGGCGTAGGCTCGCACGGCCACACACCCCGTGCACTCAGGGCACATTCTCGGCGAACCGGCCAACGTCACGTCAATTCAAGCCATAGACGTTCCCAATCCACCACCGCCTCTTGGACGGTCATCCATATGAGCATTTTGCCTTCCTGGCCTTGGTCACGGCAATTTAATCCATAGACCGCCGAAGACCCTCATCCATGCCAACGGTCCTACCGAACGACATAGACCGGGTACGGTTCCGCCTGACCCGTGCTCATACCGCAACGGCAATTTAAGCCATATGCGCAGGTCAAGACTCACCGAGTCCCGTTTCCGCCACAACAATCACATAACCCGGTTATGTTCACGTTGGCTCCCCGGCCACCGTGTTGGCAAAACCCGCCTTTGCCCAGTTTTTTGGGTGCACCTTGGAGTTAATCTCCAAGGCTCCCTAATGCAATCTACCACGTAGAAAACCCGAAAAACACCCAATCACCCGGAGTCTTCCCCGGTACATATGCAATGCAACATCACCGATCCGGCTCTACTTGTCCGGATAGGCTTCACACACAATGCCTATGTCCGTTTTCGCATACGGACTCTACACAAGGGGGACTTCACATATCTATCCCAAGGAACGCTCCAACTCTTCGCTCACTCACGAGAGTGGGCTTCCTATACAAAGGAAAAGAGGGCTTCACATGCCCAAGGATGAGAAATCGTTACCCTTGCATTCTTCCGCGGCGCCATCAAAAACTACACGGTTGGAAAGCACCGCAACAGCGTCGCCTCCGCGGATCTGGACTCGGATCGCGATTCGGGGCTCCGAAGCTCTTCCGGCGGCCGGATCTAGCCCTTCTTCCTCCTCCTTGCTCTCTCCTCTCTCTAGATTTTAGAAAGAGAACCACTCAAGAGAAATGAGGGTTTCTAAACCCTATTCCCAGCTAAAACCCCCCAGGAGCAGCCCCCCACCGTCGGATCCAAAGCCAAGGAAATGAACGGCCACGATTAAGCCCCAAATTATAAAATCTGGGCCGAACACGGGTTGGCACACGGCCGTGTGCCTGGCCGTGTAGCTCATTCGCCGTCTCGATCCAGATTGAAAACCAGCACACGGCATGTGACACGGCCTCCGACACGCCCGTGTCGCCTGCGACACGCCCGTGTCGGGACCCGTGTCACGCCCCCCGTGTGCAATAAATCGACACCTTGCAGTCAGAGTGGTACACGGCTTGGTGACACGGCATGGGACACGCCCGTGTCACATCTGACACGCCCGTGTCACATCTGACACGCCCGTGTCTGTGCCCGTGTCACGGCCCGTGTACCACTTCGACGATTTCCTTGAGTGACACGGCCTGGGACACGCCCGTGTCCTAGGCCGTGTCCCTCCACACGACCAACGTCGACCAACACTGGTCGACTACACGGCCAGTTCGACGATTCGAGCTCAACACGCCCGACACGGCCTCCGACACGCCCGTGTCGGGGCCCGTGTCACCTGCACCAAAAGCCTGACTTGGCCAAAAACGATCCTCGTCGCTCCTACGACAAATTGGGGTGTTACAATTCTACCCCTCTTAAAGAATTTCGTCCACGAAATTAATATAGGAGAACAGGACTTAACGTAAAACAGTACCTGAGCGGAATAATTCCGGGTACTCCTCGAGCATAGTCTGCTCCCGTTCCCAAGAGAGCTCCTCACGCCCGCAGTTATCCCATCGGACCTTAACCATCCAGATCTCCTTGTTACGAAGCCTCTTGACCTCAACATATTCAATACGAACGGGCTTGACCCTTGTCGTCAACCCTTCGTCCACCGGCACTTGGTCAACCGCGATCACCTGCGAAGGCTCTTGCACCGCCTTCCGCAACACAGAAATGTGGAACACATCATGTAATCCACTCAACTCCACCGATAGTTTCAAACGGTATGCAGCTTCGCCGACTCGCTCCAGAACCTCAAAAGGTCCAAGGTATCTTGGGCTCAGCTTCTTCAAGCGTCTCACCCGCGAAACCCCCTTGAACGGCTTCCCTTTCAGGTATACCCAATCGCCTACCGCGAACTCCACGTTCCGGTGCTTGGCATTGTAATACTTTGCCTGCCGGTCCTGAGCGATCAACAAGCGCTCCCGAATGATCCGCACTAACGAGGTAGCACTCTCCACCTCCTGCTTCTTGTACAACCTTGCCTCACCCGTTTCAAGCCATGATAACGGCGTGCGACACTTCCTACCATACAGGGCCTCGAAGGGCGCCATTTGTATACTCGCTTGGTAGCTGTTGTTGTACGCGAACTCCACCAAATAAAGGTGGTCTTCCCAATGCTTCCCGAAGTCTAGAACACACATGCGGAGCATGTCCTCCATCGTTCTATTGACTCTCTCGGTCTGCCCATCCGTCTGCGGATGGAAAGCTGTGCTGAACTTTAACTTCGTTCCCAGCATCTGCTGCACCAACCTCCAATCATTTGACGTGAACCGCCCATCGCAATCACTCACAATGCTACGGGACACACCATGCAGCCTAACAATATTGTCGACATACAACTTTGCCAATTTCTCCACTGGATCATCCTTCCTATGCGGAATGAAATGCGACACCTTGGTTAGTCGATCTACGATCACCCAGATGGCGTCATTCCCCTTCTGCGACCTTGGCAACCCGTGCACAAAGTCCATAGATATATCATCGAATTTCCACTCCGGTATAGGCAAGGACTTTAGAAATCCTCCTGGCTTTTGGCACTCCGCCTTCACCAAGGCGCACGTTTAGCATTTAGCCACGTACAACGCCACATCTTTCTTAAGCCCCGGCCACCAAAACAGCTTCTTGAGATCACGATACATCTTCGTGCTCCCTGGGTGGATTGAGTACTTGGTATGATGAGCCTCGTACATCAACTCCGCCCGGAGGTTACCCCCACTCGGGACGCACAACCGATGATCCTTCCTTAACAAACCATCATCCACCGAGAACTGGGAATTTGACCCATCCAGAGCGGCCTCCATAAGCTCCTTCATGGAGTCATCTAACTCCAATGCCTGCCGAACCCGGTCAGCCAGGTCATACTGCACTTCCGTCCAGTTTAACATTGCTTTGGCGCTCGTCTGCTTGTCAACGCAATAGATCTCAAGCTCCTCCAACTCCCGTACTAGCCGCTCATCATGCACCGACAACCAGTTGGCTTGGGCGGGAGCCCTGCGGCTCAGCGCATCCGCAACTGCGTTGCCCTTCCCAGGTACATAATGTATTTTGAAGGTGTAGTCCCCTAGGAACTCCATCCACCTCCTCTGCCTCATATTAATGTCCTTTTGATCCAACAAGTATTTTAGGCTCTTGTGATTGGTGTATATATCGACCCTTACGCCGTATAGGTAGTGCCTCCACAATTTGAGTGCAAATATCACGGCCGCCAACTCCAAGTCGTGCACCGGATAATTTCTTTCATGCACCTTCAGCTGACGCGATCCATACGCCATCACGCTCCCATGCTGCAACAACACGCAGCCCAAGCCACTACCCGAAGCGTCGCTATACACCTCAAAGCCCTCGGTCCCACTCGGCGAACTAAGCACTGGCGCCGTGGTCAACCGTCTCTTCAGCTCCTCAAAAGCTTGCACGCACTCTTGCGTCCACAAGAATTTCTGATCCTTCCTTGTCAACTTCGTGAGAGGTAACGCTACCCGCGAGAAGTTCTCTACGAAGCGCCTGTAATATCCGGCAAGCCCGAGAAAACTACGGACTTCCGCGACAGAAGATAACGCAGGCCACTCCCGTATCGCAACAATCTTCGCCGGATCCACCGCTATACCTTCCCCACTCACTATATGACCAAGGAACGCTACCGAGGGTAGCCAGAACTCGCACTTGGAGAACTTTGCGTAAAGCTCATTCCTCCTCAAAGTCTCCAACACCAAATGCAAATGCTTGAAGTGGTCTTCTTCGCACTGCGAGTATACCAAAATATCGTCAATAAAGACGATCACAAAGCGATCCAGGAAATCTCTGAACGTCCTGTTCATCAGATCCATAAACACCGATGGCGCATTCGTCAGTCGAAACAGCATGACCGTGAACTCGAAATGCCCATACCTCATACTGAACGCCGTCTTCGGGATATCACACTCCCTGATCCTCAGCTGATAGTACCCCGACTTCAAGTCCAACTTGGAGTATACCGACGATCCGACTAACTGATCAAAGAGATCATCAATCCTCGGGATCGGGTACTTATTCTTCTCCGTCAGCTTGTTCAACTCTCTGTAGTCGATACACAGCCGCATACTCCCGTCCTTCTTCTTAACGAAGAGGACCGGTGCGCTCCAAGGCGACGAGCTTGGACGTACATATCCTTGCTCCATCAGCTCCTCTAGCTGAACTTTCAACTCTGCCATCTCCTTAGGCGCCAACCTATACGGAGCACGTGACACCGGTTTGGCCCCCGGTACGAGCTCGATGGTGAAATCAATCTCCCGCTGCGGTGGGGCTCCGGGAAGGCTATCCGGGAACACATCGGGGTATTCGCAAACCACGGGGATGCTATCCAACGGGGACTTTGGCTCCACAGCCCCCACTATTGCAAAGAACAGGTCTGCACCAGCACGAACTGCCTTCACCACCTGATGAGCAGACATCAGTGTCCTGCTCGACCCCTTTAACCCCTCGAATGTAGTCTCCCGCCCTACACCCAGCTTGACCTCTTTCCGGTCACAGTCAATCCAAGCTTTCTGCTCTGACAGCCAATCCATTCCAAAGATCACGTCGAACTCTACTAGCGGCAGCAATGACGCTAGCAAGTCGAACTCTTGGCTCCCAATGTGAACCTTTACGGCGCACACCCTGTCCGCACGCATCGAGCACCCATTCGGTAGCAGCACATCCAACTTGTCCTTCGCCATCGAAGAAGGGACTCTGATGCGCGATATAAAGCTTTCGGACAAGAAGGAGTGTGAAGCTCCCGTATCGAACAGTGCCCGTGCCGGACTATCGCTAATCACAACAAAGCCTATACAAACAATATTAGGCTAACAAGCAATAGATAACGGTATTAAAGCTAACTTGCTATAAATTAACTCATACCTGTCACCACATCCGCTTGCTTGATGGCCTCCTGCTGGCCCAGTTATAGACTCTAGGCTGAGTCGGAGCATAGTGGGACGCGGTCGACTCCACCGCTTTGCCCTTCTCCTCGTAGGTAGCTCCTTGTTTCCTTTCGTACTTTGAGCGTCCACTCCAGCAATCACGGGCAAAGTGCCCCGGCTTCCCACACGTGAAACAAGCGCCCGGGGTTCGATTGGTAGTTGTCCCCGAGGCACCTGAAGCAGCTGGACCCGACGTCTTAGCTTTCTTATAGAATCTGCGGTAGCCCGACTTCGACGTAGTCGGTGCCTTGAACTCCGCTTTCTAGCTACCGGATTCCTTCTTCGCTTGGACATTCTTCATGTCCTTCTCCAAGGACCGGGCCGAACTGACCAGGGTCATGAAACCCTGCGTCTTGGGCCCCGACAGTAGCAACCTTAAATCATCTCTTAGCCCTTCATAGAAGCGACTCGTCTTGCGCTCCTCGTCTGCGAAGGTAGCGCCGACATATCTCCCCAACCGAGTAAACTCGTGTAGGTACTCATCAACGGTACAATCCCCTTGCACCAACTTCTGAAATTCGCTTTCTAGCGCAATCCTTTGCGCCGAGGGGAGGTATCGAGCCATGAACAGTCTCGCAAACTCCTCCATCGAAACTTCGGCCAACGGCCTTCCCCGCAACTGATGTAGCTCTAGGCCTTCCCACCATAACCTTGCGTACCCATCCAAAAGGAACGTCGTTATAGTGGTCTTCTGCCACTCTTCCGTCTCCGTCGCAGTCATCACCCTGTTGACCCTTAAGAGCCAATCCTCTGCTTGGGTCGGGGTTTCTGCGCCCGTGAATACAGGTGGGTGAAAGCCCATCCGTGCTTCAGTTGTCTTTCCGTTGCTCTCCGAGGCAACTCTGGCTCCAACACTACTTGCTCAACCCTCCTTTGCTCTGCCGTCTGAAGCGGTACTTGCTCCATAGCAGGAGCGGGCTGCTGCACCTGCCTTGCAGGCTGCGCATTGATCATTGCCATGACCGCTTCTGCCACCAACCTAATGGTCTCGGCAGACGGAGGTGTTGCAGGCGCATCGCTTGGCGCACTGCTCGCCTCAGAACCTGGCCGTTCAGACGGCCCAGCACCACTTCTGGTCACCTATAATCGTGCAAAACACCGATAAGCGACCCAAAAATTACTGCAAACAGCAATTATAGGAACGCGCAGGTTCCTCAAACATGTATATTTTCATTCCTAAGTGGACATTCATGGGTTCTTTTCATGTTATAACGATGACACACGCATGTGCTCACCAACCCTTAAAGTGAATTCGTCCACGAATTCATTTAAGCTTGACCGAAACCAGTAGTCTGATACCAATTTGTAACACCCCTATCCGTCACATAGCATATAGCAGTAGGTCCGGCCGGGGCCCGACGCCATATACTACGGACAGACCGGTTGGTTACGCGTTGAAACCATTCAACCAATCATATCGTCCTACACAACACCTAGCGGAAGCAAATTATTTAGTTGAAAAAGAAATAAGAACCCTGCTACAAAGCATGAATGTCCACTACCAACTCAGGAATGTAATCATGCACAAAAGAGAACTGGCCTTAAGGCCTTACATTGTTCACTTAACAAAATAGTGTTTTCCAAACTTCGGCACGCAGGCCGGCCATACATGAAAACGGGAAAGATACAAAAGCAATTAGGCCTTCGAGGGCCGGCACAGCAACAAGGGCTTTAGCCCGCTATTTCCCGCTCTGCTCCGCAGCACCTGCAAGCCACAAACCACCGCCCGGTGGCAAACAATAGCAACGGTCAGCAATGCTGACCAAATTATAACGATCCCGCCCCCAAAATCGGGGCGGCGATGCTCTTTCCCTGCACTTCATTAGTATAGGCAATATATTAATGTGAACACACATCAACACAGGCGTAGGCTCGCACGGCCACACACTCCGTGCACTCAGGGCACATTCTCGGCGAACCGGCCAACGTCACGTCAATTCAAGCCATAGACGTTCCCAATCCACCACCGCCTCTTGGACGGTCATCCATATGAGCATTTTGCCTTCCTGGCCTTGGTCACGGCAATTTAAGCCATAGACCGCCGAAGACCCTCATCCATGCCAACGGTCCTACCGAACGACATAGACCGAGTACGGTTCCGCCTGACCCGTGCTCATACCGCAACGGCAAATTAAGCCATATGCGCAGGTCAAGACTCACCGAGTCCCGTTTCCGCCACAACAATCACATAACCCGGTTATGTTCACGTTGGCTCCCCGGCCACCGTGTTGGCAAAACCCGCTTTTGCCCAGTTTTCCGGGTGCACCTTGGAGTTAATCTCCAAGGCTCCCTGATGCAATCTACCACGTAGAAAACCCGAAAAACACCCAATCACCCGGAGTCTTCCCCGGTACATATGCAATGCAACATCACCGATCCGGCTCTACTTGTCCGGATAGGCTTCACACACAATGCTTGTGTCCGTTTTCGCATACGGACTCTACACAAGGGGGACTTCACATATCTACCCCAAGGAACGCTCCAACTCTTCGCTCACTCGTGAGAGCGGGCTTCCTATGCAAAGGAAAAGAGGGCTTCACATGCCCAAGGATGAGAAATCGTTACCCTTGCATTCTTCCGCGGCGCCATCGAAAACTACACGGTTGGAAAGCACCGCAACGGCGTCGCCTCCGCGGATCTGGACTCGGATCGCGATTCGGGGCTCCGAAGCTCTTCCGGCGGCCGGATCTAGCCCTTCTTCCTCCTCCTTGCTCTCTCCTCTCTCTAGCTTTTAGAAAGAGAACCACTCAAGAGAAATGAGGGTTTCTAAACCCTATTCCCGGCTAAAACCCCCCAGGAGCAGCCCCCCACCGTCGGATCCAAAGCCAAGGAAATGAACGGCCACGATTAAGCCCCAAATTATAAAATCTGGGCCGAACAACGGGTTGGCACACGGCCGTGTGCCTGGCCGTGTAGCTCATTCGCCGTCTCGATCCAGATTGAAAACCAGTACACGGCATGTGACACGGCCTCCGACACGCCCGTGTCGCCTGCGACATGCCCGTGTCGGGACCCGTGTCACGCCCCCCGTGTGCAATAAATCGACACCTTGCAGTCAGAGTGGTACATGGCTTGGTGACACGGCATGGGACACGCCCGTGTCACATCTGACACGCCCGTGTCTGTGCCCGTGTCACGGCCCGTGTACCACTTCGACGATTTCCTTGAGTGACACGGCCTGGGACACGCCCGTGTCCTAGGCCGTGTCCCTCCACACGACCAACGTCGACCAACACTGGTCGACTACACGGCCAGTTCGACGATTCGAGCTCGACACGCCCGACACGGCCTCCGACACGCCCGTGTCGGGGCCCGTGTCACCTGCACCAAAAGCCTGACTTGGCCAAAAACGATCCCCGTCGCTCCTACGACAAATTGGGGTGTTACATCCTGGAAGAGGTGCATTCTGGAGAATGCGGCAGTCATTCAGGGGGAAGGACATTGGAAGCAAGGGTGATAAGGCAAGGATATTTCTGGCGGACTTTGAGGAAGGATACAGCTGAGTTCGCAAGGAGGTGTCGGAAGTGCCAAGTACATGCTCCCCTCCAGCTCTTACCCGCCCAAAGGCTTCGAAGCATCACGGCGCCATGGCCCTTCGTCATTTGGGGAATGGACCTGGTTGGACCCTTTCCTCCAGCTAGCGGGCAGAGGAGGTTCCTCCTAGTTATGATTGACTACTTCTCGAAGTGGCTGGAGGTCAAAGCTCTAGCCAAGGTTACCTCTCAGGTCATCAGGAACTTCATTTGGGGGGAAATCATCTGCAGGCACGGGTTACCCCAAGCAATAGTCACGGACAACGGTCCTCAGTTTGCCAGCGAAGAATTCATCAGTTTCTGCGCCCAATCGGGGATCGACCTCAGGTTTGCCTCTGTCCACCATCCTCGGAGCAACGGCCAGGTAGAAGCGGCAAACAAGATTATTGTCAACTTGCTCAAAAAGAAGGTGGAGAACCTGAAGGGTAACTGGGTGGAGCAACTCCCTTCCGTCCTGTGGGCCCTGCGAACAACTCCGAACACGGCCACAGGGGAGACCCCCTTCAAGCTCTCTCATGGGTGCGAGGCAGTCCTCCCGGTGGAGTTCGAGGTCCGGTCTCCGCGGGTCGTGACCGCAGGTGAAGGAAGCGAAGCTTGGAGGCAGGAGAACGAGGAAGGGTTGCGCCTCTCATTAGATATGGTGGAAGAGCTGCGGGATGTTGCTGCCGTCAGGCAAGAAGAAATAAAACGGCGAATGGCTCGGTACTTCGATAAGCACATCAGAATCAAGCAATTCACCGAGGGGGATCTAGTACTGAAAAAGGTCGACGCTGCGGGAAGGTCGGCCGCGGTTGGTAAGCTCAACCCTAGCTGGGAAGGGCCTTATATAGTAGAGAAGGCTCTGGTTAACGGAGGCTACTATCTCCAGGATGCGGAGGGAAGGACCTTGAGTCACACCTGGAATGGTGATGACCTGAAGCGCTTCTACCCGTAAGGGGAAAGAAGGATTGTAATGTTGTAAATAACTATTGCATTTTTCAATAAGTTTATTTCAGAATATTGACTATCTCTGAGTATGCAATCTTTGTGTTTTTTGTTTTAACCGGCTATGACTCCTCATCTCAATGATAAAATAGGCCTGGTTGAAGGAATCTTCATCAACACCCCGAGCTCGGCTCGGCCCCAGGTAGACTCGCTGCAGGCTCTCATCTAGCTGGCAGGTCCGAAGGCTCGCCTGTGGGGGAGAGGTTTGGTTATCTTCATCAACACCCGGAGCTCGGCTCGGCCCCAGGTAGACCCGTTGCGCAGGCTCTCATCTAGCTGGCAGGTCCGAAGGCTTGCATGTGGGGGAGAGGTTTGGTTATCTTCATCAACACCCCGAGCTCGGCTCGGCCCCAGGTAGACCCGCTGCGCAGGCTCTCATCTAGCTGGCAGGTCTGAAGGCTCGCCTGTGGGGGAGAGGTTTGGTTATCTTCATCAACACCCCGAGCTCGGCTCGGCCCCAGGTAGACCCGCTGCGCAGGCTCTCATCTAGCTGGCAGGTCCGAAGGCTCGTCTGTGTGGGGGAGGTTTGGTTATCTTCATCAACACCCCGAGCTCGGCTCGGCCCCAGGTAGACCCGCTGCGCAGGCTCTCATCTAGCTGGCAGGTCCGAAGGCTCGCCTGTGGGAGAGAGGTTTGGTTATCTTCATCAACACCCCGAGCTCGGCTCGGCCCCAGGTAGACCCGCTGCGCAGGCTCTCATCTAGCTGGCAGGTCCGAAGGCTCGCCTGTGGGGGAGAGGTTTGGTTATCTTCATCAACACCCCGAGCTCGGCTCAGCCCCAGGTAGACCCGCTGCGCAGGCTCTCATCTAGCTGGCAGGTCCGAAGGCTCGCCTGTGGGGGAGAGGTTTGGTTATCTTCATCAACACCCCGAACTCGGCTCGGCCCCAGGTAGACCCGCTGCGCAGGCTCTCATCTAGCTGGCAGGTCCGAAGGCTCGCCTGTGGGGGAGAGGTTTGGTTATCTTCATCAACACCCCGAGCTCGGCTCGGCCCCAGGTAGACCCGTTGCGCAGGCTCTCATCTAGCTGGCAGGTCTGAAGGCTCGCCTGTGGGGGAGAGGTTTGGTTATCTTCATCAACACCCCGAGCTCGGCTCGACCCCAGGTAGACCCGCTGCGCAGGCTCTCATCTAGCTGGCAGGTCCGAAGGCTCGCCTGTGGGGGAGAGGTTTGGTTATCTTCATCAACACCCCGAGCTCGGCTCGGCCCCAGGTAGACCCGCTGCGCAGGCTCTCATCTAGCTGGCAGGTCCGAAGGCTCGCCTGTGGGGGAGAGGTTTGGTTATCTTCATCAACACCCCGAGCTCGGCTCGGCCCCAGGTAGACCCGCTGCGCAGGCTCTCATCTAGCTGGCAGGTCCGAAGGCTCGCCTGTGGGGGAGAGGTTTGGTTATCTTCATCAACACCCCGAGCTCGGCTCGGCCCCAGGTAGACCCGCTGCACAGGCTCTCATCTAGCTGGCAGGTCCGAAGGCTCGCCTGTGGGGGAGAGGTTTGATTATCTTCATCAACACCCCGAGCTCGGCTCGGCCCCAGGTAGACCCGCTGCGCAGGCTCTCATCTAGCTGGCAGGTCCGAAGGCTCGCCTGTGGGGGAGAGGTTTGGTTATCTTCATCAACACCCCGAGCTTGGCTCGGCCCCAGGTAGACCCGCTGCGCAGGCTCTCATCTAGCTGGCAGGTCCGAAGGCTCGCCTGTAGGGGAGAGGTTTGGTTATCTTCATCAACACCCCGAGCTCGGCTCGGCCCCAGGTAGACCCGCTGCGCAGGCTCTCATCTAGCTGGCAGGTCTGAAGGCTCGCCTGTGGGGGAGAGGTTTGGTTATCTTCATCAACACCCCAAGCTCGGCTCGGCCCCAGGTAGACCCGCTGCGCAGGCTCTCATCTAGCTGGCAGGTCCGAAGGCTCGCCTGTGGGGGAGAGGTTTGGTTATCTTCATCAACACCCCGAGCTCGGCTCGGCCCCAGGTAGACCCGCTGCGCAGGCTCTCATCTAGCTGGCAGGTCCGAAGGCTCGCCTGTGGGGGAGAGGTTTGGTTATCTTCATCAACACCCCGAGCTCGGTTCGGCCCCAGGTAGACCCGCTGCGCAGGCTCTCATCTAGCTGGCAGGTCTGAAGGCTCGCCTGTGGGGGAGAGGTTTGGTTATCTTCATCAACACCCCGAGCTCGGCTCGGCCCCAGGTAGACCCGCTGCGCAGGCTCTCATCTAGTTGGCAGGTCCGAAGGCTCGCCTGTGGGGGAGAGGTTTGGTTATCTTCATCAACACCCCGAGCTCGGCTCGGCCCCAGGTAGACCCGCTGCGCAGGCTCTCATCAAGCTGGCAGGTCCGAAGGCTTGCCTGTGGGGGAAAGGTTGGCTCTCGCGATACTTTGTTCTTAGCCACTCCTACGACACCCCGAGCTCGGCTCGGCCCCAGGTTGACCCGCTGCGTAGGCTCCCATCAAGCTGGCAGGTCCGAAGGCTCGCCTGCGGGGGATAGGTGGAGTCCTTGACTTTTTGATCCTTGGTTCTTGGTTGGTAGTTACTACGTTACAACGAGCTCGGCTCGAACCCCGGTAGACCCGCTGCGCAGGCTCCCATATAAGCTAGCAGGTCCGACGGCTCGCCGGTGGGGTGGGGGTTTAATTGGTTGGAAAAATATGAGGGCAGGGCCCTGACCCAGACCGGATGCAAGGCCCTAAAGGCCTCGGCTCAGAGGTCTCAACCAGTAAAGGTCTCGGTTTGGAGGTCTCGGCCAGTAAGGGTCTCGGCTCAAAGGTCTCGGCCAGTAAAGGTCTCGGTTAAAGGGGGTTCTCGCAAAAGGAGGCTCCCGGCGGACCTGGGCAGGACGACTTAATCGACGACGCGAGGTTCCCGCCTAACTGATCTCTAAGGAAGATTACCCTAAAAAGACTAAGGGTCTCGGCGGAAGCTCGCGCGGAAGCCATTCGGCAGAATAATCTACTTTCAAGCACACACTGACAATGAAAGATGAAACATTACTTTACATAAAATCAATTACGAAAGTTGGAGCCTCTCGCTCATTACAAGAGAAACAAAAAGAAAAAAGAAGCTTAGGGGGTTCTCGCAAAAGGAGGCTCCCGGCGGACCTGGGCAGGACGACTTAATCGACGACGCGAGGTTCCCGCCTAACTGATCTCTAAGGAAGATTACCCTAAAAAGACTAAGGGTCTCGGCGGAAGCTCGCGCGGAAGCCATTCGGCAGAATAATCTACTTTCAAGCACACACTGACAATGAAAGATGAAACATTACTTTACATAAAATCAATTACAAAAGTTGGAGCCTCTCGCTCATTACAAGAGAAACAAAAAGAAAAAAGAAGCTTAGGGGGACGCGCTGTAACTCCCGCTGGTGCTCTCGCTTGAATCATCGCCAGAACTCGCTTCAGATGTCTCGCCAGCGGCGGTAGAAGACTTCGGGATATCTGAGGGAGGCGAGTCGGGCGCGCCTGGAGGTTTGGGGACTGGATCATATAGCCAAGGGAGGAGTTGGCGGGCGTCGATGGTCGCGCCGTCCTCCCGAAGCAGCTTGACGTCTCGCAGCGTCTCGAGCGTCAGCTTGACGGTTGCCTGAGCGTTGGCTTGCAGCAGCTTGTCAACGTCGTACTCCGAGAGGTAATGACTCCTCAGCCTCGCATCTAGCTCCAGAGGCGGGACCTTCGTCATCTCAGCGCGAAGCTGTTCCCTCAGGAGGACGCTCTCGCAGCGCGCGTTGGCCAGCTCTGCGCGAAGCTCCTTGACTTGGGCAGAATCCTGTGGAAAAAGAGTTCAGTCTGGAAACATCGCACAGTCGTAACTTCGAGAAACGAGAGCAGGGGTTCAGGAGGGTCTCGCTTACCTCGGTCGCGGGGCGCAGAGACAGCGCCAGGCGAGCGTCTGCAAGCTCCTGTTGAGCTCTCGCGAGTTCTTCTCCCGCGATGTGCGCTCGAGCCACCGCGTCCTCCCTTGCCTTGCGCATATCGGTGAAATTCTTGTCGATGGTGATGCTTCGACGCGCACACATATGCGTAAGCTCGAACCCGCGCAATAGAGCCCAGGTGGCATCAAAGGCTAGAAGGCGGGTGGACATCTGGTCAAACACGCCGGCATCCTCTCGGCTGTAAAGGCCATATCCAGGCGAGAAAGCCTCGCCAGTCACATTTTCCCCCTCCGCCCAGCTGGGAAGGAGCGTCGTAACCCTAATTAAGTTTGACTCGGGGTCCCATTCCATCTGGGGATTCCCCTCTGCGTCGGCGTACTTCACGCCGAAACCAAAATTCCTGTGCCCTTTCGGCACCTCCTGGGGCGGAGCTCGGGCGGAGGGTTCGGCGGCGACCACTTCTCCCCCAGCCTCGCTTGCGGCCGGTGGGTTCCCGGTGGAAGCCTCGGCGCGGCTCTTGGCGGCGGCATCTATCTCGCTGGCCATCTGAAGGATCGCTTCAAAGGACCTGCCCTCGGGAGGAGGTTGGACGGGCGAGACCGCCAACGATTTCCCCTTTTCGGTAGCAGAAGGCTTGGGCCTCTTCAGCGCTCGGAGAGGAGGAAGGGTGACCTTCCGCTTCTTGGCTGGTGGCGGCAAAGGAGGGGCTGGATCTTTTCGGCAGGCGCTGGCGCTAGCTTCCGCGAGCGCAAGGGAGCCTCTCGCGGCCAGACCATCGACACCCCGGCCTTCAGCGAAGGGTTGGCGCAGAGGGACCTCCCGCTCTCCTGCAAAGTTAAAACACTTCAGCGCGAGAAGATCTCTGATGAAAGAGGGAATCTGAGGCGAGACCGTACCTTCGCCCGAGTGGACGAGTGGGAGGGAGTCGACGTCTCGCCTGAGGTAGGGAACATCGAACTCCTTGGTTCCAAAGAATTCCAGGATTGCGCTCTCGCGCGATCCCAGAGTAGGCGGTTTGTAGGCAGCGTCCTCGTACTGAACAGGCTGAAGCGGGACGTTGCCGAAGTCCCCGCTGACATAGACGAATTTCTCGCCCCAGTGATGGTGCTTGTTGGCGAGACCGGTAACCTCGAGCAGTTGCCCGGAGAAGAAGACCACCCCTCCCTTGGCGCGGAAGTTGAATAGCTTCCGGAAGATGGGCAAACTGAACTCGATCCTCTCAGATCGCATGTAGCATATGAATGCTATAAGGATCGCGACTGAGTTCGGGTTCAGTTGGGCGGGAACCACCCCATAGTATCGAAGAGCAAGCCGAACCTCTGGCCAAAGGGGGAGGCGGAAGCCCACCACGAAATGCTCAAGGGGGATGGCGAGTTCTCCCGCCTCCGGAGTATTTACCTTATCGTGATTACCCGGGTTCCGCGCCGAGAAGCCAGCGGAATGTAGCGGTCAACGATCAGGTTATATTCGTCTAGGGTGAGCTTGCAGGAAGGGAAGAGGTGTTTTTGGAAAGCTTCCGCACAGTGGGCGCGACCCTTGTTCTCGCCGGGCATGGTGGGTTTGCGAGTGAGAGCGAGAGCTGAAAAGAGGTCAAAGCGGAAGCAACAACGCGAGAGCAAGGAAGGAAGGCTGAGGTTCCGGATCGAAGAAGTAAATGCGGTTGGTAGACTTCTCTATTTATAAGGAATCGTAATCATCATGGCTCCATCCGACGGAGAGAGAAAGTGACGGCGGAGTACAGCTGTCAGAATCTGGGCTAACGGCGCCTCGAATTTCCCCCCTCGGGATGGCAGCGGTCAACGATCTTTCCTGGTTTCGACGCAATTATCTAGATCATCGCAAGCATTCTAGATTGGCGCAAGCCTTCTAGATTGGCGCAAGCCTCCTAGATTGGCACAAGCCTCCTAGATTGGCGTAAGCATCCTAGATTGGCGCAAGCCTCCTAGATTGGCGCAAGCCTCCTAGATTGGCGTAAGCATCCTAGATTGGCACAAGCATCCTAGATTGGCGCAAGCATCCTAGATTGGTGTAAGCGTCTTAATTCAAAAGCCTCGCAGAGCAATAAAAAGAAAAGAAAAGAGAGACATTGGTAACAGTGAGGTTCTCGCTAACGAAAGCTGGATAAACTTAATTAACAATAAGGTTTATTACAGAGATACATGGGTAGAAGAGATTCAAAGAAAGAAGGCTAATAGGGTTTCCAATACCATCGTCCTCATTCTCGCCGCCTAGTTCTTGGAGGCACTAGCGGGTTGAAGTAAGACGATAGGGTGGTACACCCAAGGTTGATCCGCCTGGCGTGATCCCGGATCTGCGAGATGCATCTCCCTGCCGAAGACTCGGCGGAAGGCCCTCCCGGACGATCAGCCTCGCCTAAGAAGAAATCCCGCTCCAGAGCCTCCAACCTTTGCTCCACAGATTCGCGGAACGCTTCCGCCGCGGCAGAGTGGGCACGATCTCGCCGGATGAGCCTGGCCAGGATAGCCGAGATTCTCTTCCTCCTCCCCTTCGCGCTCCCGGCGCCGTTCAATATTCCTTCTATCTCGCCAGACGAAGGGAGGGGAGAATCTTCCTCTTCTTCATCGTCATCATCATTATCATCTTCTTCTTCCCGGTTGGCTTCCGACCGCAAGCCGGGATCACCTGCAAAAGGAACGCACGAGAATTCTGGTTAAGGCATGACAATCAACAGTCCAGGAAAGTTTCGCATACCTGCAGTTGGGCGAGAACCGTTAACCGAAGTTGGACGAGAAGGCCCGGCCCCTCCGTTGGTTCCATAAAGGAGGTGAAGAGGCTTGCCCAGCCCCGGGCGGAAGGGCTCACGCACGATGGTCCCGACCTGGCCAGAAGCTCGGGGGAGTTGTCTTCTCCCAAGAGATGATCGACATCCTTGGGAGTAGCGGAGGGTTCAGAGGCCGTCCCTCCCGCCTGCAGGGTAGGATTGGTCACCAAGGGAGGCAATCCCACAGCTCTCGCTTCTACTTCCCTGGCGGTTAGGCCCGGGTCGGCGGGAGCGGGCACTGCGAGAAGACAGTTCAGAAAATAAAAGGCAGGGTTGACATATCGACAGTAGCAAAACGTACCCGTCGTTTCGGTCTCAGCAGAAGGAATTGCGTCCGAGACCCGCGTTTGTTCCTTGGGGGAATGAGCGGGCAGGTTCGAAGAACTCGGCAGGATCTCGGCGCCATCGTTAGGAGCGGATTCCTGCGAAAGCTCACTTTAACCTTCGGACCTAGTGCGCAATCAGCTCGGTAGGCACGGTTGAAAAGCTTACCTTATGCGGAGAAGGATCCCCCGCAGGATTTGGAGTGGGGGAAGGAGGATCCCTGTTCTCGCGAGAAAGGTCCCGCCGGACCACCTTTGCCCTTTTCTTTTCCTTCTTCTTCGGCTCGGAAGGCCCGGCGGTTGAAGTCTTTCTCGCTAACCATGGAGCCACCGCCGCACAGTTAGCCAAGGCCCGCGCCTGGGCAGCGACTAACCGGTCTTGGAGGTCTTGCGGAAGTGGTTTGGCAGCACATTTGGGATGCATGGTAAGCTCGCGCAAAAATCCCTGAGGCGAGAACTCAGTTGGAAAACCGTATTTCAAGGGCGGGGCGTATGGACGCCTATCAGTGCATATTTATAGCCGCAGTAGGACCCACCAAAAGATTCCCTTGGTAGGCGGACACGTGTCCAGCGAATATTATGGGGGTTGGACTTGTCGAGCACAGGGCTAGCTCGAAAAGAGCGGGGATTGTGTACAACCCCATATTCGCTGGGTGGGACCCGGAGACTTCACTGAGGGATTGGGCTAGCCTCAGGCTAGCCTTGGGTTAACCCTAAGGCATACTGGTGGAGTTCTCGTCCTTAAAGGCTCCCGCCTGGCGGTGGGCGATATCGTTCTGAAGGAGCTCCCGCCAAGGGCAGGCGAAAGCTGGGGAAACCAGGGCAGATAGTCGAGCTCCCGGCAGGAGAGATCGTCGACCGACCAGAGCAGATAGTCGAGCTCCCGGCAGGAGAGCTCCCGCCTTAGGGAAAGCTCCCGCCCAGGGCAGGCGAGAACGCCTTAGGAGAGCCTTCATTCGCAAGGGCATCATGACTACCTAGCGCGAGAACCTTCCTGGCAGGAGTTCTCACCAAGGTGGGCCTAGTGGGGACCCAGCGAGAGCCTTCTAGGCTGGGGGTCTCGCCAAGTGGGCCCGCGGGGTGGGACCCGGAGTCCAGAGGAGAGTATTTTATTATTATTTTTTATCCCGAGGTAAAATTACCCAAATGCCCTTGGGATGATAGCGGGATTTGGCTATTGGCAGACCCCTCAGGGGTATTTCAGTATTTTCAGGTCAAAGGAAGACTATAAAAAGACCCATAGGGGCTCTTTGGAAGGCAGGCTTTTCATTATTCCCTAACTCTAGCGCTTTCTGAAGAGCTCCCAGCCCAGCATTTGGCTTTGGAGGGGAAGCTCTCAGAGATCTTCCGGGTGTGTGGTGGGACCTCCCAGCTGAGGCTTTGGGTCTGTTTTAGGACCTTAGCAGCCAGTCAGGGGTCAAGATTTGAGAGAAGTAGGCGCCGGCTGCGCTTTGGTTCGTGAACATTCGTTGAGGTCATTTTTGGCTTCAACAGCTGCGTCTGTCCAGGGAGCTGGGAGTTTAAGACGTAGAGGTACTAACGGACTCCTTTACGGTGTCCTCCCAGATCAACAGCGAGTTCGAAGTAATAGAGACCACCCTTTAGTTATACCTGGAAAAAGTGAAGGGGAGCATCGACATCTTCTATACATTCTCCATCCGGCACGTGCTGTGGGAAGAAAATGAGCAAGTGGATCAGCTTGCCAAGTTCGGACCTCTTATTGGAGGAATCATCACCAACCTATTTTATCCTTACATTAATGAAGGGAAGCTGATGGAAGTAGATCAACGTCCCTCCTGGATGGATTCTTTCACATCCTTCTTATCCACAGGGGAGTTCCCGGAAGGCTTGGACAAGAACTGCTTTAAGTATAAGTCGGCATACTACCCGATGCGCAATGGAAAGCTGTATCAGAAGACCCTCTCAGGACTCCTGGCATGTTGCGTGGCTGAAGAGGAGGTCCCAAAGATTTTGGAAGAAGTCCATTCCGGGGAGTGCGGGAGCCATTCAGGGAGCAGGACCCTGGAGGGAAGGATAGTAAGGCAAGGGTATTTCTGGCCGACCCTGGGCCAGGATTCCATCGAGTTCACCAAGAAATGTCAGAAGTGTCAGATGTTCGCCCCTCTCCAACTACTACCGGCTCAAAGACTCAGGAGCATCACCACGCCCTGGCCCTTCGTTATCTGGGAGATGGATCTTGTGGGACCCTTCCCCCAAGCCAGTGGGTAGAGGAGGTTCTTATTGGTAATGATTGATTACTTCTCTAAGTGGTTGGAGGTGAAAGCGCTGGCCAAAGTGACCTCCAAAATAATTTGAAATTTTATATGGGGAGAGATCATTTGCCAGCACGGGTTGCCTCAGGTCATTGTCACGGACAATGGGCCCCAGATTGCCAGCACGGAGTTCATCAGTTTTTGTGGTGAGCTCGGGATTGGTATTCGGTTCGCGTCAGTCCACCATCGTAGGAGTATCTGGTAGGTGGAGGCGGCGAAAAAGATCATCGTGAACTTGTTAAAGAAGAAGGTTGAGAATCTGAAAGGGAGCTGGATGGAACAGCTCCCTTCGGTCCTTTGGGCCCTGAGAACCACTCCCAACACGGCCACAGGGGAGAACCCCTTCAAGCACTCCCATGGTTGTGAAGTTGTACTCCCGATAGAGTTTGAGGTCCGGACACCGCAGGCAGTATAGGCGGAGGAAGATGGAGAAGAATGGAGGGTCGAGAACGAGCCGCGACTCTCCTTTGAACTGACAGAGGAACTCTGAGAGGTGACCACCGTCAGGCAAGAGGAAATTAAGCAGCAGATGGCCAAATATTTTGACAAACACGTTAGAATCAAACAGTTCACGGAAGGGGACTTGGTCCTAAAAAAGATAGATGCCGCGGGAAGATCACCTGCCGTGGGAAAACTCAATCCAAATTGGGAGGGCCCGTTTATTATCAAGGAAACATTGAAGTCAGGGAGGTATCACCTCCAGAATATGGAGGGTGAGACATTAAGTCACACCTGGAGAGGTGATGACATAAACCATTTCTATCCTTGAACCATGTATATGACTTCTTCTTTTAATATGAGATCTCTTTGCATTCTAGACCTTTTTGCAGTAGATTGTATTTGCAATGGATTATATGAATAGGTGCAGAGTTCACCAAGCTAATCCCGAGCAGATCCCGTTATCAGGCTCTTATTAGCTGGCAGGGCTGGATGTCACTCGATGGTGTCTACTCAGAACCCAAGCAGATCCCGCTGCCAGGCTCCCACTAGCTGGCAGGGCTGGATGTCACTCGACGGTGTCTACCCAGACCCCGAGCAGATCCCGCTGCTAGGCTGCCATTAGCTTGCAATGCTGGATGTCACTCGACGGTGTCAACCCAAATCCCGAGCAGATCTCGTTGTCAGCTCCCATTAGCTGGCAGGGCTGGATATCACTCGACGGTGTCTACCTAGACCCCGAGTAGATCTCGTTGTTAGGATACCACTAGCTGGCAGGGCAGGATGTCACTTGACGGTATCTACTCAGACCCCGAGCAGATCCCACTGTTAGGATCCCATTAGCTGGCAGGTCTGGATGTCACTCAATGGTGTCTACCCAGACCCCGAGCAGATCCCGCTGCCAGGCTCCCACTAGCTGTCAGGGTTGGATGTCACTCGACGGTGTCTACTCAGACCCCGAGCAGATCCCGCTGTTAGGCTCCCATTACCTGACAGGGCTAGATGTCACTCGACGGTTTCTACTCAAACCCCGAATAGATCCCGCTGTGAGGCTCCAAAAAGCTGACAGGCCTGGATATCACTCGATGGTGTCTACTCACACCCCTAGCAGATCCTGTTGCTACACTCCCATTAGCTGGCAGGACTGGATGTCACTTGATGGTGTCTACCCAGACCTCGAGCAGATCCCGCTATCAGGCTCCCATTAGCTAGCAGGGTTGCATGTCACTTGATGATGTCTACCCAGACTCTGAGCAAATCCCGTCGTCAGGCTCCCACTAGCTGGCAGGGCTGGATGTCACTCGACGGTGTCTACTCAGACCCCGGGAAGATCCCTCTGCTAGGCTCTCATTAGCTGGAAGGGCTTGATGTCACTCAATGTTATCTACCCAGACCCCGAGCAGATCTCGTTGTCAGGCTCCCGTTAGCTGGTAGGGTTGGATGTCACTCGATGGCGTCTCCCAAGTTGACCTCTAGAAGATCTCACTGCTACTAGTTGGCAGGACAAAAGATCATGAGGGGACAAGGTGTCAGACCCATCAATATCGAGATGGTCAGGTTATGGCGAGCCGGGATCTTGCCAAGCAGTAAGGGATAGCAATCACTCGGCAAAGCAATAATGTAAGAGAGCGAGTCGTATCAATTAGGGGTGGATCTCACCGACAAGAGAGTGAGCTGGGCTCTCGCCGATCCTAACCCCCCCTGCTCGCATTTAACCCTCAAAAAGATGCAAGGGATACCAGGTGAATGCGAGTGCATTGGTCTGTCCTTGGCAACTATAGTCCGCCCCGTTGAGTCTTTACTTGGAAAAATCAGGGGCCTTGAGTAAACCTCTAAGGGGGAAGAGATCTCGCAGGCGAGCAGAAAGGTCGCGGGTTTAGCGCTGCGAGTGGTCTAGCTCCTACTACTAAGGGATGGCAAGGTCTCGAGGTCTTGGCATGAGTATGTATTCTAACCTAATTGGGACGAAATCTAGCGATGAGTACTACTTTTGGGAAGTCGCACCTCAAAAGGTGGTACGCGCGTGCTAGTGCAACAAGACAAGTGAATACAAAGAAAACAAAAATAGACAAGTAAGATTTTCATTTATGTACATGCTATTACAAAAGGTTAAGACGCCTCGCAGTGAGGTTACAAAAGTAGGGGGAAGAATCATTACAAAAAAATAATATATGCGGTCAGCTCTCATCTCCTCCGCCAGAAGGCTCATACCGAAAGCCCATCACCTCGTCGAACAGCGAGTAGAAGTCATCCTCCTCCTTGGCAGGGGTGGGAAGGGGGAGGACAACTCCGAGACCAGGTCTTTGGTTGTGAGATCCTCGCAGTCCGCTGTCAATACATGGTCGCGAGCTGGAGGGAGAAGGCAGACCACCAGGCAAGAGACCTCATTCTGGACCAGCTTGTTTTGTCCCTCCAACTGCTTGTTCTTTTCCTCAAGCTCAGTCGCGCGAGTGCACAGACGATCGGCGGTAGCGGCATCTTACGAGGCAAGAAAGTGTATGTGAAAGGACTAAGCAAGCGGAAGAAAAGGGGAAGAAATGCACTAACACTTACCAGCCCACCAGCACACTTCGCGAGGAGAGACTCGACAACCTCCAGCTTTTTCTTCAAGTCATCCACCTCGTCCCGAGCAAGATCCCAAGCTTCCTCAGCACTCGCCAACTTGTAGTTGAGGGTGAAGCCGCGGCGAACAGACATGTGCGCGCGCTCCATGGAGCGCATTTGGGCTCGCGTACACTCATGGGAAAGCCACTGAAGGGTCATCCCATCATAGGATTCAGCGTCCTCGCGACCGTAAAGTCCGAAGCCGAGTGAAAAGGTGTTCTTGCTGGGAGGGCGGCGCTCGGACCAAGAAAACAGGAGGGGGAGACCTTATCCTCCCACTGAACCATCGGCTCACCGACCTGGTCCTTTACCTTCCATCGAGACCAATGTTCTGAAGGTCCTTCGGCAGGCCTGGCTCGCGGGCCACGAGACCCTCGGCAGCTAGGGAGGCGGGGAGATCGTCGTCGCCTTGCTCCTTCTCTGGCAAGTAGAGCAATACCTGCTTTTCCCTGGAGACCACCGCCTTTTTCAGTCTCTTTGGCGGCGGTAGTAGGCGAGCCGAGCTGGAGCTGGCGAGATCAAGCCGCTTCTGGATGAAAGAAGGTCTGGAGGACTCATGCTCCATTCGGTAAGCCGCTGCAGCTGCCCTCTCCCGTGCGAGTGGGTCAGGATATAGCCCAGAGTCCGCGAACGGTGAGTTATCTGGGATCCACCGCTCCCCTGAGAAAATAACATTGTCAGCAAAAGCATTGGCGAACCCGCAATAGAAATAACAATGATAGGATATACCTTCGCCGAGAAGAACTGGCGGGTGCAAGTCGAGGCCCCTTCGCAGGAAGGTGACCTCGAAGTCTTTGTGGAGTAAGAACTGGTGGAGGTTGGAGTCGTCGCCCGTCAAGGCCGGCGGTCGGTATACCTCCTCGCCCCGCTGGATGGGCGAGAAGGGGATGTTACGGAGCTCGCCTTTGATGAAGACGAACTTTGTGAACTAGTTGTGATTCTTGTTGGCCGGCTCACGCACCTTGAACTGCGAGCCAGCAAAGAAGGCGATCCCTTCGTTGGTCACGCGGTAGATGAACAGCTTTCGGAAGACGGCGAGATTGAACTCGATCCGTTCCTTCCGAAGGAAGCTCACGAAAGCCACAAGCATGGTGATTGCATTGGGGTTCATCTGCGCGGGGATAGCCCCGGAGTATTTTAGCACCTGGCATATCTCCGGCCAGAGGGGAAGGTGTAACCCCATCTTGAAATGCAAGATGGGGAAGACGAGTTCATCTATGAAAAACGTGTTGATCGCCTCGCCCCTCTTAGGTCGACACGCAGTGAACCCCGGGGGAACATAATCCGCCACAAACACAAGATACTCCTCTGAGGTATTCCCGTCGAAGAAGGGGTACTATGAACATTGCTTCATGCACTTGGACCACCCATCAATATCAGCTCGCGTCTTGCCCATTTCAGTAAATCCGTGTGTGAGTGTGAGTTAAGAGAAGTGTGACTAGGGGTATTTGTTAGCAATAAAGGTGATGGTCTGAGGGTTGGTATGGGGTCTATTTATAGAAAATGAAATAACGCATGTCGAGCTGCCAACCCAGCCTGGATCGCTGACCCAGCTTGCCAGCTTCTCACGACCTGTCCTATCCTAAAAGCGGACCAAATCTGAAGCATAGTACTATTCGTGCGAGTCCAACAGACATTAAAAAATAAAACATTGTTAAAACTTTTACAATGCAACACCAATGTTTTGAAGAAATACGGCAGGGGAGGAGAATTATTATTACAACATGCGAGCAGGGGGTTTGAGGGGCGAGTGCCGGTAGGCACAACTCGGGAGCCATTTCCATCTACCCCGGCCTCACGCCCCCGTCCCCAGTGGTCGGCGAGGGTTGTTGAACTTGCGGACCAATTCCAAGTCCTGGTGAATGAAGCGCAGGTTCTCTTGTATCCGATCAATGAGGGGTCCTGGGGAAGTCATCCCGCTAGCCGCAACACGCCTCACCTCATCCGCCAGCAGCACGTAGTCCTGCTCAAGTGCGCGCAGCCGCTGCCCGTCAACGGCCCTCTCCTCTTGGATCTCGCACAGCACGAGCCCATACTTCTTGAGGATCCCTACTGTTCGCCTCCTCATCTCGGTCGGCTCTATGAAGGCGTCCAGGAAATCTTCCAGTGCGATGGGGGAGGGAGGTAGCGAATAGAGTCTCGGGTCGGAGGATTCTTCGACTTCAGATTGACCGGGGAGTCCTGCGATGATAACCAATCAAAATAAAAGGCCTGGGGTTCTAAATATGGCGAATGCTTCAACTAACCGTGCGAGGCGGATGTACCCTGGAGGAGTGGCTGCCGAGAAGAGCTCGGCTGTCACTGATGGGCGGAGAGAGGAGAGATAAGGGAAGATAGGAGCTTGGGGAGATAACCAGTTCAAAACTCGGGATGGGGATGTACCTAACACCTCCCCCCCCCCCCCCCCGCAAGTGCAGGATCGAGGGTTGGAGCCCGAGGGTGTTCGCGAACCGGTGAGTTCGACGACAGCGAGCCCAACCCGGTGGTCCCAAACGTGGGTGTTGGGCTCTTCGTGCGGGAGTCAGTGGCAAATTGGAAGCACGAGTCTGTCTGAGGGGAGTCGACTCGCATCGGAGGGGTACCCGCATCGCCTGGGTGGGTATCAGGATCAGCGGGGATGTATTCAATTCCCTTCCCTTTGGGTTAGGCGGCCGTATTGGAGGAAGAGGCGAGTCCATGATCCATAGTAGAGGCCATGTCGTCTAGAATGGCCTCACCAACTTTGGGGTCAGGTTTGTCCTTTCTGGCAGGATTATGTTTCGGTGACTCGCGAGGCGACGGGTTTGAGAGCCAGGGGCTCAGCTCGGCAGCGCGGGAGGAGTTGAGCTCCCTAGCACGGTTGAGCCTCTCTTGGAACTCATTTGAAAGAGGTATGATGGCAAAAAGCAGAAAATTGGTGGGATTGGCAACGCTCTTCCAAGCAGACTGGCATATATATAACAGCTTGTGAATCACACCAAAAGATTCCCTCCGGCTCCTGCCGCATTAGCCGAATCTCTCGGGGTTGGATGATTCTTTTTGAGCTTGGGGCAACCTCGCATAGAGTCGGGATTGTGTACAACCTCATATCCGGCAAACGGGATCGACAGGAACCGGCCCAACCATTTGGCGCAGTTCGAATCTTAGGCAAGTTAGTCAGGGGATGGCGAGTGCATTAGGGTTGCTCGACTTGCCCTGATTGGGGGTGCAGTAGGTACGGGGCGAGTGGAGTAAGCGGGCTCGCACTCGGCCCTGGCTATCGGTAGTAGTAGGCGAGTGGGGCAGGCCAGGCCCGCACTCGTCCCGGGCCATAGGGAGGCGGCGAGTGTCAGACCCATCGAGCACTCGCCGCCCCAGGCGAGAGAGAGAGAGAGAGAGAGAGGGAGGGAAGGAGAGAGAGAGAGATTTCGCAATATTGTTTTCATGCAACTCAATTTCTATGTCAAATGATATAGTATAATACAAATATTTATTTTTGAGAGTTTTTTTAAATTTTTTTTAGTGATTAGCTAGTAACCAATTGATTTTCAAATAGTCCTTTTTAAAATTTTAGAATTTACTAGTATTAATGATTTGCTAGCAGCAAAAATGAATTTGCTAATAACAACACCCAAAAACATTGTCGATTGTGTTGGTTTAAAGTTTATCTAATGAACAACTAAATATCTTCATATACACATAATACAACTGTGGTCGTATCATTAGTGTAACATTTGAAACTACTTAATAGTATAATATATATGTATAACATAATATGAAAAATCATTTTACTATATTACATTTTATTTAGCACTATCAAAAAAATATCCATATAACCTATATTATATTGTAATTGAAGTCACTTTACTACAATAATATCAAAATATTCTCAAAATAGCTGATATATTGCACATTCTTAAGAGAATACAAAGGGCTTTCATGTTTTTTTAAACATACTTAAAAGAAAAAATGTGACTAGTTTTGCCTATTAGATGGGTTGTAGAGGCTTACGCCTATTAGATGGGCTTGTAAAGATTTAGCCCGAGCATGCCAGGCCTAGCCTCTTTAAGATCCATACCCAGGCCTCCAACTCGTATGCCTCAGCTATGCTTATTGGACAACAATCGAAGCCTTGCATTAAGAGGGGGTTTTTAAGGCCCAAACTGGTTCTGGACCGGGCTTATCCACGTTTTTTATAGGGCAGTTCTTGATAGACACTTCAAGCCCAAATTTGTCCCCTATAGATGCTAGTAGTTAGAATACACACACGCGAGTATCTTCGCACGGACTGCGCTTGTGCTCGATGCTCTCTGGCGGTCTTCGGTCGCATCCAGACGGGCTTCGCCCGCCTCCGCACGGGCTTAGCTCGTGCTCGATGTGTCGCTGCGGGCAGCGTCTGCATCAAAACAGATTACACCTGCAACATATACATATGAGCACTCAAAACGACTGTAAAAAAATATAAATCGAGATTACATTTTTTTTAAATAATGTACGTTTTGCCGTTAAAATTTTAATTCCTCTCTCACACACACTCTCCCCATCTCTCTCACATAGCTTTAAGAGTATTAATATTTGTTTTCCCTCTCTCTTCAATCTTTTTTTCTCTCTCCATCTAAGAGCATCTCCAATGGAGATCTTTATATTTAGAGATCTCCATTGCACCTTGTTCTTCAAATTTGAAGAACATGATTAGAGCAACTCCAACCATGTTCTCCATATTTGAAGAATATGGTATTATTTTATGTATATATGTATGTATATATATATAATATATGTAATATTTTTTTTAATGTATTTTGTATATATGATAATATATATATTTATAAATTATTATTATAATTATTATTATTTTTGTATTGTTTTATTACATTCTTTTAAATAATTTAAAATAAAAATAGGCATTACATAATTGAAATGTTATGGTTACATAACTAAAAAAAATAAGCACTATATAATTCAAAAATATATATTACATTTGAAATTAAAACTAAAATTCTGGAAGGTCGTCACTTGGTTTGCTACGACTTCCGCGTGCGCTTTTCCCGTGGTGTTCTCCTTCATACTATACTATGTTATAGTCGCTTCCTCCATTACTGGCTTCCTCCGTGTTGGTCTCCTCTGAACTGAGGTCCTCCAAATTGACTTCCACCGTACTGGCTTTCTCGTTATTGGCTTTCTCGGTACTGGCTTTCTCGGTACTGTCTTCTTCCTAATTGAGATCCTCCAAATTATGGCCCTCCAAATTGAGATCCTTCATATGGGTCTCCTTCATAATGGCTTCCTCCATAACCACTACCTTCATATATGTCTCCTCCGTATTTAGTTCCTTCAAGTAATAAAGATTTTCCAAATAGTGGTTTTATAATGTTTCTACTCATAATGGCTTTTTTTGCTCGAAAATACTACCGCTCTAGAGTTTTTTTGATGCTATCCAAATCTAGCATCATAATATCGTTATCTTGTTTAGCACTCTGATGCTCTAGTCTTCTCCTTTTATTTTCTGCTTTTAACTTCAAGAGCTCTTGGATAGAAGAAATATCATTGACTCATTGTTCTTACCCTCTCTTTAAAACCTCTAAGATTTCTTCATTTTTTTAGTGTGGGTCTCAATATCATAACTCTTACCACTCAATTTTCTCCTCATCTCTTTTTCTTGCTTTTTTCCAGTGGGTCGATTGATGGAAGTTAAGATCGGAGATTCTTCTTCACTAGTACTACCACAATTCATTTCATTGATGTCTGTATTTAAGTCTATACTTCTCTATTATTTGGGAGAGTTAGAATCTAAAGTCTGTGACATGTCTATATTCTGAGAGTTCATACTTTTTGTAGACTTAGACGTATCTATTCACTTCTCTGTATTTTTCAAAATAGACCAAACATGATCAAACAAGAAGTCTTTCTTCTCTTTTGGATCGTCGCAATACAAAATTTTTGTTTGATTGATCTACAAAAATAAATTATTTTAATAATATATTAATTAATGGATTTAATATTTAAAATATAAAGAAATACTTATAATATTGAGTTCAGATGCACCGCTGGGATTTCGTAGCTCAATTTATCGAATACATCCTCGGAATTTGCTAGTCTTACTTGCTAAAAAAGACCAACGACATGCGAGAGATTTTGGATTCTCTGTCCCACGTAGAAGGTCTTGTCTTGTGAAAGATGGTTGAGATTCTTTCCCATAGCTTGTGCTCTTTTTGATTACTCCTTATAACTAGGTCTTCTGAGATCTCAAGTCAAGCATAACATAATGCTTGATCTTTTTATGAGAGAATGCTAGCATACGGTTTGCAGACATGATGAAAACTAAAGAAATACTTGAGTGCTTGATTTGGAGGAAGAGTAATGAGTATTTATAGAAGTGAGGTGTGAGTGGAGAAAGAATCCAATACTTGGGAAAAAACAAGGCTCCGAAATTGATGTATGATATGATTGATGAGACAAAAGAAATGTGAGTGGAAAAAGAATCTAAAGCTGGGAAAAAAACAAGGCTCTGAAATTGATGTATGACATGAGTGATGAGACAAAAGAAAGGTATGAGTGGAGAAAGAATCCAATGCTGGAGGAAAAAATAAGGCTCTGAAATTGATGTATAACATGATTGATGAGATAAAAGAAAGGTATGAGTGGAGAAAGAATCTAATGTTGGAGAAAAAAATTAGGCTCTCGAATTGATGTATGACACGATTGATGAGATAAAAGAAATGCGTGAGTGGAGAAAGAATCCAATGCTGAGGAAAAAAGCAAGGCTCTGGAATTGATGTATGACATAATTAATGCGTAGAAAGATATGTATGAGTGGAGAAAGAATCCAATGCTGGGGAAAAAACAAGGCTTTGGAGAAATAATCCAATGTTGGGCTCTAGTCTTCTTCTATATAAACACTACTTCTGGCCAACTACATAAACTTTCAAAACAATCGTTATAAACACTACTTCCGGCCAACCACATATACTTTCACGAACGAAAAAAATGAACTATGGAGCAGGGTCATCTCATTTGCGATCTTCATTATTTGATCAAATACTTCTCCAATTTAAAGAAGACAGATGAATGGGAGAAAGAAGATGATATTTTAGCTCGTATGTATGTCTCTAATAATGCCATAATTATAACTCAACTTCAAGATGATACGCATCCGCGACAAAGAGGATCAGTACTTGGTCACGTGGTAATCAATCGGGGGAGGATTGAAGGTAACACTAGACTTTGGAATGAATACTTCTCTGACCATCCCACATACTGGAAAATATTTTTTTAAGAAAATTTCCCATGCGAAAGAATCTTTTTCTTCATATTGTCGTTGCTGTTGAATTGCATGATAATTTTTTCATTCAAAAAAAGGATGGTGTTGGTAAACTTAGACTATTAAGCTTACAAAAATAACAGCAGCATTTCATATGTTTGTATATGGAACATTAACTGATAATTGTGATGAATACATTCAAATTGGTGAGTCAATGTGATTTAATACTTGAAGAGATTTTGTAGGGCGATTGTACAAGTGTACAAAGATGAATATTTGAGATATCTCAATGCGAATGATGTAATAAGATTATTACAGAAAGGCGAAGGACGAGGGTTTTCAGAGATGTTGGGAAGTCTAGATTATATGCATTGGCACTAGAAGAACTGCCCAACATCATGGGAAGACCAATATTCAAGACGTTATGGTGGATCAACAATCATTCTCGAGGCAGTAGCATCGTATGACTTGTGGATATGACATGCATATTTTGGCTTACCGGACTCTAATAATGATATCAATGTCTTGCAGTCGTCCAATTTATTTACCAACTTAGCATAAGGTATTACGTCTCCTACTCATTACACAATCTTGAGAAAAATTATGACGTTGGTTATTATTTAGCCGGCGGAAAATATCTGAATTGGTCAACACTAGTTCAAAATATTTCTCAGTCACAAGATTAAGAAAACAATATTTCGCAATGATGCAAGATGCATGCCAAAAAGATGTAGAAATAACATTTGGAGTTCTTCAATCACGATTTGCAATTATTAGTGGGTGTATCGTTTTTGGGGTAAACATGTGTTACATAATATCATGACAGCTTGCATTATAATGCACAATATTATTGTCGAAGACGAGCGAGATGAGAATGAATATGTCGATATTTCTACGCTGTCACCCACTCAGAATGTTGAAGAGATGGACACAAGTGAAGCCGAGAGATTTTGTTAGTTCCTAAATCAGCATAAAAAAATCAAAGATAATGATGCACATTTTGCACTTCGAGATACACACCGTAACCACCGATATTATAATTTTTGTATAGTTTTGAGCATATATTTTGCTCATTATGTTTGCTGTTTACAGGCCAAATATTTAATTAATATTGCTCTCTCACTAATCATGATGGTTAGTGGGTGGTTACTTAAGAAATGAACGACGGTAATCGTTATGGAGTGATCAAACGGCGAGGGAAGCCCGCCATGGACAGACGGGCGGATCGGCGGTGAATGCTCGTCGGCGGAGGAAAAGGCGGAGCCCGCGGCCGTGGGAGGCGGCCGGGGGAAGGGGCGGCCGACGGGAGGTGGTCGTGGGGAAGGGGCGGCCGGATGAGTCGCCCCTTGCGGGCGGAACCCGCGACCGCGAGAGGCAGCCGCAGGAGGGGGCGGTCGGGCACGCCGCCCCTTGCGGACAGAGCCCGCAGCAGCGGGAGGCAGCCGCGGGAGGGGGAGGTCGGGCATGCCGCCCCTTGCGGGCAGATCCAGTGGTCGCAGGAGGCATTCGGGGGGAAGGGGCGGCTGGGCATGCTCGCCCCTTGCGAGCAAAGCTCGTGGCCATGGGAGGTGGTCGCGGGGAAGGGGCGGTCGACCGCGAATCGCCCGGCGCAGGCAGCGATGGTTACTCGAAAGATGGGCAAAGTGGGATCGGTGCGCGGAGGATCGTGTGCGACGATCGTGTGCCCGACTGATTCTTCATTATCCCCTTTTGAATAGTGGGATAATGAGAGAGTAGGGGTGCACAAAAAAACTGATCATAACAAGTTGGGACCGGACAGGTTAGAACCGGTCCCGTTTAGGACCGTTCCGGTCCCGGACCGGTCCCAGGTGTCCCAAGGGGTCTCCCTTTTTTCATAAAAGACCGGTCCGGACCGAGACCGGTAAAAGACCGGTCCCGGACCGAGACGGTAAAAGACCGGTCCCGGACTGGGATTAGTCAAAAGACTGGTCATTTTAGAAATTTTAGTAAAAGACCGATCATTTTTAGTCAATTTATTAAAAGACCGGACAAAAGACCTGTAAAAAAAGACCGGTCCGAACCGGTCCTCCTCCAGAGGAGGAAAACCGGGACCGGTTTGGGTGGAACCGGTCCGGGACCGGTCGGTCAAAAAACCAGTCTTGTAAAAGATCGGTTCGGGACCGGACCGGCAGTCTTTTTGGAAAGGACTGTGAGGGAGTGAGTTAATTGCACTCTGATTGTTTTATAAAAGAAACTTGGCCCCATCATATTTATATTTATATATTATATATTTATACTATATTTACAAAAAAAATATAAATTATTTAGGACACTTTATAGTTAAGAAAAATATTCAACCCCATGTAATGTTTATCATCATTTTATATGATGGTATTTTGGCTGTGTCAGTATTCCGATTGTGATTGTAATCCGACCGTCACAATCATGATTCTCCGTTCCTATCAATTAATTAATATATTTATAATAAATACTCTATTAATTAATTACTTAATGTGAAAATTATTATACATAATTTTTTTATTTTTATTAAAAATAATTGTCATCAATATTTAAATTTCAATAAATTTTCGTAAAATTGTCCAAATTTTATTAATGAATTTGGATCTTTGGAGCACTACTAAAATATTTAAATTATTTTTTTTTGAAACATTTAAAATTATCAAATATAATACCGTGCCTAATTAAAAATAATAGCATATATTATAATTCATTTCAAAAAATTTACAATACAACTTCCATTCAATTAATAATACTGTGTTTATCATTTTTTTCTGTTTATAAATTTTTATCATAAAAATTCAATATATATGCACACGTATTATTCTGCGCCCAAAGACATTTTAATTATACAAATTTTATAAAAGTTGGAAAGAATCTTAAATACAGATGATTTTCACGGCAACAAAAATGCTATGGTTTAAAGAGCAGTGTTATGGTTAAAGAGCAGTGTTATGAACACATCATAATTGATTATGCACAATTAATGATTATGTACAACCCAATATTACTATCTACAGCTTATAGAATTAACCGATCAACGCCCAATCACACTATGTACAGTCCAAATTGTTATTTGCAACCAATTATCAATAAAAAAATCATTTAAGCATGTAAACAATTTTTAAAATATTAATGGTAGAAATAAAAACATTAAACAATCCCTTACACAAATTATTTGAGCCCAAAATTAATATATGAAGTCAAAAATTCTGTTTTTAACCATTTTCAGTGAAATTTTTTAACTCCCTCTTTACTATATTTCTTCAGCAACCCCTCATCCTGAAAAAATGCAATGTATATATTATGTGTTTGTGGAGTATCATAAGAATCTAGATCATTCTGGGTTTGGACAGCACTCTGAAAGTGATCCTGCACAGGTTTAGACTCCGTTTTGGGGGACTTATTTTCACCGGTCAAGTGGTTACGACCGTATGAATCGTACCTTAATTATGATTAGATTCATGCGGTCGTAACCGCTTCACCGGTAAAAATAAGTCCCCCCAAACAGAGCCTCAGGCTGCTGTAATGGAATTTATTGGATGGTGTGGCTCCAATTTAAGTTTCAAATCTGTAAATGACGAAGATACTTGGTCGAGCAAAGTAGAGCTGTGGATTTCGGGCGTCGACTGTTGTTCCTGTTTTCCGGCAGGCCTGGAGATGCAGGTGTAAAAATTTGTAAATTGCGGAAAACGGGAAACCAAACGCAGGAACACTCAACATATACGAGCTCAAGTAAGTCAGATGCAAACAGAAGAGCAAAAATCTTATATTATCAAAAAATCTTTACAAGTCGAGGCATGCATGGCGAGACATGATTCGCCGATGTACCCGATGGAAGCAAAAAAAATATAAGGCAAGAACTAGCCGCGCGGACACAAAGAGTGACCGTCGGCTCTGTTGCTACACTACGGAGTCCGCTGAATCCGCTAAGTCGCCAAACTGTAACCTAGTCGGGCGGACTGCTCGTTACTCCAACGCTAAACTTTGTCCGTTGATCTGCAAGTTGTCTAACCGCACGGTCTCCTAGCCGCCTGATCATGCGAACTGCTGTTGTCGAACTAAACAAGCCGCCAGAAACTGACGGCTTATTGAAATGGAAAATAAGTTGCAGAAGAGAAGACCGCATGGTCGCAAGTCGCGACCTGCTGCTAACCGCTGGTTGCAAACCGCAGAGTCCGCACTGTCTCTGACCGAAGTCAAAACCAAGTCCTCGGCTTTCCAGCGCTATCTGCACAACCTACACAGCACAACACGACCAAACTCTTCAAACCTCAAACCGCGCGAATAGAAAATCATGTCCGCAACAACTACTCGAGCTCACTTACTATTCATTCGATGTTTGCGTTGATGTGACAGGGGGTCCTATTTATAGGCACGGAGAGGAGTGTGATTACCGCCCTAGCCGTTAAGATCACCACCCTATCCCGCGGCGAGTACGGAGAGTATCCACACAACCGCATATGGCCAAACTGCCAACCACCAAGGTCGGATAGAAATCCTATTTGCCCTGCTTCCATAGCCAAGCCAGAACTAGAATGCCACAATAGCAGACTCTGCGGATACACTATCAGTCCGCACATAAGCAGACTCAGCTCCAGTCCTCATACACCTGCGGACACTTTTCTAGTCCGCATACTCTGAGCTCGCAAATAAGCTCAATGCTAACAGCTGCCGAGCTCGGAGGACAAAGAAAGTAGTTCGCGCAAACCGCGCGACCTCCTGGATTGAGCACACATATACTTTGTACAAACCGGACCAAGCCCACACCACCATCCATCCCTGGTGCGAACACAGCACCAACGGATACAAAGATTAGTCCGCACAAAGCCAGCGGACTCCAGAACCAGTCAGCACAAACCGACAAACTGAGCGAATAACCATACTATCCTCCCGGCTACCTCAGGGAACAGACTGCCAACCACTTCTAAGCTGACCTATCAAGCCGCCACCCTCTATTCGTATAGGCTGCGCGGACAGACCGCCCAAGCCACCCACTTTCACTTCAAAAAATTCAACACTCTCCCTTGAAGTGAGAAGTGGAGACCAGTTCTAGCAATCCACGTAACCGAGTAAATGACCCATTTGACATCGGTTTTGTAAATATGTTTGTGATGTTGTCCTTGCTCCGCACATGTTCAACCACAAGAGACCCTTTCAACACTTTCTCTCGAATGAAATGGTGTTCAATCTTAATGTACTTGGTCCGCGCGTGACAAACTGGATTTTTAACCAGTTTAAGGGTACTTTCATTGTCACCGCGTAGTAGAGTGGGACCATGCACTTCTTCATGGACATCCTCTACTAGCCTCCTGAGCCATATGGCTTCCCGAGTTGCCAAAGTAGAAGCTTTGTACTCCGCTTCCATAGTAGAGATGGACACAGAATCCTGTTTCTTGCTGCACCACGAGATACTCGCTGATCCACATGTGAAGACATAACCGGATATCGACTTCCGGTCGTCTGAATCTCCCCATAATTGGCATCTGTATAACCTTGCAGGTTGAAGTCTGTGTCTCTCCCATAAAGAAGACCCATATCAGAAGTGGACTTCACGTACTTCAGAATGCTATTTGCCGCCATTAGATGAGGCTTCCGAGGTTTCACTATATACCGACTTACTCGGCTTATAGCATATGCAGTGTCTGGCCTTGTAATCGTCAAGTAGATAAGGCTCCCCACCAGAGTACGAAACATTAAAGGATCTAGAAGTATCCTCCCCTCATCTCATCGAAGCTTGATGCCGAGATCAAGTGGAGTAGAACTACTCTTCCTTTCCCGCATGTCGAACCGCTGAACGATCCGATCCACATAGCCCCTTTGGGAAATGAGTATGCCCCTCTCTTTCCTCTCCACCTCGAGTCCAAGGAAGTGGTGGAGCACTCCCAAGTCCATCTCGAACTGAATGAATAGCTCTATCGTGAGCCTAGCCACTTCCTCCTTAGATTTTCCCGTGATGATCTTGTCATCCACGTACAGTAACACCAAAACATGAAGCTCCCCCCTCTTCTTGATGAGCAGGCTCGAATCTGAATCAAAGGCAAAATAACCGTAGAATTGGAGGTATTCTGCGATCTTCTCATATCATGGATGTGGAGCCTACTTCAAACCGTAAAGGGCCTTTTTGATCTTGCAGACGTATCCTGAATGATTTTCAGACACGTATCCTGGTGGATGAACCCATAAAGAAAAGCATTATTTGCGTCCAGTTGCCACATCTTCCAACCTTGGCAAGCCGCCAAGGCCTTCACCACCCGAACTGAAGTTATCTTTGCAATAGGACTAAACGTCTCTTCATAGTATTCTCTGTACTGCCGAGAAAATCCTTGAGCTACAAGACGAGCCTTGTACAGCTCGATGCTTCCATCTGCCTTCTTCTTCAGCTTATACACTCACTTGCATGTCACCGGAGTAATGTCATCAACCTTGGACACAAGGTCCCAGGTCTCATTTTTCTTGAGGGCAGCCATCTCTTCATCCATGGCGTTATCCCACTCCTTGACTCCAGTGACGTCTTCAAAGCTAGAAGGCTCTCGCTCGTCCAAAGGGCCTACGAAGAAACAAGTGACCAAGCTCGTCGTGTTTCCTTCGCAATAACGAGCTGGTAGTTTGATGGACCTTTTCGATCTCCGAAGAGTCTGACCCTTACTAACCACCTCTGCTGTCTCTTTTGAATCAGCTCCATTCCCGGGCAAACTTGGAGCATCGCTCCCCCTGCTTCCTGAACTAGAAGCGTCCGCCCCGGAGCTAGAAATACCTGGATCTCCCAGTGACATAGTCAGCTCCGCCAGAAGATCCTTAGCAGCATCCTCCTGCCCGCCAAACGACCTATTTTCCTGTAGCTCCACAAAGGAGCCACCTCCATATGACGTCAACTCGTCAAAGACCACATCTCTCGAAATAACGAACTTCTTCGTCACTGGATCCATACACTTCCATCCCTTCTTTTGTTCATCATAGCCCACAAAGACAAACTTTCTTACATTTGCATCTAGCTTTGTCCTGAGAGCATATGGGACGTGTACGTAGCAGGTAGATCCAAACACCCGAATATGCTCCACACTAGGCTTCTCTTTAAACATCATCTCATAAGGAGACTACATGTTGATTGGACTCAGAGGCATCCGATTGAAGATATAGGTAGCACATGACATCCCTTCCACCCAGAAGGACCTTGGAATGCCTTTGGCATGAAGCCAACACTTGCAGGTCTCCTTCAGATGACAAATATTTCACTCTGCTACTCCATTTTGTTGTGGAGTATGAGCACAAATGAGTTCCCTTTGGATGTCGTGCTTCCTGCAGAAGTTAAAGAACTCAGCTGAAACGAACTCACCTCCATTGTCTGTTCTCAACTTCTTAAATCGCAGGCCAAGCCGCCCCTCCACCAACTCCTTGAACTCCACAAACAAATGGAACGCGTCCAACTTCTCATTCATGAAATACACCCAAGTATACCTCAAGTAGTCATCAATCAACACCAGCATGTATCTGCTGCCTCCAAGGCTAGCCGTGACGGGCGGCCCTATCAGATCACCATAGATACACTCTAATGGTGCTTTTACTTTTGGTATGCGACTTGTCAAACGGAAGACGATAAGCCTTACAATATTGACACCCCGCGCAGAGATGACCATCGCCGAAAGATGACAACTTAGGCAAGTCTTTCATAAGGCTCTTCACTGTCATGACTTTCAGCTTGTCCATCCCGACGTATCACAGCTGCTCATGTCAGATAGTATCACTATTATTAGCCCTCATCCGATCAACATAAGAACTTATTGATATCACAAACAAGTCTCTTACCCTTCTCCCTACATGAGCAAAGTCAGCCTTAACCACTGACACATTGCGGGGAAACTTCACTTCAGTTGGGCCAAACAGAACGTGATAGTCTATGTCTACTACATTGGTCACTGAGAAGAGGTTCTTCTTCATGCCCGGTACGTGATATACACTCCTTAAGTTGAGTGGACCTTTATCACTACCTAAAGAAACAACACTCTTCTTCTCGATTGCATCAAATGTATCATCAGCAGTTATGATAGCTTCATTACCTGAGAATGTTCGCAAAAAAGAGGACTTTGACTCGTCCCCGGTAAGGTGGTGACCACACCCCGAGTCCACTATCTAGTCATCTTTGCAGTCAATGGAGGACAAGAAACGGACACACGTGCCCGCCATGAATGCATTTCCCCATCCAGCTTCTTCAGTACTGGAACCAGCTTCCTCTTTATTTGCAACATGTCCTAGTTGCACCTTGACCGTGTGGTCCCTCTTGAAGTGACATGGCTAGTTGCACCTGTAGCACTTAAGCCAATCCTTCTTCTTCTTACAGTCACGCTTAGGAGCAGCACTCCTCTCTTACTGATAAGAAGTTGAAGGACCATCACCAACATCAATCTTCTTCTTCTCTCATCTCTTCTTATTTCCTTAGAAGAGCGACTCACTACCTCCTTCAAAGATAATGACTCCAGCCATTTGTCCAGCTAAGCTCTCCTACAAAGCTAGCAGGTTCTCCAACTCCAGCAAAGATGGCTGAGTGACCCAGCCTTGAACAGAAGTAACAAATGTCACATACTCCTTCCGCAAATCGCGGATTATGTGACTTTTCAGCTTCGCTTCCGAGATAGGCTCATCAGAGTCCAACACTAAAATCTCAGCGCACAAGTTCTTCATCTTCAAGACGAACGTTGAGATGGACATATCTCCTTGAGTGGTTCTCGTCAACTCATTTTCCAGAAATTGTAACCTTGTTACATTCTTCCTATTGAACAACCTATCGAGGAAAGTCAAAATCTCAGCAGCAGACCGACATGCTATAATGTGGTCGAAGAGTTCCGGTGAGATAGCCCGCTTGAGAGTAAACTCTGCTTTCACATTTATCTTCCAACAAGCTCTCACTGCATCAACACCCACAGCAGCAGTAACCTCTTGTATTTTATCTTCGCAGACGACCTTCCACAAGTCCTCGCCCAGAAGGTAGCTTTCCAAACACAACTTTCATTTTTTTAAATTAGTCGATATAAGAAGCTCGATTCCAAGACCACTTACGAAACCACCTTCCATTTAGGGCTGAGCATATTATTCGAAACTCAAAAATCGCTCGAAAATCGTTCGAAAATTGAGCCGAATCGGAATCGGTTAAAATTGATTCGACTCAATTTGAGTCGATTCAATTTGACTCGAATCAGATTTCGAGTCGATTTCGAGCCAGCCCTGAATCGCTCGAAATATGATTCGAATCAACTCCAATTAATTAAAAAAATTATGTATTTATTAATATATTCTTATTTTAAGATTAAAAATAACAAAATTTAAACCTAAATAAAGAGAATGAAGTCTAAAACGAAAAATTGCTAAATTTCGGACCGACTTGATTCGATTTCGAGCCGACTCGATTCGATTTCGAGCCGACTCGATTCGATTTCGAGCCGACTCGGAATCGAGCCATTTCGAGTCGAGCCGACTCGACTCGAAATCAATTTCAATTTCGAGTCGATTTCGAGCCGAGTTCGAGTCAAAAATTTCGATTTCGAGCCGAGCCAAAATCGCTCGAACTCGACTCGATATCAACCCTACTTCCATTGCACTAATCCTAGTTCATTTAGACTCCCGGAAGCAATAAAGCAAACTGATGGTTGATCACTGCTCAGCCTCTGTTCACTCTGATACCATGTAAAAATTTGTAAATTGCGGAAAACGGGAAACCAGGCGCAGGAACACTCAACCTATCCGAGCCCAAGTAAGCCAGATGCAAACAGAAGAGCAAGCATCTTGTATTATCAAAAAATTTTTACAATGCGAGGCAAACATGACGAGACATGATTCGCCGAAGTACCCGATGAAAGCAGAAAAAATACAAGGCAAGAACTAGTCGTGCGGACTCAAAGAGTAATCACTGGCTCTGCTGCTACACTACGGAGTCCGCTGAATCCGCCAAGCCGCCGAACCACAACTAGAGCTGTCACGGTTCTGGTTCAGTTTTCGGTTCTACTAAAACCATGAACCGAATCACTAAGGTAACAGTTCTTCATATTAGAACCAAAATCTTATTTGGTTTGACCGATTCCAGTTCTGGTTCCGGATCCAGCTTAATTTTTGGAACCGTCGTGACAACGGTTCCGGTTACAGTTCAACAAGAACACAAACCAAACCAACCACTATCGGTTCGGTCCGGTTCCATGCGGTTCGATCTGGTTCCAACTAAAACCAAAATCAAACTTGGCGGAATAAAATAAAAGCGGGTTGCAAATAGTAAAACTCAAACAACATCGAAATAGAATTAATTTTGTTGCGCACTTCTCGACGGTCTTTTTCACGATCTGTGGGATAGTATCAATTGTCATCCTACGCGTGTAGATTTGCCATGAATTCTTAGTTGGCTTGCGCACGTCTCGTCGACATACTCAATCGTAACAACCGCCTACAATTAGTTGTCTTTCATGATTACTAATAAATAGTAATTGTATATCTTCTATATTTTTTAAAATAAAATATTTCAAAAAAATATGTAAGTAAAATTGAAAATATATTATATAACTATATAAAAATAAAAAAATGCACTGCAAAAATTAACTTCAAACCGCACCAATGTCAAACCATACCATACGATTTTTATGCAGTGAAGTTTTATTCGATCCAAAATCGACCCCTTTAGTGCGATCGCGGTTTGAGTTCAAACTGCATCAACTTCACTCGTGATAATAAGTATAAATATTATAGAAAAATTATAAAATAATAACAGTATAATAATAATAAACGGGTTACGGTTCGGTTCTACTTGGGTCCGATTCGGATCGGGCCTAAAAATCTTGAAACCGCTTGAGACTTGTATGTCGTGGTTCCAGTTCTGGTTCCAGTCCGAATAATAAAATGTAAGAACCACACCCGGACCAATGTTGTTCACGGTTCCAAAATTCAAACTGGAACCCGAATAATTTACGAACGGTTCGGTCTGGTTCTTTGCGGTTCCTGTTCGGTTTTGGTTCGGTTTGCGGTTTTCGGTTTTAAGTGACAGCTCTAACCACAACCTAGTTGCGCGGACTGCTCGTTATTCCAACACTGAACTCTGTCTGCTGATCTGCAACTCGCCTAACCGCACGGTCGCCTAACTAGCAGATCACGCGAACTACTGCTACCGAACAGAACATGCTGCCAGAAACAGACAGCTTATTGAACTGGAAAACAAGTTGTAGAAGAGAAGACCGCCTGGTTGCAAGCCGCGACCTGCTGCTAACCCTTGATTGCAAACCGCAGAGTCTGCACTGTCCCTGACCGAAGTCAGAACCAAATCCCTGGCATTCCAGCGCTATCCACACAACCTGCACAGCACAACCCGGTCAAACTCTTCAAACCGCGTGAATAGAAAATCTTGTCTGCAGCAACTACCCAAGCTCACTTAACGTTCATTCGATATGTGTGTTTATGTGACAGGGGGTCCTATTTATAGGCACGGAGAGCAGTGTGATCATCGCCCTAGTCGATAAGATCACCACCATATCCCGCGGCGAGTACGGAGAGTATCCACACAACCGCAGATGGCCAAACCGCCAACCACCAAGACCGGATAGAAATCCTATCCGCCCTGCCGCCACAGCCAAGCCAGGACTAGAACGCCACAATAACAAACTCTGCGGATACACCATCAGTCCGCACACAAGCAGACTCAGCTCCAGTCTGCATGCACCTGCGGATACTTCTCCAGTCCGCATACTCCAGGCTCGGAAATAAGCATAAGGCTAACTGCTGTCGAGCTCGGCGAACAACGAAAGCAGTCCACGCAAACTGCGCGACCACCTGGATTGAGCACACCTAGACTTAGTACAAACCGTTCCAAGCCCACACCACCAGCCATCCCTAGTGCGAACACAGCACCAGCGGATACAAAGATCAGTCCGCACAAAGCCGGCGGACTCCAGAACCCGTCTGCACAAACCGGCAAACAGAGCGGATAACCATCATATCCGCCCGACTAGCTAAGGGAACAGACTGCCAGCCACTTCTAAGTCGGTCTGTCAAGACGCCACCCTCTGTCCGTACAGGCCGCGCGGACAGACCGCCCAGGCCGCACACTTTTACTTCAAAAAATTCAACATCAGGGGCGGGAGGAGAAGGAAAATGGGGGAATCGGCCGCTAGAGGATGGTTTCGGGGCAGCGACGGTGGGCGATCGGGATTGGGGAAGAGGAAGTGTGAAACGACAAAACCTAATTCTCTGATCGGGAGTGGGGAAGGCGACGACCGTAGTAGCAATGGGGGAAGATTAGGGAATCGAAAGCTGAAGTACGTTATCGGGCGGCGACAGTTGGCGATCGGGAGTGGGGAAGAAGAAGTGCGAAACGGCTTCCCTAACTCGGCGATGGGGAGTGGGGGAGGCGATGTGCAAGATCGGGGTGGGCTGTCCTTAGGGTTTTTTTTTTGTAACGAAAATATGTATTTTAAAGTTGTTTATTTTACTTGAATGATGTGTCCATAGTCAAAAAAAGATATGTCTATAACACCGCTCTAATTAAACATTCAATTCACACCGCTAATACTCCGAGGCTCCGTTTGGCACGGAGGTGGCTATTGTAAACCAATGGGTTAGATCGTCATTCGTTAATGATCAAATAACAAACATCATTAGTTTGAACATAAATTGAATGAAGTTCATTAAGTGAGCGTTAAGTTCATTAAGTGAGCGTTAACGAATGACAATTTAATCCACATGAACTACATGACCGCCACCACTGTGCCAAACAATTCCTAAAACATCTTTTTTTTTTTTGAACAGAAACACCTTCTATTATTTCTCATCCCTCCTTTGTTAATACTAATCTCATTCACACCGCTGCAACTCCCAACGTCAAAACAAACAGACACTTGGCCCAATAAGCTTGAACCGCACTGAGCTAGCCAGTAGAACTAGACCGGCTCGGCCTAGCCGGCACAGCATGTGAAGGAAATGCCAGCTGTCATGCAAGCAATATTAAAAATGTATTATATTAAATAATAATTAATATGTGATTCGTCCTCATCACGGTAGTAGTAGATGGGGTTACAGCTAATAGTTGCAACTAACAAATTCGGGCATGGCTCAACTAATCCAACCTCCCGATAGTGATGCCATTAAAATTTTGATCCACAAATCCAGCAACTCCGTCATCAAACTATTTGATTTTTAGGCTCTATTTATTTGTGTGTTTCGCTGTTCCGTTTTGGGCAAACGCCGCCTGAAGGGGTAAACAACAACCTCCGGCGGCGTTTGCTCAGTTTCCATCAGCTCGCCTTGAGAAACGCCTCAAAAAACTTCGTTTGGAGCAGCCACCTCCCCCCTCCGATTAGAACACTCCGTTTCCACCCGCCGGATCGGCCCGCCACCGGCCACCGCCGAACCAAATTGAGCCTTAATTAATTAATTAATTGCTATTTAGTAATTAATTCAATTTGCATGCATCTATATGGAATGCTAGCTTATAGGAGATATATATTTAATTATTTATGCACTACTAGCGTAACATGCAGCCTGCTTCACTAGCTCACTCAGATTCAAGTCGGGTACAATATTTACAAATAGCGTTAATTTGACTAGGGCGAAGAGTTGCTTCGATCCAAAATACTTGAATTTGGGTGTTTTGTGTTTTGGCCAGTAATGGATGAATGAGTTGGACGCGCTCTCGAAATTTAAGAGTCGGTGGAGGCGTGCAGATTTTTTTAGGTGATGGACGCAGGGGCGGATCCAGGAAATTTGACTAGGGGGGCCCAATCAAAAGGCGGAGATTTTTTTTTATGATCGACTTCTATACCAAAATTTGCACATGTAGAGATATCACAATTGGATCATAAAAAAGAATTATTTCTTATTGTAGCTTATCTATTTAGAGACACTTGAGCTTAGTCTTTTATCAGTTATTAGAAAAATAGAATATTTTGTGATGCTGGTTTGATCTTTGTTGCAGTATACATAATAATAATTTTTCAATAATTTGAGATATAGTAATTTAAAAAGTATTAGCAATTCCATTTGAATTGTTTGTTCAGGTGTTCAGGTTAAAAATTTGTGTGATGAAGTAAATAAATCCAAAAATATATATGTTGATTGCAATGAAAATATTTAAGATGACTTCATTGCTATAAAATATGAGTTGCAATAAAAGTGTAAAGTGTTATCATTATTATTTAAACATTCGACTGGTCACATTGTCGTCATCATTCGTCAACACCCCTAAGAACTTATGAAAGTTCCTCTTTAAAGTAAGAGAAGTTCATATTAAAACGAACTCAAAATAAAAGTGTGGACGCATGCTCCTGCAGAGAATGAGAATTTTAACAAGGGGAATCCAAACTATTCAAAAGTTAAAGAAACACGTAGTCAAAATTCATTGGCTTTGATCTCGTGTATTCTTAGGGTGTAATAAAGGAGACACTGAGAAAATAAATAAGATTACAGAAGTTAAGTAAAGAAGACGTCGTGTTATATCGTGTTGAAAATGACGATTGTGTTTCTTTCAGAGATTTCAAAGAAGCTATGAGTAAAGAAAAAAGTGGAATTCGCAGGGTCAAAATTGTTTGCAGCTATCTTAACAAAATTTATATATGTTATCCCTATAAAAATTAATTAAACCAGTTGCATCTCATGTCAACTTTCTCATCTTTCAACCAAAAATTTTTTAAATGTTTTCATCTTTATGAGCTCTTTTCTCCCTTATTCGGACACCGTTTTTGACGTATAAGTAGTCAAAATTCATTGGCTTGACGAGAGGAACACAAATTCATCATCTATTTTACCAAAATCTTTGGGGGGGGGGGGGGGGGCGGGCCCCCGTCGGCCCCCCCTTAGATCCGCCCCTGAATCATGGACGTGATAGAGGATCATCATTGATGGGGTCTTCTTGGAGCGCTAAATGCATTCCCGTGCATGAGGTGTGGGTATCAGGTAAAATTTCTCATCATTATGATGCAAATAGTAAAAATTCACACATAATGTGGTGCAAATAGTAAATTTTCCCATCATTTGGGTGCAAATAGTAAAATTACTCGTCATTGAGGACAAATAGTAAATTTTCCCATCATTGGGGTGCAAGTAGTAAAATTTCTCATCATGAGAGTGCAAATAGTAAAATTCATCATCATTAGGGTCCAAATAGTCAAAGACGATTCAATTTAGTCAAAGACGATCCATGACAAAACAAGCAAGCAGCGTCCGCCTCCAAGCAATAGTCAAAGATTCCAGAGCATCCAGTGCGTGAAGCTCCCAACAGCAATGAGTTAAGTACTAAGCTCCGTGAGTGGTGGCCTGTCACCCCTCCCTTCCGAGCAGCTCTCTCTCTCTCTCTCTCAAATTGTAACGAGAGGCGGTCTGTCGCGCTCGAGTTCTTCAACAAAACCATGTACAACAATCAACAAATTGTGGAAGTTTGATCGACACAGATCCAACCACGTGATTTTCACCTCTTTACGGGGTTTTCCACGTAAAAAAATCAATTTGTCAGCTTTTCTTTCCATTTGATTGTTTGCGCACTCGACCGCTCCCGGGCTACGACGGTTCAATTTAGTCCGGTTTACCGGAGCCCCGAGTGATCCGCAACAATCACTGGCGTAGTTTTTTTCGCGTTACCCATGGAAAACAAATATCCTTAGGCTAAGCCTAAAACTCGAGCAGACCGCGGATATTCAACCTATCTGCACGACTACCTCTTAAGGACACACCACCAGGCCGCAACATCAGACCGCTCACACCGCACCACCAGTCCGCAAGACTGTCTGTCCAGGCCGCGCGGTCTGCCTGATCAACCCCCACTTTCATTTCAACAATTTCAACAGTTTCTTCTAGCATACACAAGTTGACCGTGGGGACATATCTTTGATCATTTTGCGAGATCTTGCACAATTTGTTCTCCAAGCTCAAAGGGGACGAATTAGTTGAATCTATTGAAATTTGTGAAGCGAAAGTGGGTGATCGGGCAGTCCGTGCGACCTGGGCGGACTAACCGCGCGGACTGATGATGCAGTCTGGCGGTCTGGTGTTGGCGACCTGTGGAGTTCTTGTGGCTGCTGTACGGGTTAAGATCCGCGGACTGAGTATGAGTTCGGCAGTTGGTTGCTGTTGGCGGTTTGCAGGTTGGAGTCTGCGGACTGTGCGGACTGTTGTTGTAGAGTCAGCGAGATCGGCGTTGGTCTGGTCTCGAGTTGCCGTGGTGAGACGCATTCTTTGTGGCGGACTGGCCTTGGAGCTGGCGATCTGATTTGGTGTCCGCCGAGCTCATGCCAAATGTTTGGCGGGTTGGACTTGGTCACACATCGTGATAAGTCCAGGGTGTCCGCATAGTCTGTTGTTGACCGGGCAATCTGCTTGTTGGTCATGGACGTGTGCTGCGGGCTGATGCTGTGTTCGGGTGTCCGCATTGTCCGCTGTGACCGGACGGTCTGCCTGTTGGTCGTGGACAAGTTGTGGGCTGCTTCGGTGTTCACAGAGTCCGCTAAGTCCGCTGTGACCGGGCGGTTTGCCTGTTGGTCATGGACTTGTGCTTGCGGACTGATGTAGTGTCCGCTACTCTGTGCGGACTATCATCTCGCCTTGGTCTTGACAGTTTCGGCTGATGTCCATCCTTGTCCATGCGGACTGGGCGGACTGCCTTGTGCAGACTGGCCTCTAGCTAGCAGGTCTGCTATGGCGACAGTCTTACGCTTGGCGGTTAGCGGTCTGTCCGCGAGTCCGGCATTGGTAATGCGGACAATGCGGATTCGGCGGACTGGCGGTGCTAACTGGGATCAAGGGGCGGTTAGCCTATCTCATAGGGCGGTGACCACACTCCTCACCCCGCCTATAAATAGCCCCCCCCCCCCCCCGACATTTCATTTGTAACGGAGTGAACAGTAAGTTGAACTTGGATTAAGTGTTGCGGACTCGGTTTTCCTATCCACGCGATTTGAGCAGACCTAACTGGTTGTTGTTTGCAGGTGTCGCGACTAGCACTATAAAGCCAGGAGTTTGGTTTTGACTTTGGTCAGGCTCAGTGAAGTTTGCGAACTGTTTTCGGCGGTTTACTAATTTTCTCTCTGCTTCAATTTTCCAAGTTTAATAACCTGTCCGCCGGACTCAGCAGTTAGGCGATCTGTTCTCCAGTTCGGTAGCAGTAGTAGTTCAACGAATAACAGTGTGTCTGCGCGACCTCGCGGTCTCGGCGGACGCAGTTGTTCAGTTCAGCTTCAGCAACAGTTAGGGTGGTCTCTGCGACTTCTGCGGACAGGCGGTCTCGGCGGTCTCCAGTGTTCTATCCGCCCGAATTGATTCTTGTTCTTTTTCTTCTTTCTCTAGTGTACTGGCGAAATCATGTCTCGCCATGTATACCTCGCTCTATAAAGAAGATTGATATATACAAGATGTGCTTGTCTCTATCTTTGCATCTGGTTGATTGAGTTACTTCCTAGTTTCCGCTTGGTCAAGTTGTGATATGGATAGTTCTGTAGATATTAATTTGGTGTTTAGACTATCTTGCTGAGCTTCTTGAGAAAATTCAACATGGTATCAGAGGGAGGTTCAGTTGCTTGAGTGGTGATCAACGTTTGCTTGAGTGGTGATCAACGTCTGATTGAGTGGTGATCAACGTTTGATTGTGCTCTGTGCTTCTGGGAACTTAATCAGATTTACTGCAATGGACGGAGGTTATGCAAGGGGTCTGGGAATTGAGCTTTTGACGCCAACTAACTTCAAGAAGTGGAAGTCGTGTATGAAAAGCTATCTTCTAGGTGAGGAGCTGTGGGAGGTTGTCGGTGGTGATGACCAGGTGGAAATTACAGCTGAGTTTGGAACTACTGAGCAGGTGAGAGTTTGGAGGAAGACTAATGCAAAGGCAGAGTTTACTCTCAAACGGGCTGTCTCACCGTAGCTGTTTGATCACATCATTGGATGTGAATCTGCTGCTGAAATTTTGACTTCCTTTGATGGGTTGTTCAACAGAAAGAATGTAGCTATGTTATAGTTCCTGGAGAATGAGTTAGCTAAAGCAACTCAAGGAGACCTCTCCATCTCAAAATACTTCTTGAAAATGAAGAGCTTGTGTGCTGAGCTATCAACGCTTGATACGGATGAGCCTATTTCTGAGGCTAAGCTGAAAAGGCACATAATCCACGGCTTGCGGAAGAAGTATGTGGTCATTGTTACTTTAGTTCAAGGCTGAGCAACTCAGTCATCTTTGCTGGAACTTGAGAACCTGCTTGCTTCGCAGGAAAGTTTGGCCAGGCAGATGACTGGAATTACTATTTCTGATTGTTGCAATGAAGCTCTGTTTATTGTGAAGAAAAAGAAGAGATGAGAAGGGAAGAAGAAGAAGATCGCGGCTGAAGATGTGCCTTCAACCTGTAATCATTAAGAGAGGAGCTCTGCTCCTAAGAAGGTTTGGAAGAAGAATTTTAAGTGCTATAGGTGTCATCAGCCGGGTCACTTCATGCGTGACTGTAAGGTCAAGCTGCAGCCTAGGAATGCTGCAGGCAAGTAGGAAGCTTGCTCTAGTACTGAGGAAGCTGACTGGGGTAGAGCCTTCATGACGGGCACTTGTGTCCGTGTCTTATCAGTCATCGACTTTGAAGACGACTGGATCGTGGACTCTGGGTGTGGTCATCACCTCATCAGAGACAAGTCAAAGTTCTCCTCGTTGCAAACTTACTCAGGTAACGAAGCCATCATTACTGTTGATAATATTGTTCATACTGTAGAGAAGGAGGGTGTAGTGTCTGTGGGTAGTGATCAGGTTCCACTCACATTAAGGAGTGTCTATCACGTACCGGGCTTGAAGAAGAATCTCTTCTCGGTAATCAACGTAGTAGATGCAGTATATCAAGTTCTCTTTGATAAAACAGAAGTGAAGTTTCTTCGCAACGTATCTGCGGTTAAAACTGATGTTGCTCACGTTGGAAGGAGAGTAAAAGACTTGTTTTTTCTTGCAACAAGCTCCTATGTTGATCGGATGAGGGCTAACGATAGCGCTGCTATTTGGCATGAGAGATTGGGGCATGTATGGATGGATAAGCTGAAAGCTATAGCAAGCAGGAGCCTTGTGAAAGGCTTTCCTAAGCTGTCATCCTTTGGCGATGGTCACGTTTGTGCAGGTTGTCAGTTCAGCAAGGCTCATCGTCTTCCGTTTGATAAATCTCAAACAAGGAGCAAGAAACCACTAGAGTGTATCCATGGTGACTTGATGGGACCAACCGCTACTGCTAGCCTTGGTGGGAGCAGATACATGCTGGTTTTGATTGATGACTATTCAAGGTACACTTTGGTGTATTTTATGAATGAGAAGTCAGCTGCTTTCTAGTTGTTTGTGGAGTTCAAGGAGCTGGTAGAGGGCCGGCTTAACCTGCGGATCAAGAAGTTCAGAACGGACAGCGACGGAGAATTTCTCTCCTCCGAGTTTTCTAATTTTTGCAACAAGCACGGGATCCAGAGAGAGCTTACTTGTGCTCACACTCCACAATAAAATGGAGTAGCGGAGAGGAAGATCTGTCATTTGACGGAGACCTGCAAATGCTGGCTCCATGCCAAGAGTATCCCAAGGTCCTTTTGTGCGGAGGGAATGTCTTGTGCAGCTTATGTCATCAATCGGATGCCTCTCTGTCTGATCAACATGAAGTCTCCTGCCGAGATGATGTTCAAGGAGAAGCCAAGCGTGGAACACCTTCGGGTGTTTGTTTCAACTTGCTATGTGCATATCCCGGATGTATTAAAGACAAAGCTTGATGCAAAGGCAAGGAAGCTTGTCTTTGTAGGCTATGATGAGCGAAAAAAGGGATGGAAGTGCATGGATCCTGCGACAAAAAAGTTTGTTGTATCAAGAGATGTGGTCTTTGATGAACTGACGTTGTATGGAGGAAGCTCGGTTGATCTAATAGAGAGCAAGGTTGATGAAGAGAGGGTGGTTGCTGAAGTTCTTCAAGAGGAGCTTGCTGTTTCACCAGCAGCTCCTGTTGCTTCAAGCTCTACGACAAAAGCTTCTGGGTCGGGAAGCAGGGGCAGCGATGCTCCAAGTGTGTTCAGGAATGGAGCTGAGCCTGAAGAAGCAACGGAGGTGGTGAGCAAGGAGCAGCCCCTACGGAGATCAAAGAGGGTTATCAAGCCTCCAGCTCGCTACTGCGAAGGGAATGCAGTGAGCTATGTCTCATGTTTCTTTGCAGGTCCTCTTGATGAGCGAGAACCTTCAATCTTTAATGAGGCCACTGGAGTCAAGGAGTGGGAAGATGTCATGGGAGAGGAGATGGCTGCTCTCAAGAAGAATGAAACCTGGGACCTTGTGCCCAGGGTTGATGGCATTACTCCAATGACTTGCAAGTGGTTGTACAAGTTGAAGAAGAAGGCTGATGGGAGCATTGAAAGGTACAAGGCTCACCTTGTTGCTCGAGGATTCTCACAGCAGTATGGAGAGGACTATGAGAAGACATTTAGTCAAGTTGCAAAGATGACTTCGGTTCGGGTGGTGATCGTCTTGGCTGCTTGCCAAGGATGGAGGATGTGGCAGCTTGACGTAAAGAACGTCTTTCTTTACAGGGAGATTGATAAGGACATATTCATGGATCAGCCGCTTGGTTTTGTCTCTGAAGTTTATCCGGATTACGTCTGCAAACTCAGGAAGGCTCTCTACGGGTTGAAGCAAGTATGAGAAGATAGCAGAATACCTCCAATTCTGCAGATATCTTGCTTCCAACTCGGATTCAAGCTTGTTCATCAAGAAGAAGGGGGAGCTTCAAGTCTTGGTCCTGTTGTATGTTGATGAAATGATCATCACAAGGAATTCAGAGGAGGAAGTAGCTAGGCTCAGGGCTGAGCTTGCTATTCTCTTCGAGATGAAAGACTTGGGAGAGCTTCATCACTTTCTTGGTCTTGAAGTGGAGAGGAAGGAGAACGGTATTCTCATTTGCCAGAAAGGTTATGCTGATCGTATTGTGAACCGTTTCGGCTTGAGTGAAGGAAGGTTTGCTCTACTCCTCTAGATCAAGGGTTGAAGCTTCGGAGAGATGAATGAAGGATTCTTCCTGATCCTTTAGTGTTCAGAGCTCTTGTAGTGAGCTTGATCAACCTGACGATTACGAGACCAGACATTGCTTACGTTGTTGGTCGAGTAAGTCGGTTTATGGCAGAGCCAAGGAAGTCTCACCTGGTGGCGGCAAATAATATCTTGAAGTATGTCAAGACGACTTCTGATATGGGACTCCTTTATAGGAGGGACTCGGGTTTTTCTTTGCTAGGATACACGGATGCTGATTATGGTGGTGATTCGGATGATTGAAGATCAAGTTCAGGTTATGTGTTCACTTGTGGATCAGCGAGCATCTCGTGGTGTAGCAAGAAGCGGGACTCGGTGTCCTTCTCTACTACGGAAGCTGAGTATAAGGCTTCGGCCTTGGCTGTTCGAGAAGATATCTGGCTGAGGAGGCTAGTAGAGGACGTCCATGAGAAAGTGCAAGGTCCTACTTTGCTCCGAGGAGACAATGAGAGTGCTCTTAAACTGGTGAACAATCCAGTTTGTCACGCAAGGACCAAGCATATTGAGATTGAGCACCACTTCACAAGGGAGAAGGTGTTGGAAGGATCTCTTGTGGTCGGACATGTTCGGAGTGAAGATAACTTTGCTAACATCTTCACGAAGCCGTTGTCGAAAGGGCCTTTCCAGCGACTTCGAGGACTACTGGGGTTGATCACCACTTCTCACTTCAAGGGGGAGTGTTGAAATTTGTGAAGTGAAAGTGGGTGATCGGTCAGTCCGGGCGGCCTGGGCAGACTGACCGCGCGGACTGATGATGCAGTCTGGCGGTCTGGTGTTGGCGACCTGTGGAGTTCTGATGGCTGCAGTGCGGGTTAAAATCCGCGGACTGAGTATGAGTTCGGCAGTTGGTTGTTGTTGGCAGTTTGCAAGTTGGAGTCCGCAGTCTTCGCGGACTGCGCAGACTGTTGTTGTAGAGTCCGTGAGATCGGCGTTGGTCTGGTCTCGAGTTGCGGTGGTGAGCCGCATTCTTTGTGGCGGACTAGCCTTAGAGCTGGCGATCTGATTTGGTTTCCGTCAAGCTCATGCCAAATGTTTGGCGGGTTGGACTTGGTCACACATTGTGACAAGTCTAGGGTGCCCGCATAGTCCGCTGTTGACCGGGCGATCTGTCTGTTGGTCGTGGACATGTGCTGCGGGTTGATGATGTTTTCGGGGTGTCTGCATTGTCTGCTATGACCGGGCGGTCTGCCTGTTGGTCGTGGACAGGTTGCGGGCTGCTTCAGTGTTCGCAGAGTCAGCTAAGTCCGTTGTGACCGGGCGGTTTGTCTGTTGGTTGTGGACTTGTGCTTGTGGACTGATGCAGTGTCCGCTACTCTGTGCGAACTGTCATCTCGCCTTGGTCTTGATGGTTTCGGCTGATGTCTGTCCTTGTCCATGCGGACTGAGCAGATTGTCTTGTGCAGATTGGCCTCTAGCTAGCAGGTCTGCTATGGCGGCAGTCTTGCGCTTGGCGGTTAGCGGTCTGTCCGTGAGTCCGGCATTGGTAATGCGGACAATGCGGATTCGGCGGACTGGCGGTGCTAGCTGGGGACAAGGGGCGGTTAGCCTATCTAACAGGGCGGTGACCACACTCCTCACCCCGCCTATAAATAGGACCCCCACGACACTTCATTTGTAACGGAGGGAACAGTAAGTTGAACTCGGATTAAGTGCTGCGGACTCAGTTTTCCTATCCGCACGGTTTGAGCAGACTTAACTGGTTGCTGTTTGCAGGTGGCGCGGCTAGCACTGTGAAGCCAGGAGTTTGGTTTTGACTTCGGTCAGGCTCAGTGAAGTTTGTGAACTATTTACGGCGGTTTACCAGTTTTCTCTCTGTTTCAATTTTCCAAGTTCAAAAACATGTCCGCCGGACTCGGCGGTTAGACGATCTGTTCTCCAGTTCTGTAGCAGCAGTAGTTCAGCGAATAACGGTGTGTCCGCGCGACCTCGCGGTCTCGGCAGACGCAGTTGTTCAGTTCAGCTTCAGCAGCAGTTCGGGCGGTCTCTGCGACTTCTGCGGACAAGCTGTCTCGACAGTCTCCAGTGTTCTGTCCGCCCGAATTGATTCTTGTTCTTTTTTTGCTTTCCCTAGTGTACTGGCAAAATCATGTCTCGTCATGTATATCTCGCTCTGTAAAGAAGATTGATATATACATGATTTGTTTGTCTCTGTCTTTGCATCTGGTTGATTGAGTTACTTCCTGGTTTCCGCTTGGTCAATTTGTGATCTGGATAGTTCTGAAGATATTAATTTGATGTTTAGACTATTTTGCTGAGATTCTTGAGAAAATTCAACAAAATCTTCTTCAAATCTTCTACTATTAATAAAGCCTTTGGATGTAAGGCGAAAAGAAGAAAGCTGTTGCGGAGTACTGCACGACCGACCCTTGCGATCTTCTAATTGCCAGAGGCTCGTCGGATCAATCCGGCGGCTACAATTCCAATCGTTCAACCCATTTTTGAACGATTGGAATTGTATCGATGAGTCGGAAGGCACTACTGGCATCTTATCTAGGTCCATAATATATCTAAGGCATCAAATAATATATAATTATGATGACTTCTACTTGACGTTATAATATAATAAATTTACACTTTAATTTTAAATAATCAGTTCAAAGAAAATTAAAATGCTTTGACCGTTGTTCCAGCCACATAGTATGCGAATGATTTTTTTGGGGGGCAAAATTCTAAGCTTTGACTGATATCCGGGACCGTTCAAGAGTCAAATGTCACTTACCAATTTTAGTTGAATAAAAATATGTAAATAATTATAAAAATCGATCTCATATAGCAAAGTAACAAACTCTCTTTTACTATACGCAGATAAATACATTACATTACAACCGCCATTTGTTTTACTTTCTCTATGCATAGCTTTCGTGTAATACTAATTAATTCAATGTAAAGTCTAAAATATATATTACTTTTATTTTCTAAAATTCTATAAATTGTCACGCTCTTATAAGAAAAATTTTATGAGGGATGCTTTTTTTAAGCTCAATGCAATATTTTTTGTGTAAAGGCATGACATTAGTGTGTGTCCCGACTCGTTAAAAGGGGGTGGTTTAGTCTCACATCGTCTAGCGTACTCCTTTGTTCTGGGTGTATAAGTGAGGTGACCATTGCTTCCCTAACCGCATGGTTTTGGGGAGTGATGTCACAATGCTTTACATGGTATCAGAACGACAGAGATTTTTGCAGTCATAAGCTAATAGGATTTACGTACCGGAGATAAAGAAAAACTTGCTTTTGGTGACCAATGTGGTTGATGTTTGTTTTCACGTTCTGTTCGGTTCAACAGAAATGAAGTTCTTAAAGAACTTGTCAGCAGTAAAGACTGATGTTACTCACATTGGGAGAAGGGTAAATGACTTGTTCGTTCTTTCGAGAAGTTATGTTGAGAAAATGAAGACAAACGACGGCGCTGCTATCTAGCATGAGAGGATTGAGCATGTATGGATGAATAAACTGAAGGTTATGACGGCACAGAGCCTAGTGAATGCATTGTCTAGTCTTTCCTCCCTAGGCGACAGTCATGTTTGTGCGGGATGTCAATGTGGAAAGACACATCGCCTTCCATTTCACAAGTTGTTGTCCAGGTGCAAGACACCTTTTTGAGTGCAATCATAATGACTTGATGGGATCGTGCCTCACTCCCTCATGTTCAGGTAACAAATACATGATTGTCTTTGTTAATGACTTCACCGGGTATGCTTGGGTGTAGTTTGTGAAAGAGATGTCAGAAGTTTTTGAGAAGTTCTTGGAGTTCAAGGAGCTCGTTGAAGACAGACTTAATCTACGAATAAAGAGATTGAGGGTATACAACATGGGAGAGTTTACTTCCTCTGAGTTCTTCAACTTCTACAAAAAACATGAGATCAAGAGAGAGTTATTTTGTACACACACTCCTCAACAGAACCGAGTTGCTGAGAGAAAGATTCGCCATCTGGCGAAGATCTGCAAGAGTTGACTTTATGCTAAAGGCATTCCCCGTGTCTTCTGGGCAGATAAAATAACATGGGTGGCATACGTCATCAATAGGATATCCTTAATTCATGTCAACATGAAGTCTCCACATGAACTGATGTTCAAGGAGAAGCCCACCATAACTCACCTTCGGATGTTTGGTTCTAGCTACTATGTGCATGTTCCAGACGCTCTCAGGACAAAGCTAGATGGTAAGACAAGAAAACTTATCTTCATTGGCTATGATGAGCGGAAGAAAGGTTGGAAGTGCATAGATCCTGAGACAAGGAAATTTGTTGTCTCAAATGTGGTATTCGACGAGCTGATGTCATACCAGAGTAGTTCTTCTATAAAACTACAAGAGAGCAGGGAAGAAGGAAGAATACAGGAAGCCATTGAAGACTCTTTAATGGAGTTGCACATGCCTCCAGAATCTCTGGTCGCATCAAACTCAAGGGCAGGTGATTCTGTTTCTGAAAGCAAGGGGAGTGATGCTCCTAGTATGCCCAACAGAAGAGCTGATGCAGAAGAGACAATTGAAGGGGTGGAGCATGGTCAAACTTTGCAAATGTCAAAGAGGGCCATCATATCACCGTTTTGGTATAGAGATGGTCACATGGTGAGCTTGGTCTCATGTTTCATTACCGGACCTCTGGACGAGCGAGATTCGTCATGATATGAGAATGTCATTGGAGTAAAGGAGTGAGAAGATATCATGGATAAGGAGATGACCACGCTCAGAAAGAACTAAACTTGAGATCTTGTGCCCAAGGTAGAAGGCATAACTCATGTTACTTACAAATGGGTCTATAAGCGGTAAGAAGACAGCAGACGAAAGTATCGAACGATACAAGGCTCGCTTTGTTGCTTGAGAATTCTCACAGCAGTACAAAAAGGACTATAAAGAGACATTTAGTTTTGTGTCTAAGGTGATATCGGTAAGGATAATGATTCCTTTAGCGGCATGCAAGGATGGAAGATTTGGCAACTCGACATGAAGAATTATTTTTTTTACGGGGAGATTGATAAGGACATCTTCATAATGCAACCACTAGGGTATGTGTCCAAGACTCATCCAGGATATATCTACAAGCACAATAAGCCTATCTGTGGCTTGAAGCAGGCACCTCGAGCTTGATATGAGAAGATTGCAGAGTATATATCGTTTTGCGGGTATTTTACATCTAACAAAGACTGGAACCTGTTCATCAAGAATAAGGGGAACTTCAAATCTTGGTATTGTTATATGTCGATGACATGATCGTGACAGGAAACTCTGACAAAGAGGTAGCAATGTTTAGGGTTGAGCTGTCTATTTAGTTCGAAATGAAGGATCTTGGTGAGCTTTACCATTTCTTTGACTTTGAAGTGGAGAGGATGAATAGTAGTGTGCTTATCTCCCAGAAAGGATATGCAAAGTGAATCGTAAAGCAATTCGGCATGAGGGAGGGGAAAAACAGTTTTTCTACACTTGAAGTTGGGTTAAAACTTTAATGAGATAAATGAAGAATTTTACGGATTCCTTAATCTTCTGGGCTCTGGTCGGGAGTTTGATATTCTTTATAATTATTAAGCCAGATATTTCATATGTTGTTGGCAGAGTAAGTCGGTATATGCAAGAACACATGAAACCTCATTTAGTGGCAGCTAATAGTATACTGAAGTACGTGAAGTCCACCTCGAACATGTGGCTCTTTTATGAGAAATACACAAGCCTTAATTTGCACGGGTTCATGGATGCTGATTATAAGAGAGATTCAGATGATTAGAATTCGACATTTGGATATGTCTTCATGTGCAGATCAACAGCTATCTTGTGGTGAAGTAAGAAGGAGGATTTGGTGTTTGCTCCACCACTGAAGCAGAATACAAGCCATCAGCCCTAGCGGCCCAAGAGGCCATCTGGTTGCGTAAGCTGGTGGAGGATATCCATGAGGAGGTGCGAGGTCATACTCTAATTCGCGGTGATAATTAGAGTGCTCTGAAATTGGTTACAAATCCAGAATATCACACGCGAACAAAGCACATCGAGATCGAGTATCACTTCGTTCGGGAGATGGTTCTTGAGTGATCTCTAATGGCGAAGCGTGTGCAGAGCAAGGACAATATCACTGACATCTTCACAAATCCATTGTCGAAGGGACCGTTCGAGTAGTTGCGGGGATTTCTTGGTCTTACATCAACTTCCCATTTCAAGGGGAAGTGTTAAAAATGTTGAAGTGCGAAGAGGGTGGTCTGGATGTGCAAACCGCACAGACCGCATAAACCGCACAGATCACGTAGACTGCGATAAATCTCGCAGAGCACAAACCACGATAGACCGCGCACGTCGCGGGGCTTGGTTCTCAGTTTGTGTGATTTGTTCCTTTGTCATCTGAAGTTCACGCGATCTGACTCGACAGTCCGCACAGCTGTGCGGCTTGATGTTGCTTACCGTCCACGCGGTCTAGTTTCTGACAGACCGCGTGTTGTGCGGTTAGAGTTTTCTGTTAGCAGTTTACTTCTGAGGGGGCCACGTGGAAAATAATACAATAAGACAGAAGTGTGAATGGGTGGTAAATAGGGGTCATGTCCCCGCCATTCTTAACTGGAAGTATAAGAACTTTAGCTTTGGGTTAAATTTGTGGTTAAAATTTTCTAATCACGCGACAAAGAAAAGTAACATGTGTAGTTGCGTTGTAGGCTGTGTAGCTTGCACTGGACGACCAGGCGACTAGTTCTGTCAGTCTGTCAGTGAAGTCTCAGTGTGGAAAGTGGGAATCAGTCGGTGGTTAACCAGCTAGGTCGCGTGCTGAGCGATTACTTCAGTGTCTTCTTCATTGGCAGTTCGCAAGCAGTTCAATAAGTCAGTCCGCTTGTTCCTTGCGGTTTGACTGTTTTCCAATTCAGTAGAATAGTGTTTGTTCGTGTGGCTTCTGCGGTTGGGCGATTTCAGCAGTCAAGCGACCAGAAGTGTGGACAAGTGGTTATCAAGCAATTTCCAATTAGGCAATTTGCTCGACCTCGCGGTTAGAGGTGTGGTCTGACGGTTAGCCGATCTCTGTATTCTGTCTGCCAGTTTTCTATACTTGTAATTTTTTGATCTCCATCGGGTGCATTGCGAAATCATGTCTCGCAATGTATGTCTCATCATGTAAAACTGAAAATAATACAAGTGTTGTTCTTTCTTATTTTATTTGCTAGTGATTTACTTAACTTGGTTGGTTGAGAGTGGTACTGCGACCTCCCCCTTATAAAATTTTACATGATATAAAAATAGAGGGCACGTGGCGAGGGGGGTGTTGAGTGTGTCACGTGGAATGGACGGTGATGTCCGAGCGTGTATTGCGATTCGCTAAAAGGGGTGGTTGAGTCTCACACCGCCTATCGTGCTCATTCGTCTTGGGTGTATAAGCGGGGTGACCACTCCTCCCCTAATCACGTGGTTTTGGGGAGTGACGTCGCAATGCTTTACAATGAGAAAGCTACTGTGAGAATAGAAATATGAGAATAGAGCTGATAGAAAAACGATGATGAGAAAGTTGCAGAATGTTTAAATGATGATCAAATAAGGCTAATCAAATAGAGCTTTATGAATTAAATGATTTGTTAAATCAGCTATTAGAAAGATGTTTATTTTATAACTTGAATATTGCTACGTGTTTTATAACAGAAGTATTGTTGTTGGAAAACGGTTGCCCGAGCGAAACACCCGCCCAACTAAAAATGTGTATTTTGCGAAAAACGTGCACTCGAGGAAAAATCTCATGTTAATTTCACATTACATGCGAGGTTATTGGTGCTTTCGAATTGGTAATTAGTTGTGCAATAAGAATATTTGGAAGTTAATTGAGGCTTTGTTTGGCACATCTTATTTGCTCCAGTAAGATTGTTCAAAAGCAACATTATCATAGAATGTATGTTTGGCAAGACAGGTTATGACCGCCACCAAGAAAAAAAAATAGTTTTGAACATAAAATTCATGATTTTTTTAGGTGAGGTCGGGCAATCACGAACGACAGTCCGTCACCACCACGCCAAACAAAATCTGAATCTCCATCTGTTGGAACCAAAAATTGGCCCTAACGAGAGTTCGGACCCTGGGGTGTAGCTAACACCTACTTCTCCCAAACCCAGACCTTTGACCAGTGACTTTGAACTAAAGAACCGACCCTAGGCTACAGCTTATAGGTCCCTCCACTACCCCGGGAGATCTCAGAGCGCTCCCCCTTCTTTGCCAAATACTGAGGAAAGGTTACCTCAGAAAACACTACAAGACTCTTAGAAAAATGAGAAAGCTTGTCTTTTGAGGTACCTTGTGGGTCTATTTAAAGAATCCAGAAATCTAGTCTGCCAACAGCCTAGCTCCGCTGTTCTGAGGAGCTAAATGCAGAACTCTAAGGGCATATAGGTAACTTTGCCCCTGGTGTTGAGTGGAGAAGCATCACTCAACGTCGGAAGCGAAAAGACATTGAGTGGAGAAGCATCACTCAACGCCAGAAGCCCAAAGGCGTTGAGTGGAGAAGCATCACTCAACGCCGGAAGCCGAAAGGCGTTGAGTGGAGAAACATCACTCAACGCCGGAAGCCCAAAGACGTTGAGTGGAGAAGCATCACTCAACATCGGAAACTTAAAGGTGTTGAGTGAAGAAGCATCACTCAACACCGGAAGCCCAAAAGCGTTGAGTGGAGAAGCATCCCTCAACGCCGGAAGCTCAAAGGCGTTGAGTGGAGAAGCATCACTCAACGCTGGAAGCCCAAAAGTGTTGAGTGGAGAGGCATCACTCAACGCCAATTCTGAGGGTCTCCAGCTTACCCAGGCGCAAGCCTTCCCGCGTGACCTGGGTGGGAGCCCTTCCGCATATTCTACTCACCTGACCCAATCAGCTAAATGCCAGCCCAAAGCTGGGATCCAGGCTCCTGGGTCCCACTCAGCGAATATGGGATTGTACACAATTCCCGCTCTTTGCGAGCTAGTCTTGCGCTCGAAAAGACACATCCAACTCCCAATATTCGATGAGTACTAGCTGACCTGGAGGGGAATCTTTTTCGGGCCCTACCAGGGACTTATATATATTTGTCACTGGGGTTGTCCAACGGTCATCGTTGTTGATACTTCCTCCAGCCTGAGTTTTTCGGGCCCTACCAGGGACTTATATATATATATGTTAATGCATATTTGAGCATATAACTAGAGCTGTCACTTAAAACCGAAAACCGCAAACCGAATCGGAACCGCAAAGAACCAGATCGAACCGTTTGCAAATTATTCGGGTTCCGGTTTGAATTTTGGAACCGTGAACAACATTGATCTGAGTGTGGTTCTTACATTTTATTATCCGGACCGGAACCGAACCGCACCCCGTTTATTATTATTATTATTATATTATTATTATTATTTTATAATTTATCTATAATATTTATACTTACTATCACGAGTGAAGCTGAAGCAGTTTGAACCCAAATCGCAATCGCACTAAAGGGGGTCGATTTTGCACCGAACAAAACTTCACCGCATAAAAATCGTATGGTATGATTTGACATTGATGCGGTTTGAAGTCAATTTTTTGCAGTGCATTTTTTATTTTTATACAGTTATATACTATATTTTAAATTTTACTTACATATTTTTTTGAAATATTTTATTTAAAAGATATAGAAGATATACAACTACTATTTATTAGTAATAATGAAATACAACTAATTGTAGGCGGTTGTTACGGTTGAGCATGCAAATGAGACGTTCGCAAGCCAACTAGAATTCGTGGCAAGTCTACACGCGTAGGAATATAATTGATATTATCCCACCGATCGTGGAAAAGACCGTCGAGAAGTGCGCAATATAATTATTTTTATTTTGATATTGTTTTGAGTTTTACTTTTTGCAGCCCACTTTTATTTCATTCCGTCAAGCTTTATTTTGGTTTTAGTTGGAATCGATTGGAACTGAACCGAACCGCATGGAATCGGACCGAACCGATAGTGACCGGTTTGATTTTGGTTCTTGTTGAACAGTAACCGAAATCGTTGACACGACGGTTCCAAAAATTAAGTTGGAACCGGAACCAGAACCGGAACCGGTCAAATCAAATAAGATTTTGGTTCTAATTTGAAGAACTGTTACCTTAGTGGTTCGGTTCATGATTTTAATAGAACCGGAACCGAACCGGAACCGTGACAGCTCTACATATAACATGCTCGGAGGCTTAACAGATTTGGTTCGAATACCGTGATATTCGATACCCGTATTGATCCTACGGTTTGCCGGCCTATAAAATTCCGCTTTTATCACCCCCAGCAAAAACAAATGGGCGAAGGTGAACCCCGTCCTCCTGTGCAGAAATTTTTGCATCCGGAGCCCGGACTCCGGGTTCCTTCTTTGCGGAGTAAGCAAACGGGTTCACTAATCCCCAAGTGTTTTTATTTTTTGATCACCACCGTCACCTCTTCCACGCGGCAAACTGATATCGCTCCCGGACGGAGATTTAGGGACGGAGCCCGGTCCTAATAATCTCTCCCTCCTGTGAGGGTCGTCGAGGCGACGTGCCCTGTGAATTAATCTGCTGAGATGGCTGAATTAGGCTGTTTTCTGACAACAAAGGGGTAATAAAGACATCTATTGTGGTAATTGTAGGGGCAGCTAAACCATGGTACCATCAAACCCGCTAAGATCAAAGTTTTAATTAAAATTTTAAAAAAAACTAATTTATTTGAAATTTACTGGTATAACTGTATAAGTGTATAACCGTATAATTTTGAAAAAAAACCCTACACGATAAAAAAAATTGCAAGCAGAGCAAAAGCGAAAAAGTGCGCCACATTCACAAGAGTGTGATGGTAATAATATGATGGATGGATGAGTCATGGCCTGGCGCGAATACCTTTAAAGATGGAGGGGTTTAAAGCATGAATCCATGTAAATAGTAATAGACTAATAGTGTAATACTTTATTATCATATAATAATAATAGTAATAATAATAATAATAATAAGGCTTAGGGCGAGATTTCGAATCCCGAAGCCCGAAATAATACCATTTCTCTGTATCCAGTGCGTGACCGGCTACCTTCCATCACCCGCCCCGTGGCCCCCACCGCTCCCCCCCAACGCCCTCTAAAATCGATCCTCTCTCTTGCAATGTGCGAAATTCGACATCCAGCCGCCCCCTTTAAAGTCTCTCTCTCCTCTCTCTTCTCTCTCTCTCCTCTCTCTTCTCTCTCTCTCCTCCCGAAAAGTAACAAAATCAATCAACACAGCCCGCTGCTGATCGGCTGCTGCTTTCTCCGGCTCCTTCCTTGCTCCTGCTTTTTTATCTCCAGAAATCTGCAACCTTCCTCCGTCAAAGCTTTCCGGCACACATGTCCATGGACTCGGCAACGAGCGAAAGCTTCCAGTCCTCGAACGGCGGCGGAGACTTCGACGACTTCGATTCCCGTGCGCCGCCGCCGGACTCCATCTCCTCCTTCCTCGCCCCATCGCCACCTCAACCCTCTCGTTCTCTGTTCAACCCCTTCCCATCCCACCACCCGCCGTCCTTCCTCTCCGACCTCGACGTTTCCAGCTGGCCTCCTCCTCTTCCTCAGCCGCCCCTCGCTTCCCCGCCGGCCGCCGCCTCTTCCTCGGCCGCCGGGCCTCGTAGTTCGAAAAAACGCGCGCGCGCCTCCCGGCGCGCCCCGACCACGGTCCTCACCACCGACACCTCCAACTTCCGCGCCATGGTGCAGGAGTTCACCGGCATACCGGCGCCGCCGTTCGCCACCTCTTCGTCCTTCTCCCGCCCGCGGCTAGACCTCTTTCACTCCGCCGCCTCCGCCCCGGCTTTCCTCCTCCGTCCATTTGCCCAGAAAATACAGCCCGCAGCGCCCTCCTCCTCTAATAGCGTCGGCATTCCATCAAACACCTTGCCTTCAAGTGCCAGCATTCAAAACCAAAATCTCTTCTTCAGCAGCCAAGATCCACTCCTCAACCTCCAATCCATGCTTCAAGAACAGCAGCGAGCGATGGCTCTCTGCCAATGGCCGGCGAGCGGCTACGCCGGCGGAGAGCTCGGCAGCGTCATCGCCGGCGCTTCCGTCGACAGCGAATCGAAGAGGACGGGCAACTGCAAATCAGTCCACGCCGGCTCTTCTCACGCGGAGAAGCAGCAGCCCGAAGGATTTTCGACGACATCTCCGGCGAATGCCAGGGGAGAAGGAGGGGTGGATGGCTGGCATATATCTTCAGATTAGGCCCGTTAATAATTAATTAAAATGGTAAGAATTAAAGGGAGAGCAAATATAAAGAGGAGGAAGAGCAGCTAATAATAATGCCTTGCTCTTCTGCTGGGGACGATATCTCGGGGTGAGCTTGAACAAGCAAGCATGAATTTGTATGAGATTTGATGAAAAACTCACATCAACTTCTTAACTAAATTACGTCTTGGAGATCTGTAAGCAAGCATTTGTGCTGTGTATATGAATTTGTTTTATATATATAAATGTGAGATTTTTGAATGGCTTCTGACTGTATTGTTCTAGTCAGGAGGAATGTGGAAGATTCTGGCTTCCTTCTTTGAAGAGCCCGGTGACAGGAAATTAACGAAGACGACGACAGCGCTGCTGCCTTCCTTCATATATATATACATATGTATTTGTTTTTTATGCATTCAAATAATACAAAATTTCTGCAGACATGCATTGCCACTAAAAGACCGTTGCTCCAATTCCACCCCCACCCAGGTTTTTCGGTTTCATAGTGTGTCATTTTCCTTGGGCTTTTGCCTCTATTTTGAACGATGCATTATTATTTATTTTTTATTCTATTTTTTTCTTTTTTATTGTTATAAAATATGTATCATTATTTGTGTTATCCGCTTATCCCATCACATGTTTTTAAAATTTGCAGGTTAAATATGGGTTTATTTAGGCTTCGGTTTCGCCGGGCAGATATGTTAAAAAAAAAGAGAGGCAAAATTATCAAATAAATAGGTCTCTGGATTTCATGTATTTTTAAAATCTAGTTTCTCTATTTTTAGATAAAGGATTGAAATCATTCACTGAACTATTGAAAAACACTCAAAACAGCCCTTCCTCACATTCAAAAATTTCAATAAGTACTGTTATTTTCTTCACATTTTTAAATTTCCAAAAATTCTGTTTTTGCTCCAGTGAGTTTGGACCATTATAGAATGTATGTTTGACATATAATTAGACTGCGGTCAAGAAAAAAAAAAGCTAATTTTAAATAGAAAAGTGATTGAAATTCCTTAGATAGGTGAGGTTTGGCGGTCAGTCGGTCACGAATTATAGTTCAGTATAACCGTGTTCATGACCGCTGTTACCGTGCTAAGGGGAGCCTTTGTCATTTCCCCCTAAATTCGGCGCAGGCTCCATTTGGCATGGTGGTGGCGGTCATGAATATGGGGGTGCCCTCCTATGAAGCTTCATCCACTTTTATGTTCAAATAGATGTTGTTTGTTTGATCAAGATCCTCTTCATTTCAAACGAATCAGAGGGAATTAATTATTTCATTATCTAATGGATAAGAGAAATTTTAAAGATATTTAGTGATGGAGAATTTTTCGATTAAAAAAATTAAAAAAGAATGGGAATTGATGTACCAGTCGGATCAAAGAGCTTTTAATCGGGACCGTGAAATGGATCTCTTTCATTTCGTTTGAAATGGAGAGGATCTTGATTTTTGTTTGGGATCCGGATCCCTTCCATTGCTAGGTTTAACTCAGTGCGTTTACGACCGCGATTACGGTGCCAAACGGAGTCTAGTCATCCACTTTTAATTTCTGGTAGGGCTTTTTCTAAAAAAATTGCGCATATTTCTCTTCTGGAGGTCTACCTCAGCAAGTATATCACGGCAGAATCGCCTATCCCGATTCCCGAGCTCATAGAACTCGATTCATGTCTTGTCGGTGCGCCCCACTTCTCAAGAACTGTGAGACTCGATGGTGACCTCTTTTCTTAACTCTTCCCTATTCGCCTATTTCTCATCTTCTGCATCACAATAGGAATAATTTTTGGTGGGCGTGGCTCATCGTGAGCGCGAGATTAGTGTTGTGCACTCGCACATCAAACATCGTGCATCTGATTTGATGTGTTAGTGCACAGCCCTGATTTCTTTGCTCACGGCGAGCCACGCTCACCCAAAAATTAACTGGCAACGCTTTGCCATTGGATTCATGAGATTTCATTGTCACTGTTAAGACTTTGTTTGGTTCGGCGGGAGGAAATGGGGCCGGTGGAGACGATCCCTTCGTTCGAAAAGTTGGGAGGAGGTTGCCATTTGAAAAGCTCCATTTTCCTCCGTTTCCTTAGGCGATGCGGGCTCAAACGCGGCAAACGTCGCCGGAGGGCGTTTGTTTACCCGCCGTCCGGCAGCGTTTGCCCCAAACGGCCGGCAAAAACGCTCATCCAAAAGAAGCCTCTTCATTTGGTCAAGCACTTTTTGGCTTCTGTTTTTTCAGGAAAAAGAGCAAGAAGGAAACTCAATTCAATAACATTATTTTATATTGTTCTCACATCAGTCTATCTCTTAGTGTGCACAATCAGTCTCACACGTAAGCTGGGACGGATCTAGGAAGTTTGACTGGGGGGGATCAAAAGTTGATGAAATTTTTTTTGATGATCAATATCTATATAAAAATTTGCACATGTAGATATATCACAATTGGGTAAAAAAAAAATTTTGATTTTTTATTACAGTCTATCTATTTAGAGTCATCTAAGCTCTATCTTTAGTCAACTTTCACACCAAATAGAATGTTGTATGATGCTGACCTGATTTTGATTGTCGTAAACATAATTTTAATTTTTCAATAATTTGATATGTGGGGATGTAAAAATTATCAACGATTTTAACTCGATTTATTATTTTAGGTATTCAGGTTAAATGTTTGTGTGATGAAATAAATAAATGCAAGAAAACATTTTTATTGGTTGCAATGAAAATATTTAAGATAAATAATTTCATTGTTGTACAACTCGTATTCATCGAGGATGAGTCCTACCGCAACCAGGTCAGCAGAAGTCAAGGTCAACAAGTCAAGATAGAAGTCACAGTCAACGCGCAAGACAACAGAAGGCATGGGCGAGTATGACGAGCTCCCATCGCATACTCGTCAGATAGGCGACTAGACGAGATACTTGCCCAGCCCGTGTGAGTTCCCCTAGGAAGTCGCCTAGTCGTCACGAGGTGGGGTATAAATATGCCCCCCCCTCTTGGATTTCCTTATAAATAGGGCCCCAGGGGTACGAGGTGAGAAAACTGAAAATCCTCTGCAGGATACTCGCAATCTCTTCTTTTTGGGTACCAGCTGAGTCTTTGGATTCCTTTTCCTTAGAGACCAGGTCGCGACCTTGTGACTTAGTCACCAGCTAGTCTCCCTCGTACCTAGTTCAGCCATTTTTGGTTGAGAAGGGGTTGCTCCTTTCGAACATCCGGGTACGTGGTGGGACCTTCCTACCGTAACATCTGGGGTCCTGTTTGCCTTCGTTCTTCATCCTAGTCACCCTAGCCGTCTAGTCTTACCCCTGAACCGGTAACCTTAGGTGGCCTTGATCTGAATTCTGAGGTCGGGATTTTCCTGGCTTCAACACTTGGTGCGGTGAGCGTGGATTGCTGCCAAAGAGGAAAGTTCAGTGGTTTAGGAGATGGTGAGTGGTGGCGAGCATGGAGAGTTGGTCGGCAACTTGGCGAGAGCTGGTAACTCTTGTATTTGTCATCAAAAAAAATTAGTTTTTTTTGTGTGTGTGTACGCATCACTATGAGCTTTATAAAGCGCCAAAAATAATAGAGCGTTGTTATCTAAAGATCGGTTTAGATTGCATGCAGGCCAGAATATTAAGGTTCCGTTTGGTATGGTGGTGATGTTCGTAAATGTATGAGTTAAATTGTCATTTTTTAAGAAACAGCTAACAAATATCATTCGTTTGAACATAAAAGTAAATGAAGTTTTTTAAGTAGGCATTAACGAAGAACAATTTAAACTCTGTGTTCATGACTGTCACCACCGTGTCAAATTCCCGGATAACGTGGCGAGTTTGTGACCATTGCAGCGTTCAAAGAGTTCGCCAAGAGGATCGAGAGGACTGTCCTCGCCGGGTTTTCCCATCCTCCCGATGTCACCGCAACTTCTCCACGTCACCTGACACCGTCGGACGAGGAAGCGCCGACGAGGCGAGCTGGGAAGGATCCTGCGTGGGCAGGAGAAGATCGACTGATGCAGTCACGACATTATCCGACGAGCAGCCAGGGAGTCAGATTCTGAGATCCAGAACCAGTGGCGAGATACCGAGATACTCTCCCATGGAGCGAGTATGGTGATGATTCGAGCGAGGATGAAACTCGTCGCCGCAATGAAGGGAGGAGCCCCTTCTGTGACGAGATTCTCGCGGCCCCAATTTCCGAAGGCTTCAGAGAGCCTGTCCTCACCTACTACTCCGACAAAGATGACCCGTTCAGGCATCTTCAATGGTTTGAAGATGTAGTTTCCATCCGCAACATGTCTGACGCCTTCAAGTGCCGGTTCTTCTCCATCACCTTCAAGGGTAATGCGAGAGACTGGTTCCACCAGCTGCCAGCAGGTTCCATCTACTATTTCTCTGATCTGCGTCGGGGCCTCATGACGAGGTTCGCGACATCCAAGAAAAGGAAGAAAGAAGCAACCGCCCTCTTCAAAGTCAACCAAGGGCAGCATGAAAGTCTCGGCCATTACATAGATCGTTTCCAGGAGGAGATCTTGGAGGTGGATGGATTCACCCTGATGGTGGCCCTCAAGTTCGGCCTGAAGCATGACCTCTTCAACATGGAGATAGGCTCCAAACCCCCGAGGTCCTTTGAGGACATGGTAGAGAGGGCAAACCATTCATTCATGGGGAGGAAAGGAACAAAGATTTATTGGCGCGGATGGACGGAGATGAGCCATTAGAGAGGAAGAGAGGGAGACTTTCAGAGTCGGGGAAAGGGAGGCTGTCAGAGATGCGGGAAGAGAGGAGAAGGGAGGAACCGAGGAGGAGAGAGGAAGAGAAGAAGAGAGAAGAGCTCAGAAGGGTGGAAGACAGGAGGCAGGAGAGACCTCTGAGGCAGGAAGAGAGGATACCCACAGAGGCTCCGACAGGTAGAGGAGAAGAGAGGCGATTCTAGTACCCCCGATAATCACCCCCAGTGGAGGCCATCGGTTTGACCACGTTTTCAGCGAGAGGAGAGGAGGAACGACAATCGTCAGGAGGAAGGCCGAGGAGCAAGGAGGGAGGCGATGGCTATTGCCCGTCAAGACAATAAGCGTCACAAACAGGAAGGGCGGGCGAGGCGTCAGGAGGCAGAGATTCCCCTTTACTGCGACATCCGTCGAGTTGAGGGACATGGGACGTAGGCTTGCCCTGAGTTCTGGGAAGCGAGGAGGAGGTTTGAAGCAGGAGTTGCGGAGAGGGAGCAGCCGAATCTAGAGGCCCCGGTGGGGCAAGTGGCCTTCCAAGCTCCACTGAGGAGAAGGAATGAGGACCGGGTCGACCTGGGAGGTCGTGGAGAGGTGATCCATGTTCCAGGAGGTGGGCAGGTTGGAGTGATCAACGGAGGAGCCAGGCTCGGAGCTTCCCGCAAGGAAAGTCTCCATCAGATCTACAAGAGGAGTGTCGCCTCGACCTCACAGAATCCACCGTCACTGTTCGAGATTATTTTCTCAGAGAAGGACATGCTGGGAAATGAAAACCCCTTCCACGATGCCCTGGTTATTCAAGCTGACATCGAAGACTTCCCCGTCGACCGAATCCTCGCGGACAATGGGAGCTCAGTGAACGTCATTTTCAAAAGGAATTTCGTAGGGCCGCAAATGGAGTGGTCTCGGGTTCAGGCTGTAGATGGACCCCTCTTTGGCTTCTCAGGAGAGAATAAAGAGGTGGAGGGGAGCGTGGACCTTCTGGTCACTCTAGGAGGGACTTCGATCTGATGTCGTTTTGTCATTGTTGATGCGTCGAGCGGATACAACGCCATCTTCGGGCGTCCCCTCATCAACTATATCAAGGTTGTTCCATCGTCTTATCATCAATGCCTGAAATACTATCGGAGGGATGTCCAAGTCAGGATCAGGGGAGATCCCAAGGACTCTAGGGAGTGCTACCTGAATGTCGCCAATACCATCAGTTGGATGGAGGATGCGGAGAGGTTAGAGGAGCTGCTGGAAAAAGAGGAAGGACTGCGTGTTGCTGAGGAGGTTAGAAGATGTAGAAGTGATCTACCGAGGAGGAGAGCATGTTCTACTAAAGGTTGGAGGATCCATGCCGCTGAAGGGAAAGTTAGAGATGGTCGCTTGCCTACAGGAGAACATTGACGTTTTTGCTTGGAGCGCTGTTGAGATGCCAGGGATTGATGCCGATGTTGCCTGTCATCGCCTCAACCTGGATCCCGCGGTGGCTCCCGTCCGTCAGAAGCAAAGGAAGAGCGTTGTCGTGCTGGCTGGTCCGATCAGAGAGGAAGTAGAAAAGCTGCTGGAGGCGTGTTTGGTTTCGGATATCCAGTATTCAGACTGGGTCTCTAATATTGTAATAGTGAAGAACCCCGGAGGGGGCTGGCATCTATGTATTGATTTTTCCATGTTGAATAAAGTTTGCCCAATGGATTGCTACCCCTTGCCTTAAATCGACGCGCTGGTTGATTCTGCCGTCGGGTTTCCTGTGATGAGTTTTCTTGATGTTTTTTCAGGGTATCACCAGATCCGGATGCATCCCCTCGACTGTCGCGACGTCTCCTTCATCACCAGCGATGATTGCTACAACTACAAGATGATGCCCTTCGGGCTCAATAATGCGGGCATAACTTACCAAAGAATGATGGATCAAGTCTTCAAAGAGCAGAAGGGGCGGAACCTGGAAGTATATGTGGACGATCTCCTTGTCAAGAGCAAGAGCGTCATGGAGCACATTAAGGATCTGGTGGAGACCTTCGCCACCCTGAGGAAGTATAAGATGCGACTTAACCCAGTCAAGTGTGTCTTCGGTGCAGGAAGAGGAAAGTTTCTAGGCCACCTCCTCACTCCAAGGGGGGTGGAGCCTAACCCGGACAAAGTCAAGGCCATTCTGGAGATGGCATCCCCGAGAGATCCCAAGGAATACCAAAGGTTGACGGGAAGGCTGACAGGCCTTAGCCGTTTTCCCTCCAAGTCAGGAGAGAAGTGTTCTACATTCTTTAGGGCTATTCGGGGCAATCAGAAGTTCGAATGGACCGTGGAGTGTGAGGAGGCTTTTGGAAAGCTCAAGCAGCAGCTAACTCAAGCTCCTCTCCTCCAAGGCCCGTAGGGAAGCGAAGACCTCCTCCTCTATCTGGGAGTAGGAGCGAAAGCAGTTAGTTCGGTGTTGGTCAGAGAAGAAGGCAAGAAGCAGCTCCTCATCTACTATGTGAGTAGAGTGATGCAACAGGCAAGAACGAGATATCATATCCTGGAGAAGTTGGTGTTTGCTCTAGTGGTTTCGGCTCGGAGGCTCCATCCTTATTTTCAGGCTCACTCCATCAGGGTCATCTCCGATCATCCGCTGCGTAGTATCCTAGATGGAGTGGAGCATTCAGGCAGGTTGGCAAAGTGGGCAGTGGATCTCAACAAGTTCGACATTTCTTACTCTCCGAGGGTAGCAACCAAGGCACAGACAGTAGCAGATTTCCTGGCTGACTTCTCAGACGAGGTGGGAGGAGATGAAGGCTCTTCTAGCCCAGTATCTTGGAATATGTTCGTGGACGGGGCTTTAGGCAGGTATTCTGTGGGAGCCGGAGTCGTGCTAGTAAGCCCTAGGGAACCAGGATCGAGCAAGCAGTCGAGATTCTCTTCCCCATCACGAATAATCAGGCAGAGTATGAAGTCATGGTGGCTGGCTTGTGTCTCGCCAAGGAATTAACAATCCGGGATCTCAGGGCCTTATCCGATTCAATGGTGGTCGCGTCGCAGATCAGAGGAGAGTTTGAAGTAAATGATCCAATCCTGCAGAAGTACTTGGACAAGGTAAAAGGTCTGATCGGGGGATTACAGTCCTTCTTCGTCGAGCATGTACCCCGGGAGGAAAATTCTGAAGCAGACTATCTCGCAAAGTACGGTCCCCGGGCAGGGGGGACCGTGACCGAGTTGTTCCGACCGTCCATCGAGGAAGGGGAGATGATGGAGATCGAGCAAAGAACCTTGTGGAAGGATCCGTTCGTTACGTTCTTAACAATGGGTCAAATGCCTGCTGGCGAGGGGGATGAAAGAAAGTTTCGTTACAAAGCTGCTTATTACTTACTACAAGAGAGAGCTTTATTGCAAGACCATCTCGGGCCCGTTAGCCAGATATTTGTCAAAGTTCAAAATTCCTCGCGTTCTCGAAGAGATCCATTCAGGAGAGTGCGGCGGCCACTCAGGAACTCGTACTCTGAAGCAGAGAACGCTAAGGCATGGATACTTCTGGCCCACCATTCAAAAGGATGCAGAAGCCTTCTCCAGGAAGTGTCCTCAATGTCATCTCTTCGCGCCCCTTCAACTACAACCAGCTCAACACCTTCGCTTGATCACTGCTCCATGATCCTTATCTATCTGGGGGATGGACTTGATCGGCCATTTTCCTCAGGCTAGCAGACAAAGGAAGTTCGTTCTCGTAATGATCGATTATTTCTCCAAATGGATCGAGACAAAAGCTCTAGCCAAGACCACTTCTCAAATTGTAAAGAACTTTATATGGGGAGAGATTACATGCAGGTTCGGGATTCCTCTCGCCATCGTCACCGACAATGGTCCACAACTTGCCAGCTTGGAGTTAGAGGACTTCTGCAAGCAGCTAGGGACAGATCTTCGATTCGCCTATGTGCATCATACTCACAGTAATGTGCAGGTAGAAGCCGCCAACAAGCTAATCGTCACCAGACTGAAGAATAAGGTCACCAACTTGAAGGGAAATTGGGCAGAGCAGCTTCCCTCAGTCCTACGGGCTCTGAGAACAACTCCGAACTCGACCACAGGGGAAACACCTTTCAAGTTGTCTCACGGGTCTGAGGCACTCATCCTAGTAGAGTTTGAGGTGCGGAGTCAAATGGTGGTTGCAGCAGGAGATGGTAGCGAAGAATAGCGCCTGGAGAATGGGGACGCTCAAAGACTCTCGCTGGACTATATCGAGGAGCTTCGTGACTTGGCCTCCATTCGCCAAGAAGAAATCAAGAGACGCATGGCAAAGCACTTTGACAAAAACGTCAGCCTCAAACATTTCCTCGCAGGAGACCTATTCATGAAGAAGGTAGATGCTGCAGGAAGGGGAGCAACAGTTGGCAAGCTAAATCTGAACTGGGAAGGCCCCTTCATCATCCAAGAAGCCCTAGCCACTGGATGCTACTATCTGCAAGACCAAGTAGGAGAGCAGCTGGGAGGTACTCTTGAACAGGGATGACTTGAAAAGGTTCTATCCCTAGCGGTAACATGTTGTGTATCATTTATAGTCATGTCGATATTAATATGAACAATTGCAACAAATTTATTCCTTCCTGTGCTAATTATTCTCAAGACATCTGAAGGCTTTGAGATCCAGCCCCGCGATCGACTCTGGAAACCAGCGGTCGACCTGTTCCTCGTAAATAGACCAGGACGGATGATGAGACGATGCATCGGGACTTGGGCGCTCTTGTAAGACTAAGCCTCTGCATTGACGGCCGAGATCAACACCCCCATTTGCATGTCGGCCTAGGTTCCCCCGATTGCATCTCTCTTCCGGCTGGAAGAACTATCAGGAACAGGTCTGGACGCTAACCTCCCGGACTCGATGAAGGGCCGATCTCATCCAGCAATCATCAACAAAGGCATCTCAACTATTGCTCAAGCAGGATAACCTGCCGAAGGAGGGGCGAGGGCAAGCCCAAGGGAAGATGTTGGCCTCGAGTGCGTCCTGAAGGACCCTCAGGGGAACATTACCCTTCGCTCATACACTGACACTCGTAGCCAGGTGGCATGGCCGAAAGCGATCTCCACCATTGGATCGGGATACAAGCCTTCGACCCGTTCCTCCTAAATACCCCAGTGCGGATGATGGGATGATGCCTCGGGACTTAAGCGCTCTTATAAGAACGAGCATCTGCATGGACGGCCGAGATCAGCTCCCCCCTTGCATGTCGACCTAAGTCCCCCTGATTGCATCTCTCCTCCGTCTGGAGGAATTATTAGGAACAAGTCTGGACGCCAACTTCCTGATTTGAAGGGTTCAGGATCGTCTCTTTTAAAAGATATCTCTCGTGTTACTAAAACATCGACGCAACTAACCCATCTGTCGCCTCTCAAGTAACAGGATAAAATCTTAACAATGATTAAAGTCCTCGGGTGGTAGTATCATCATAAGTCTGAGTCCCTGCACGAGCTCCCCTCCTGCACATCATTCAACGACCTTCTCGAGTGAAACCAAGTTTCTCGTTGGAGTGATGTCGTAGCCTGTCACCTCTGTACGAGCTTCTCTCCTACAGACCGACTACTTGCCTCCCCGAGTCGACTCACGTCACTCTAGTTCAGCAAGGCTCCTGAGAGATGTCAACTCCAACAATGATTAAAGTCCTCGAGTGGTAGTGTCATCATAAGTCTGAGTCCCTGCACAAGCTCCCCTCTTGCACATTGGCCAGTGACCTCCTCGGGTGAAACCAAGTTCCTCGTTGGAGTGATGTTGTAGCCTGTCACCTTTGTACGAGCTTCTCTCCTACAGACCGACTACTTGCCTCCCTGAGTCGACTCGCGTCACTCCAGTTGAGCAACGCTCCTAAGAGCTGTCAACTCCAACAATGATTAATGTCCTCGAGTGGTAGTGTCATCATAAGTCCGAGTTCCTGCACGAGCTCTGATAACTTCTCACATGAAGTTATCTACGCTGAATATTTCTAATTCTTGTTTAGTGAAAATGAGAATAAATGAGCTTAAATGGTAACAAAATATGATTAATTATTGATTTAATGTTTATTGTATTAAATTGGTCATATTCCATTATTTCTATGCAAGAATCGTCGAAGAAATCAACTTGGAAGAGTAATGCTGAATTCTTATTTTCGGCCTGGGTCAGTTGTTGCAACAACTAATTCTGAAACTGCGACAATCGTCCGTCCAGAATTCAAATTTCTAAATTCAAATTGCCGTCGTTTTCAATTTTGGAAGGAGGCATCTCTTCAGGAGGGGCTGACGTTTCAATTGCCTAAAACAGACCAAATTAAGGAGGAGAAAAATAATTTTTGGATCTAAGAGTGAGAGCACTATCTAGGGCCGGTTTTGGAAGAAAACCTCTATTGGAGAGCGACGGCTAGAGAAAGAAGAAGGTGATCTTTGTGCGGATCGAAGAAGCGACTTTGGGAAGAGATTCCAGCAGTGATTAAGCGTGAACTATCATGTTTTGTAAGATATATTTCAACGCTTTGTGTGATTCCTCCATCGCCATGAACTAATTTTCTTTAATCTTGTATTATGAGAATGCTTGGTTGTGTGTGATGATTATTTTCTAGTTTTTCTTGTTGAGAATGTATGGTGAATGTTCTTTATCAATTTTATGATCTTTATTCTGAAATTTTTGGCCAAGATTTTATTTTTATGCTACGCTTTATAAACTGAGAGAGGAGTTGTGGTAGTATATCTTAATTTTGATATAACATTTGAAGAGAAAAAGAGATTTCCTCTTGATGTTAGCAACTTTTGTTTTTTCTCTTTAAGCCGTTCTTATTTCACCCAAGGGAAAATATAGGACTAGGGTTTGCCGATATCGAGAGATACGGTTCTCTATTTTAAAATCGTTGTAAGGTACTTTCACCACACATTTTCACAATGACACATTCACTTATTCAACACACTAAACCTAGAAAATCATGATACAAGATTATATCTCCAATTTGATAAGAAAAGTATTTTTCCAAAGATTCGTAGTAATTTCATTTAGAAGTCTTCATTTTTAGTTTTAGTAATTTAAGAAAATCACCAATTTCGTCTTACTTGAATTGAAGGAAAATGCCTAACTGGTAGTTGCAAACACTGAATTCACCACCGCTCTGTGGGAATGATTTTTACTCACTTTTTATTACTTGACACGGCACTTGCACTTGCGTTTAAATACGTAGACCATTTTGGGCGTATCAAGTTTTTGGAGCCGTTGCCGGAGAGGTGCGAAAAATTTAATATTTTTTTTGCAATATTAGTGAATCCCTAACAATTAGAGATCAAGTTTTTGTTAATTTTTCTATTGTGTTTTGTGATTGTTTGTTTGTTTATTATCAATTATCAATTGTTTGTGTGCTTATTTTATGTCCAGACATCGATCACCTGAATTACTACATTTAAACCTAGAGATCAAACGAACGTGTAGACAGAACAGGAGAACGTTACGATTAGGTAACAATGACGTGATAACAATGAATCCTAACAATCGAAATGCTCCCAATGAAGTTGACCCGGAAGGCTTAGGTCAAGAGGGTCAGGTAGAATAGAATGGACAACCTGCTAAAATTAGGAGAACGTGTCGCGAGTACAATATGCCTTTTAGGGGGGGGGGGGGTGGACTGCAATATAACATAATAAACCCCGTCATTGAAGCCAATAACTTCATAATTGACTCCATGACTATGAACCTAATGCAGTAGAAATAATTCAGTGGACTGAATCACGAGGACCCAAACTCCCATTTACGAACTTTCATGGATGTGTGCGACACATTCAAGATTAATGGCGCGTCGGATGAAGCGATTAGACTCCGTCTATTTCCATTCTCTCTGTCGGGTAGAGCGAAGGAGTGGCTTGATTCCCAATACGATCTCACCACTTGGATACAAGTAGTTGACTTATTCTTAGCCAAGTACTTCCCACTCGCAAAAATGGCGAAACTGATGCGAGACATTAGTACATTTATGCAAGGTAATGGGGAAACATTGTATGATGCATGGGAGCAGTTCAAAAAACTCTTACGAAAGTGTCCTCACCACGGTTTGGCGATGCACCAACAGGTATGGACATTCTATAATGGCCTCCTGACATCTACGATGATCAAAGTAGATGGAGTTGCAGGAGGGTCTCTCATGAACATGTACCCCGAGGACGCATATGCTATCCTTGAAGATTTATCTTCAAATAATTATCAGTCGTTCGACCGAGAGGCTCCTTCTTCTTCGGTAGGAGGTCTTTACCAAGTAGATCAGTTGACCTCTTTCGCCACACAAATATCGGTGCAGTTCAACTCTATGAATAAGAGATTAGATGTCTTGACCCTAAGTCAAGCCCAACCACACCCACAGGTAAATAACATAGTTGCCCCTTCAATCCCCATGAACCCATCTCTTTCGGTAGAACAACTTGTTGGTAATAACGGGGAGGTTAACTATGTAGGGAGACAACCAAGGTATAATCATCATCATCATAATCATAGTAATAACAATACATTTTCTAACTATTATAATCCTGAAGTCCGTAATCATCCTAACTTCTCGTGGAAGAACAACACCGGTTTGGCATACCCACCCGAATTTAATTCAAATCCACACCCGCATCCACCTCATAACAACAACTATAATCAACAAGGAGTTTCTAGAAAATATTCTGAAGAGGTGATTGTGGAATCAATCCAAAAGAGTGACGCTCATATTACTAGTTTAGAGGGTTCCTTGCGGGTAATTGAAATGCAAATAGGACAAATTGCGAGTGCACTGAACCTTAGACCTCGAGGAACACTCCCAACGGATACCATTCAAAATCCGAAGGGAGATAATCAACATTGTAAGGCTGTCACTTTAAGGAGTGACAAGGAGTTGATGGGAACATCAGAGAAAGAACAATCGAGGATGGATAGTGAAGGAAATGGTTTGGAGGAGGCTAGTCCTGAGGTGCCTAGTGAGGAGTTGAGAAAAGAAGAGAATGCTAGTGAAGGAGTGGAGGTGTTAGGATAGAAGGAACGTGAGCCAATCATTGAAAATTAAAAAAGAGAAGAGTAGTGTGATAGTCTATCCACCACCACCATTCCCTCAACAGCTAAGGAAAAGTAAATTAGACCATCAATTCCAAAAGTTTGTGGAGATATTTAAGAAATTGCAAATCAATATCTCTTTCGCGGAAGCGTTGGAACAAATGTCAAGCTACGTGAAATTCATGAAGGATATCCTATCGAAGAAGAGAAGATTTGGGACGAATGAGATGGTGGAACTCACTCAAGAGTGTAGCGCCATTCTCCAAAAAAGACTCCCACCCAAGTTGAAAGATTCAGGGAGCTTCACTATTCCATGTTCCATAAGATACAAATTCGAGGGCAATGCATTATGTGATCTAGGGGCGAGCATAAATTTAATGTCGTTGTCGATATATAGAAAGCTGGGTTTGGAAGAAATCTCCAATACTTCCATAACCCTGCAGTTGGTCGATAGGACCTTGGCGTTTCCGAAGGGGATAGTTGAGGATGTGCTAGTAAATGTAGATAAGTTTATTTTCCCTGCAGATTTTTTGGTATTAGATAAGGAGGAGGACAAAGAGGTACCTATTATTGTAGGGAGACCGTTCCTAGCCACGGTAGGACGTTAATTATTGTGCAGAAGGGAGAGTTGACAATGAGAGTAAATGATGAGCAAGTAGCGTTTAATTTACTCACGGCGATGAAATTCTCCCATAGAGAGGAAGATAACATGGAGGTGGTCAATCACGTGTCCATTTGTGACTATGAGTCGACTCATCTATTGTCCAATGAACAAGAAGTTCTATTGACTCACCTATTGACTGGGGAGGATTCATCTGAGGAGGATGAATAAATGTAAGAATACTTACAAGCATTTGAGAGGAAGATTGCTTGGGTTGAAAATCCGGAACCATTAGAGATACCTGAGAAATCCGACTCAGTAAAACCTTCCATCGTAGAGACACCATTGCAAAAGTTGAAACCCCTTACCGAGCATCTTACTTATGCGTTCCTAGGCGAGAACGATACTTTACCGGTAATTGTTAACTCCAAATTAGAACCGGAACAACTACTAAAGCTTATTGAACTTTTAAAATGATACAAGTCAGCAGTAGGTTGGACCATAACAGATATCTGGGGATCAGCCCATCATTGTGCATGCATAAGATCCGCTTAGAGGAGTCATGCAAGGGATCTATTGAGCCCCAACGCCGTCTAAGCCCACCGATGAAGGAAGTAGTAAGGAAAGAAATTATAAAATGGCTAGACGCATGGGTCATCTATCCTATCTTGGATAGCTCTTAGGTGTCGCCAGTGCAGTGTGTCCCAAAGAAAGGAGGGCTGACGGTAGTGAGGAATGAGAAAGGTGAGTTAATATCTACTAGAATAGTTACTGGGTGGCGGATTTGTATAGACTACATGAAGTTAAATAAAGCCACCAGGAAGGATCACTTTCCCCTTCCTTTCATCGATCAAATCTTGGATAGACTGGCGGAGAATGATTTCTTCTGCTTTCTAGATGGTTACTCGGGTTACAATCAGATTATGGTAGACCCAGAGGATCAAGAGAAAACTACCTTCACCTGCCTCTTTGTGATGTTCACATTTAGAATGCTGCCCTTTGGTCTATGCAATGCACAGACCACTTTCCAGCGTTACGTAATCGCGCTCATCACAGACCTTCTATAAGAGGACGAAGGCCCTGAGGATTATAACATCGAGGTCTATATGGATGATTTCTCTATCTTTGGCAAGTCATTTGAGGCTTGCTTGATCTGCCTAGAGAGGGTGCTCGCACGGTGTGTGGAGATTAATTTGGTGTTAAACTGGGATAAATGCCACTTCATGGTCCATGAAGGGATGGTGTTGGGCCACCATGTCTCTAGAAGTGGGTTAGGAGTGGATAAAGCGAAGTTAGAAGTGATAGAGTCGTTACCTCCGCCCAAAAATGTAAATATGCCGAGGAGCTTCTTAGGACACGCCGGTTTATACCATCGATTTATCAAAGAATTTGCAAAGATAGTAAAGCCGTTGAGTGGTTTATTAGAAAAGGATGTGAAGTTTTATTTCAGTGATGAGTGTTTAAAAGCGTTCAATGAACTTAAAAAAAGTTTGACCACGACACCTATCGTTGTGACACCTGATTGGAAAGAGCCGTTTGTTATGATGTGTGACGCGAGTGATTATGCGATGGGAGTTGTATTCGGTCAAATGCGGGAGAAAATATTCCATACAATAGCCTACGCTAGATCCTAGATAAGTTTGTTTTGAGATTGGATCAGATGGTAGAATTAGAGTACAGTAGCTTCAGAGTCCACTTTTTTCTCTTAGTGGCAGGATTTTGAACAAACGGAGGAGCCGACTTGAAAGTCCACCTAGTGCCAACTAGCTTCACCTATGGGGGGGGGGGGGAATAGGTGTCTTGTAGCGTTTTTGCGGAATTAAAAACTGTACCTGTACAAATAAATCAAACAACACAGCACAGAAAAGACTCAAGCAATTTATAGTGGTTCCCCGATTTGGGTACGTCCACTTTCCCCCTTCGAACTATCTCCCAACCAGGGACGACTCGGTCACTTCACCAATAGGATTGAAATCCAATCCTTGCACTAACGGAAGGAACCCTTCCACACGTAGGAGTCACCACTCCCACACCACGGGTTGCACCCAACCCTTACAACTAGGAACCAATCGTTCCTTTACAATGAAATTGAAAATAGAATGTATTAGAAATACAAACAACTTATGGAAACTAAGGTGTCCCTCTTCGTTCGACGACGTGTTCTTGAAGTCAACAAAGAGTCCACAACCCTAGATCTCTCTTGGAGAGAATCTCCCCGAAACCGGCGGCGGCAAAGGGCGGCGGCTTGGCTCTCGGGATTAGCGGCGGCAACGGAGTGCTGCGGCGATGCAATGGAGATTCAACCTTCGTAGCAAAGGTAGCAAGGTCTTCCAACGGTCACACTAGGATCGATCGTCTCGATCGATTCGGAAGGGGATGGTTTTCCCGATCTACGAATCAAGAGACAAAAGATCTCTGGTTTGACGCGTGAGACGCTTTGCTAGGCTGAGCTTCTGTCGCCGGAGATCTGGAAGAAACCTTGATCAGCAACGACGACTAACTGTACGAGCGGCGACGACGGCGGCGGAGCAAGATCGCGATTTAGGTCACGTCGGCGGCCTTTCTTTTTGAAATCGTGTATGCGTGTCTCTTCCGCTCAACCATACGGAGGTATATATACATTAGGTCATTCCACATGACCGTTGTGGGCCCCACCAAAAGGAAACCCTAAGTCTGGTTCGAAATAGTTCAGTTAACTTGGACCGGTCCAGAGAATAGGCGAAAGTTGCCTAAGTCAAATTCGGCGAGAATCGTAGGTGATTCTCGCCGAATCGGCAAGAATCAACTACGATTCTCGCCGAATTCTACTTAACAGAATTCAATCTCTACTGATAACACAAGCCGGTGAGAATCGGCGAGAATCACAATTGATTCTCGCCGAATCGTCGAGAATGCAAAGTCATTCTCAAAGATTCTCGACGATTCTTCCTTAGAAGAATTCAAGGCGGCTTTGAGTCAACCGGCAGCAATCAGCGAGAATCAGTTAGTGATTCTCGACGATTCGGCGAGAATCACTAGTGATTCTCGTCGATTTGTACTTAGACGATTTTCGTATTTCTTCCCGTGAGCTGGTCTTTGGCCCATCCTTGCTCCTTGTCTGCTCTTGATCTTACATAACCCTGTGCTTGAAAATAAGTACACTCCAATAGAGAGAGTACATGTAAGCCAACACACTGATCTGCTCAATGAGGGATTACGTTGCACAGACCCGTGTATATTGACCTACTGCACCCTGACATTGGTGTGTACTTAGCGATGAATAACTGCAAGCACAACTTGAAAACAAGTAATCAAATACATTGTCAATTCACCTTAGCTTGTTCAGGGGCTTCTTCAAATCAGGTACATTGTGGATACAATACCCAACAATCTCCCCTATTTGAAGAAGCCTAAACCTACAAGCTAAGGTGAATATAACGGCTTGGAAGAAAACACAACTTTGAAAAAAAAAACGAGAGTGAGTTGAAATTCCATACCATTATCTTTAGAGCATTTGGAGCATACACCTTAGCACCTTAGCCGAGAGGGTAATCTCCCCCTTTTCGGCTTCTGCAAATCTGGGTCTGGTGCATTTGACACCATGCTCCCCCTCAGTTCTTGCACCTGTGCTTACCCTTGAGTTCCTGGCAGAGGCTCCCCTAGATGCATGAGCCTGGAGCTTCTGTAGTCTTCATTCCTCATAGTTTAGCATCCCCAATTCAGTTTTGAAAAGACTGAACTTGGCCTCGTCTAAGGGCTTTGTGAAAATATCTGCAATCTGCTTGTCCGTGGGGACATAGCAGAGAGAGATGTCCTTGTTCTCCACGTGCTCCCGAATGAAGTGGTAGCGCACTTCAATATGTTTCGTTCTGCTGTGTGATACCGGATTGTTGGCAATGGCAATTGCACTGGAGGAGTCGCAGTACATTGGTACTTTCTTGAACTGAAGGTCATAATCAGCTAACTGGTTTCTGATCCAAAGGAGTTGTGCGCAACAGCTGCCAGCTGAGATGTACTCAGACTCTGCTGTGGAAGTTGCTACACAATTCTGCTTCTTGCTGTTTCATGAGATAAGCCTTCTTCCGAGGAATTGACACGTCCCGGAAGTGCTTTTCCTGTCATCCCTACTCCCTGCAAAATCAGCATCTGAAAAACCTATTAGCTCGACATCATTATTTCTCGGGTACCACAAGCCAAGATTAGGGGTACCTTTAAGGTATCTAAGAATTCGCTTTGTAGCGACATAATGAGATTCCTTAGTATTCACCTGATATCTGGCACAAACACATGTTGAGAACATGATATCCGGTCTACTTGCAGTAAGGTAGAGCAGGGATCCAATGATGCTTCTGTATTTGGTTTCATCAAAAGGTTTCTCTTTCTCATCCTTATTCAGAGACACGGTGGATCCCATTGGAGTCCTCATAGAGGTTGTATTCTCCATTCCAAATTTCTTGAGGAGTTCATTGGTGAACTTTGTCTGAGAAATGAAAATTCCTTCCTCAAACTGTTTCACTTGAAGTCCCAAGAAATACTTCAGCTCTCTCATACTGCTCATTTCAAACTTTCCTTGCATAAGTTTAGAAAACTTTTTGCAAAGATTGTTGTCCGTTGAGCCGAATATAATGTCATCGACATAGATTTGCACCAGCAAGATCTTGCCTTTGACTTCCCTGAGAAATAATGTCTTGTCTATTTTTCCTCTAGAGAACTTGTTCTCAAGAAGAAAACTAGACAAGGTCTCATACCAAGCTCGAGAAGCTTGTTTTAAGCCATAGAGAACTTTATTAAGAAAGTAGACATGATTAGGATAAGTAGGATTGACAAAACCTGGAGGTAGAGCGACGTATACTTCCTCTTTCAAGTCTCCATTCAAGAATGCTGATTTCACGTCCATCTGATAGACTGTGAATCCTTTGTGAGAGGCATAGGCTAGGAACAGACGGATTGCCTCAAGCCGTGCAACTGGCGCAAACGTCTGGTCGAAGTCAATCCCCTCCTCCTGTCTGTATCCTTGAGCTACCAGCTTGGCCTTATTCTTTATGATGACACCATGTTCATCCAGTTTGTTTCTGAAGATCCACTTGGTGCCGATCACGTTCTACCCCTTTGGTCTGGGAACCAGCGTCCAGACGTTGCATCTTTCAAATTGATGTAGTTCATCTTGCATGGCCAATATCCATGCTCTGATACCACTTGAAAGTCCACCTAGTGCCAACTAGCTTCACCTATGGGGGGGGGATAGGTGTCTTGTAGCGTTTTTGCGGAATTAAAAACGGTACCTGCACAAATAAATCAAACAACACAGCACAGAAAAGACTCAAGCAATTTAGCAATTTATAGTGGTTCCCCGATTTGGGTACGTCCACTTTCCCCCTTTGACCTATCTCCCAACCAGGGACGACTCGGTCACTTCACCAACAGGATTGAAATCCAATCCTTGCACTAACGGAAGGAACCCTTCCACACGTAGGAGTCACCACTCCCACACCACGAGTTGTACCCAACCCTTACAACTAGGAACCAATCGTTCCTTTACAATGAAATTGAAAATAGAATGTATTAGAAATACAAACAACTTATGGAGACTAAGGTGTCCTTCTTCGTTCGACGACGTGTTCTTGAAGTCAACGAATAGTCCACAACCCTAGATCTCTCTTGGAGAGAATCTCCCTGAAACCGGCGGCGGCAAAGGGCGGCGGCTTGGCTCTCGGGATTAGCGGCGGCAACGGAGTGCTGCGGCGATGCAATGGAGATTCAACCTTCGTAGCAAAGGTAGCAAGGTCTTCCAACGGTCACACTAGGATCGATCGTCTCGATCGATTCAGAAGGGGATGGTTTTCCCGATCTACGAATCAAGAGACAAAAGATCTCTGGTTAGACGCGTGAGACGCTTTGCTAGGCTGAGCTTCTGTCATCGGAGATCTGGAAGAAACCTTGATCAGCAACGGCGACTAACTGTACGAGCGGCGACGACGGCGACGGAGCAAGATCACGATTTAGGTCACGTCGGCGGCCTTTCTTTTTGAAATCGTGTATGCGTGTCTCTTCCGCTCAACCATACGGAGGTATATATACATTAGGTCATTCCACATGACCGTTGTGGGCCCCACCAAAAGGAAACCCTAAGTCCAGTTCGAAATAGTTCAGTTAACTTGGACCGGTCCAGAGAATAGGCGAAAGTTGCCTAAGTCAAATTCGGCGAGAATCGTAGGTGATTCTCGCCGAATCGGCAAGAATCAACTACGATTCTCGCCGAATTCTACTTAACAGAATTCAATCTCTACTGATAACACAAGCCGGTGAGAATCGGCGAGAATCACAATTGATTCTCGCCGAATCGTCGAGAATGCAGAGTCATTCTCGACGAATCGGCTAGAATCACTTCGTGATTCTCGACGATTCTTCCTTAGAAGAATTCAAGGCGGCTTTGAGTCAACCGGCAGCAATCGACGAGAATCAGTTCGTGATTCTCGACGATTCGGCGAGAATCACTTAGTGATTCTCGTCGATTTGTACTTAGACGATTTTTGTCTTTCTTCCCGTGAGCTGGTCTTTGACCCATCCTTGCTCCTTGTCTGCTCTTGATCTTACATAACCTTGTGCTTGAAAATAAGTACACTCCAATAGAGAGAGTACACGTAAGCCAACACACTTATCTGCTCAACGAGGGATTACGTTGCACAGACCTGTGTATATTGACCTACTGCACCCTGATATTGGTGTGTACTTAGCGATGAATAACTGCAAGCACAACTTGAAAACAAGTAATCAAATACATTGTCAATTCACCTTAGCTTGTTCAGGGGCTTCTTCAAATCAGGTACATTGTGGATACAATACCCAACACGACTAAATGAAGAATCACTAAAACTATACATCTGCTATAAGGACTATTTGGATGCTACGAAGAGGAAACAACACATTTCAGCGTTGGAGGAGAGCTCAGAAGAAATTGAAGAGGAGATGGACAACCTGAATTTATAAAAATGTAATTTTTTTATTATTATTAAAAATAATAAATTCTATTTTTTCTAATTTTATTTTGTAAGTGTAATTTTGATTTTTTAAATTTCAATATTAATAAAAAAATTTTATTCACTTTTCATTAATAGTTAATGTTTTTTGATTATTTTTTTTAATTAATAAGGGTCCGGGCCTGGCCCGGCCCGGCTCAGGCCCCTTCCCAGGGTCAAAGCCCGGGCCCGGCCCGAGCCCGATAATGGAAGGGCCCGGGCTCGGCCCGGTTTGCAAAAGCCCGGGCCCGATCAGGCCCGGTCCGGGCCTGCCCAATCGGGCCTTTTGGACACGACTAAACTCACACAAGGATTCATTCTCTTTTATTTATATTCAAAATTAGTTTTTTTTATGTTGGTGGTGGTGGCATGATTTTCAGGATCTAGATCCTAGATAAGTTCGTTTTGAGATTGGATCGGATGGTAGAATTAGATTGAAGATCATTTTATAAATTCAGGATCGGTTTACAAAATTTAAATCGTTGGATCGTAAAATCTTATGATACGGAACATGATCCTCACAACCATGAGTGATGGTCATAATTAACCTTTGTCATAATCATAAGCTAGCTTTAGTTTTTTGGTCTTGAAACTATTTACATTACTTTCTTTAGTATATTAGGCTAGCTTTAGGCTTCATTTGGCGTGGCGTTTGGAGGCCGTGTTTGCCGCAAATGCCGTCGCAAGGCGGGTAACCAAACACCCGGCGACAGCATTTGCCGCGTCTCCTCCCGCCACGCCCTGAGAAATGGAGCAAATCGCTCCATTTTGAGCCCCCTCCGTTTCCAAAACCGGCCGTCTTCTCCCGCCGACCGCTCCACACACCGAACCAAAGGAAGCCTTAGGCTCTGTTTGGGACAGCTCTGGCGGATTGAAAAGTTGTTGTTCGGATAGAGCTGTTTTAAAATAGATCTCTGGGGAGTAGTTTTGAAAAACTGCAGAGTGTTTGGGTGTTCTGTGCAGAAGTGCGCTCGGAATCGCCGGAGAAAGGCCGTCGGGGGCTCGGTATCGCCGGAGGAAGGCCGTTCGGGGCTCGGAATCGCCGGAGGAAGGCCGTCCGGCCTCTGAGCATGTTCAGACTAAAGAAACCATTAGATTTCCAAAACCTGTGAGAGAGAAAGCTATTTTGCGGAAGCTGAAGCTGGGGGGGGAGATTTCTGAAGAGCTGCAAAACAGCTCCAGATTTCTGAAAAGCTCTTCACAAGGAGCTGTCCCAAACAGTTAAAAAACAGCTCTGACGGCTGGAATTGAGATTCTCCAGCCGCCAGAACTGCGCCAAACAGACCCTTAGTTGTGAACACTTTATTAGTTTAGGGGGGTTGAATTGGCATAAAACATGATGGGATATGGATAGAGAGGCGGGGTTGTCTACGAGGGGGTATTAAAAGATTTCTCGATTAAATTGTTGCATGTAGTTATAAATGAACTCTATAATTTGCTATTAATAAGAGGAGGCCTCCTCCATTATTAAATGTCATCTTACTTGAATGGAGGTGGTCTATTACTCTTAGATTTTCTTTAATTAGGTCCCCCATTCTGATCATGGAATTGGGCAGCATGAATTATAATTGAAAGTCTCAATTTCTTTTTTTATATTTGCATGAGTAAAAAAATTTATGAGCGGAATAAGTTTGAATGAAATAGTTTTTTTTGTCAAATAGAATGCTTTGAGGATAAATTTATAGGAAAATAATGTAAGAAATTTTCAGAAAAATTTATAACTCTTGTGTGAGAGAGTGAGAAAGGGCGAGAGATTTAGGTTTGATGGGGTTCTCACTGAATTTTCCAAGTTAAATTGGAAAAGTTTCCAGTCAAGAACACGGGAGCATGCAAATCTGGCCAAGCCAGACGCACACAAAGCCGGAAATCCCAAAAACACCCAAGAGAGGGGCCGAACCCGTGCACACGCATGGCAGGGCGGCGCAGGCGCGCCGCCACCGCCTCCGGGAACCTTGCCCGGACCGCCCGAACTGCCCAAACTGCCCGTGGGGAATGGGGACACTCTCGTCATTTTGGCAAAAAAGGTGATTCAGGTGATCAAAACGGAGCAACGTCATTCGCCGGCACAAATCACTCTCCTGAGCAATTACCACTATGACTATCTAGAAAACTATAAATAGGGCTCTCAGATCTTCATTTGAAGACAAACTACTCTAGATGTAAAAGAGAGCTCTGAGGTTTTCCAACGAGATCGTGAACTTAGGCCGATTTCCTACTCAAGAATCCTCTCCGCTCTGCTCCTTGCGCTCAGACTCCAGTGTTGGGGTTGTGGAACACTTCCGGTCCTCTTGTTTCTCACACCGGGTTCGCCCACGTGAGCTTAGAGGAATCGAAGTGTGATCCCCCCTCGACATCTCTGGGACCCACGACAGCGGGGGTCCGGGGGCGGCTGCCCCCGGCGGAGGTCCCGCTGACCGGACAGCGGGCAGGGGTCCAGGGGACAGCGTCCCGGTGGGGGCTCAGGGGCAACGCCCCCGGACCAAATTTTTCTGAAGGGATTTTTTGGATCGGCGATCGTCGAACGCTTTGGTTCGACGATCGACGATCGTCGACCGACCCTTGGGTCGACGGTCGCGATCGTCGACCGGCCTTTCTTTGGTCGACGATCGGCGATCGTCGACCGGTCTTGCTTTGGTCGACGATCGGCGATCGTCGACCGGTTTTGCTTGGTCGACGATCGGGGTTGCCGATCGTCGATCGACCTTTTCCTGGTCGACGATCGTGGTTGCCGGCAGACGTTTATATACGTTGTTTTTCCCGATTTAGGGATACGATTCATTGCAGTCTGCGGCGGCGTATTCTTTTGGAGGCGATACGAGGCATCTCGTTGAGATCGATCCAGAAGGTATTCTTCTATAGTTTTCTTGTCCAGAAGAGAGGAGAAGAGGTAGGATCGGATTTGATCCTTGCAACCTTTTGTAATCTGTTTCTTTTTGGGGTGAATACAAGAAGAAAGAAGAAGGGGAGAGAGGACGTAGCCCGGTTTTGGGTGAACCTCTGTAACATCTTGTGTTTGTGATTGCTCTGTTTTGTTCTGTGCTTGTTATTCGATTTTCGGATTTCTGCTTCTCGGCACCCCGGATTTCCTACATCCAGCACTCCCAAAGTCACATCAACCGTCTCCGCGAGAACGCTTCCATCAAGACTCTGCGTCAACGAGAGCGCTCCCTCCAGAAGCTTCGTGGATTTAGAGATTTTTCAAGCCGGAACGCTCCCACCCGGGTTCCACGAGCTCGTCAATATTCGAATGTCGGAGCGCTTTCATCGAGGCTCTAAGAACTTAACTGTTTTTCCTGATTTTTGGCACTTGCAACGGAGTAGCGGCCTGTCGCCCTCCGAGTTCAAATCAAACTTTATAAAACCCCAAGAAACTAGTGCATTTTGGCTCAGCACAGTTCCAGCCACATGGTTTTTCACTTTTTCCGGGTTTTCCGCGTTAAAAACGGCTCTTGTCATTTTTTGCAGTTCATTTTGATTGTTTGCGCGCCTGGTCCGATTCCGACTAAGGCGGTCCGATTCCGACTAAGGCAGTCTGATTCCGACTAAGGAGGTCCGATTTCTCCGCACCGGGGAAAGACCAGGCGACCCGCAACAAGGTTGTATTAGTCTATTTGGGACTCCGGCAACGACGGCTGCGGCTGTGAAGGGAGACGAATGCCGACAGAGAAGCAGACTGGAGGTAGGGGGTGCGGCAGGGAATTAGACTATTTTGCCATTCACTGAAGGCGGTGGGAAGGCGGATAAACAAATGGCTGTTGGGACGGCCATTGACATTTGCTGAAAAGGTTTTTTGAGTCATAACTCCAACAAGCCTTTTTGAGAGAAAATTAGTGATCTGTTCGCTGCAACTGTTAACACAATCACATTTGACCACATATTCACCGTTAAGGCTGTAAATCGGAACCAATGGAATCACATAATCGAACCGATCTAATCAAATCACGTGGTTTGTTTCGGTTATAATAGTCTACGGTTTGATCACGGTTTCATTTTTGAAAAAATCATTTGATTCGGTTCGATTCACAGTTCGAAATGTCAAGTCAAATCTAGTCGAACCAAAACGAACCGTATTAGCTTTAATAAAATTTTAATCTATTTTCAATGTAATTAGGTATTCACTATTGTTACAACTTACATAGAAGTCTTTGTTTTATACAATAATCTAAATTGTCTCATTTTATTTGGCTATAAGTCGATAACAAAATAAAAAGTTTATTATTACTTTTAAATACCATGGTTTTCATTTTTTTAACTTCCGTCTTTTCCATTTAAATTTCATGGTTTTCATTTTTATTTCACTATAAGCCCATATAATGGTACTTTGTTTCCTTTCTTATCTCAAATTTCTATTTTTATATTTTAAATCATTCAAATTGAACCGAACAATTCGGTTCAATTTGATTCGATTTCAATGATGTAAGTGGTTCGGTTCAATTTTAAATTTTTGAACAAGCGGATGATTTGATTAGTAGTTTTGATCAAAAAAATAGAATCAAATCGAACCATTACAGACCTATTTACCGTCTTCAAATACATGCATATAATTTTTCCTCACTTTTGCTGCACTCCAACACATCCACGTGTGCATTATCTTTCACCAAGCACTACAGAATGGATATACAATTTTCACATCTTCTGGTCATATATGGTCGATTTTGGCATGACGGTTTTGCTCCGATGAATTTGGATAAAAATGCCGTAATTATAGAATGTTGTTTGGCATGACAATGATTATAATAAAACTAAAAATTTATATATTTTGGGTACGTAATTATGTATAATGTTGTTGAGAATGCTTTCTTACAATTTTACTCTTGCATTAGCATAACATATAAGGGTTTTAGGTTGAGCAGGGCAAAGACAAAAAATATGGAGCTTAAATTTAGCAGTGCAAGAAGGACGGATGACTTCGTTATTAAGTTAGGTGATCAAAATATTTTTCCTAACGTGTGTTTTAAATATCTTGGATCGATAGTTCAAAAGGACGGATGTATTGATAAATATGTGACACATAGAATCCAAGTTGGTTGGTTGAAGTGGAGAGGCGCGTCAGGGATCTTATGTGATCGTAAAGTACCATTAAAACTTAAGGGTAAATTTTGTTGTACTTAAATTAGACCAACGATGTTCTATGGTTCTGAGTGTTGGGCAGTGAATTGTGTACATGAGCAATAAATGAGAGTTGCAGAGATGAGAATGTTTAGGTGGATGTGTGGACACACGAGACTGGATGAAATTCGGAATGAAAGTATCAGGGATAAGACAGGGGTAGCACCAATTGCAGAGAAAATGCGAGAAGCTCGACTAAGATGGATTGGACACACATAAAGGAGATCATTAAAGGCACATGTTAGGCATTGTGAGAGTCTAGTCACTATGCATGTTAAATGAGGGAGGGGTAGATCAATAAAGACTTGGAATGAAACTACAAGGAAATACATGATTTACTTGGGCATTAGTCGTAATATCTCACAAATAATCAGACCCCTAGGAAGTTTTTGTCATGACTAGGTCATGACAAAGCTCTAAGAGGACCAAAAGAACCATGAGTGCCTATGTAGATAGGTGAAAGCACCTTGGTCTGCAAATAGTAGTTTTTGGACACTTACGATAGGGTTTGACCAATGACTCCCAACATGACTACTTGACCTCACCATATCACTTTCAACCTCATATGAACCCTTGGAAGCCCATACAACCCATTTGGGGCTAACCTAAGGGGTCAAGCTAACCAGGGTCAACCTTAACCCTAGTTAGGTCAAATTGCCCTAATTTGACCTAAGTTGATTACAACAAGCCACAAATGGACTTGGGTGAATGCAAGGACTCAATACACCTCGTTGACCAGTCAAGCCACCTATTTGACCAAGTCAAACCCTCCAAGTCAACCTTAGTCAAACCAAGCTCAAATAGGAAGGGAACTAGGCTCAACTCCAATCTAATTGGGCTAGGCCCAAATGTGATGGCCCACTAGCTCTAGCAAGTGAAAATTACCTAAAGAGCCACTCAATTTCTGGAGGTGATGACTAGGAGACAGAATTTGGAGTTTTTCATTTAAGGGAGGAAAGAGAAAGAGGTGAGTTAATGGTGAAATGCAAAGAGGCTTTCCCCCTCCCCTTCCCTAAGCTTCCATTCATCTCCCCTGACCTTTGGGAGGAGTTTGCCATCAATTCCAGCCAGCCCAGCATATGAAGAGGCACCAATCCACCATGGCCGAACACCCCCCTTCATTGCCATTAATGGTTATTCAAGTATAGTCTCTCCCTCTTCCCAAAACAACCCCCCCCCCCCCCCCATCAGCTTTAAAAGCTTCCAAGCAATCAAAATGGACGGTTACATCACTGGTTTAGGAGGAAAATAGAGAATTCGACAAGGAAGAAGCTTGAGATTGCCGGCCATGGCACATCACCACCACACACGCCGCCAAACCCGCATGCAGGTCTAATCCTTCTCCTCTGTGCTAGATCTGTAGATCCTTAGGTGGAGAAATCAGGCTCAAATGAGCCCGATCAGTGAGGAGAAAATGAGCGAATTTCCATGAAAAATTAACCCCTAGGTTTCACCGAAAACGGCCCCTCCGGCGACCGTGTCGCCGTCAGGCGATAGCCACCACCTCGACGAAGGTGATGGTGGTGGTGGCCGACCAGGGAGGTGGCCGGAAATTAGAGTTTGAAAAGCTCCAGGAAGAATCAATCCAGGTCGTTGGCTCATCGGGGATGATTATTAGGAGCTGTCGGATCGGCCTTGATCGATAAGCGCAGACCAGTTATTTATTTATATATATTTATTCATTTCTGTCACAATATTTCAATCACATTGCCTTAATTATTAAAAATAGCTAGATGTATTTTCTGTAAATGTGTCCAACATAAAAAACCTAGCCCTTGGAGTCTAGTTTAATACAAAATTTAAATCAACCTTGTTGGACGACTGTTTTCCCCTCAGCTCACATTTTGGTGCAAGGTGTACAAAGGCTAACCAGAAATTTAAATGAGTGCTCCTAGTGGCCCACTCAGTCAAATGGATTGAAAATTTGACCATAGACTAGTCTGACCATGATCCACAACATATCCAAAAATAGGGCTGATATCGAGTCGAGTTCGAGCGATTTTGGCTCGGCTCGAAATCGAAAATTTCGACTCGAACTCGGCTCGAAATCAACTCGAAATCGAAATTGATTTCGAGTCGAGTCGGCTCGACTCGAAATGACTCGATTCCGAGTCGGCTCGAAATCAAACCGAGTCGGCTCGAAATCAAATCGAGTCGGCTCGAAATTGAGCAATTTTTCGTTTTATTCCCAGTTTGCTCAAAATTAAATTGGGCAACCAATAAATTTAGCAAATGAAACACTTAAAGCCTTTATTTTTTTTTATTTAGTATTAAATTTTGTTATTTTTAATCTTAAAAAAAGAATATATTAATAAATACATAATTTTTTTAATTAAGTCGAGTTGATTCGAATCATTTTTCGAGCGATTTAGGGCTGGCTCGAAATCGACTCGAAATCAGATTCGAGTCAAATTGAATCGATTCAAATTGAGTCGAATCAATTTTAACCGATTTCGATCCGGCTCAATTTTCGAACGATTTTCGAGCGACTTTCGAGTTTCGAATAATATGCTCAGCCATATCCAAAAATCAGAATTTTTGGAGATGATTTTTCTATAATTTTTGTAATAATTTAATAATTCATGTATGCAATTAAAATAATGTCATTGGACCTTAAATTTTTCCCAAACTCTGGTGGATGACCAGAGGGGATATTATAAGGCCAAGAAAAAAATATCAATCATTTGGAGTTGATTTAGGGGGATAACTTGGTGAGAAAAGTTGGTCATTTGAAGGTAATAGACTTAGTTCTTCAATATTGCACTTAGAGTGGTTGAGTGATCAACCCTTCAACTAAACAAGGTAAAACCTTGGACCTTGACATATTATCACTTGAAACATCTCTTGGAATGATTTTAGAAGTATTTAGGGTTGGAATATCATGAAACCCTAGTTCAAACCTTAGGGTTGCTTATTAGGGTTAATGAAGGAAATATGGTCAAATCTTCAAGTCTTGGCTCAAGACATTGTAGGTAGTTTCATTGGGTGGAGAGACGTCTTGTATAATTTAATTAGAATTTTATGAGTAATTCTCTCCCACAAATCACTTATTAACAAGAATATAAACTTTCCTATAAAGTGCAAAATACATGTCTATCCAGTGTTGAATGGTCATGAAACTTGGATAATGGGTCTTTTATGAAGTTATTTGTGTTTGAAAATTTTATTGTAATTTTTGGTTGAATAATTATGGTACTCTCTTTGTAATTTTAGAAATTGTTAAATTAAGAAATAAATAGTTTTAGGACAAACAAAATACTAGAAAATTATGAAATTTGGTCAGTAGACTTTTTAGACCACAACTATGTCCTGTTAATTTTATTGTAATTTTTGGAAGATATTAAATAGAGGTTTCTTTACAAAGTGCCCTAGGAGATGTTTTATTCATCAATTTATTTATGTGGCAATAAAATTTTTTAAGAAGATGAAATTTGGGCAGTGACACTTTCTGATCATATTTGACCTATGGTAATTTTATTATAATTTCTGGATGATTAAATCTTGTAGTATCTTTGTTAATTGTTATTTAGATCAAAAAATTTATATTTTGGTTTATGGTAGAAATCATTTCTGGAAAATTATGAAACTCATACTTGCTATTAATTAGTCAATAGGAAGCTCTGAAAATTTTGGTGGGATCATTGCATGTCAAAATTTTATACTTCGTGTTCAAAATCATAGGGATTCATGATTTAGGGAAAATTATTTAAAGGCTGATTTAATTAGGAAAAAATACCAAATTCGGGTTTTGGGCTCAACAAGTCATGGTAGACCCCCAGTAATAGTTATAAGGTTGTAGGCAAGGTAATCTAGAGTATTTACTTTCATACGCTCGGGATAGATCACTTGGTCTGCATCTAGTAAATTCAAGTATTCATGATAGAAATGTAAGTCATACATGAGTGGAGATATAGTGGGTGAACCTAGTTGGGTGGATTCTTGATGAGATCACCCTTAGGGACAAAACCTAAGTAGTCTGAATAATATGGAGATGGGGTTGTGCTCGGGGTCGACGGAGTAGCGTCTTCTCCCGGGGAATATAAATCCACATAGGATTAGCTAAAAAGGCAACGTGGGGAAAAGATTTGGTAATAAATAGATACTCATAAAAGTAAGTGCCTTGAGAAATGGAGCTTTGGGCTCAGCCCATCGTAGCTCCTAGTGCCCTCGCGAGTCCTTCACCGAGCATGCCATGGGCAATCCGATGTTAACCCTAAACTGTAAGAATAAGTGGATTAAAAGAGTAACCTTAATAAACCACCGACACGAACACTCACCCTGTCATTTCGGGAGAATAGTTGGTATAGATTCACGAGCGGTGGGCTCGGTGTTTGATAGAAAGATGGTTTAAGTTAAGAGAGTCGATGACTCGAGAGCTCTTTTAGCATGAGTGCATGTGCATAAAGTGGTGGGTCCTCGTTATTGGACGGTTGTTCACACCGACGTCGATACGTTGACTTGGCAAGTGTAAGTGTGCATTTAGCCCATAAAAGACTTGTGGTTTTGCCAGTACGAGTACAAGAGACTCCGTAGCACCTGACTGTGGGTGTACCGAGTAGTACGCATGGTCTAGGCTGGGTAGTGTGAATACCGACCTAGGAGTGGGGAGATCCAACTCACTGCCTCTGTTTGCCACTAAGAGAGGTACCTGGGAGTTTAGCTAACTCCAAATGGGGAAACTAAAGGTCCGTGTGAATAGAGTCGGGTGGGTGTGTTGCACTTGTGTGGAATTCATCATTTAGCATGCATAGCATTCCATGTCATACATAACTTGCATAAAACCTTTACCCATAACGTATAAATTATTATGAGATCTTTTATACATTAGGCCTTCCAAAATGACCCCTTAACTTATAAGTCTGTATGAGTATTCTTATAAGCTAATGTTATTTTCTCTATTATGATAGATAGTTGCTCCACTTTTACTTTAATTTGTGACTTCTAGTATGTTGCTACTCTTACTTTCTGTTCATATACCTGTCATTACTGTGATAAATATTTTTATCATACGATAGTTAGGGTCATTGTCATCTGTTCTTGCTTACTCTCCACTTTCAGTCCCTTTCCTTTCATCCTCCCCAACACGGTGCCTAGGTGTCGTAGGGGGGAGGCAGGGGGACTAAGACTTAATTAAACTAACGGCCTAATGGGCATAACACCAGGGACTCCAGCTGGGATACAAGGTACTACACCAGGGGAAACAACACATCCAAGAGGAGGTGAACAAGCCTAGTCCAGGTGTGGTAGCAGCAGCAGTCATGGGATCAGTGAGTGTCTAGTAGCTTTACTTCCGCGAGCATTTATAGCGAGGATTTTATGTACTGGGCAGGTGCCCCTTTTATGTGTCTTGGTTCATCTTTGATTATGTGTGGATTAATTTTATATATATTGCAAGTGATGTGTACTGGTTATCTTTATGGTACTACTTCTTTTCCATAAAGGATATGCTCGAGTATTTGTCGGCAGAATCGGCGGTTTGTGGTGTCATCCTTCTCGGGAGTTGGTGTCACCACAAAGCGGCGGTTCTGGGCATAAAATCCGGAAAAAATAGGGTCTTACATTATTAAGATTATGACAAAAGATAGGGCACAATGACAACAAATGATCCATATAGCCGACCCCACTATAATGGGATAAAGGTTTGAGCGTTGTAGTAGCATAACATATACTAATTGTACTTATAAAAAACATTTAAAGCCAAAATGTGAGAACCACACAACACAATTTTCGCAATCCAGAATCGGTTCGTCGATCGCTTCAATCATGTGAACGGCGACTATTTGGTGTTTGGGGATGTGCGCTTGTGCCTGATTTGAACTGTTCTTAAGCTGATTAGAACGACGATTTATAGGATGGTTCACCGGCCAACCACCTAGTCCTTTCCCAGCCGTCTCACAATCACAATAGTTCTCCTTACGATCATTAGCTTGTACTAGTTATTTACTGATATGCAGCTCTCTACAATTATTTTGTAATGCTAGTTAGTGTGTAGTGTATTGTTATGAAAACTCGATTTAGCTAGATAATTTTCAGATCTACAAAAAATAATCTAACGGCAAAATAGCGGTTACGAATAACGAAAGCACGAAACAATAAGAAATATCACAAACAAAGAACACCAAATGTAAAGTGAATCTCCGAAATTGGGTATGTCCATTGTGCATGCAATATATAAATATAAGTATATATATATACGAGCATCTTCGCACGGGCTACGCCCGTGCTTGATGCTCTCGGGCGGCCTTCGGCCGCATCCAGGCAGGCTTCTCCCGATTCCGCACGGGCTTCAGTCGTGATTGTTGTAGGTTGTGTCTGCATTAAGGCAGGTTGTGCCCGCAACATATACATATGAATACTCAAAATGACCGTAAAAAATATAAATCAATATTACAGTTTTTATTTTGTAAAAAAATATACGTTTTGATGTAAAAAAAGATTAATTTATCCCTCTCACCTTCTTCATTAAATATATCCCTCTCTCCCCCTTCTCTCCCTCCTGCTCTCTCTCTCCCAACTCTCTCCCCTCCCACACTCCCTCTCATGATCCAACGACTAGTATTAATAGTTGCTATATCCAACGGTTGGTATCCAATTTTTGGTGTGCCTCAACATATGCATATTGCTTTATATATAATATATATATATATATATTTCTCAAGCATACAATATAGCTAAAAATAAGAGAAAAACAAACCAAGACATTGATGCTAATTTCAAATCCTCCAAGATCTGGTCATACACGTTGCGATGAGAAAGAAATTTGACGGCAAGAGAAGAAGTCGGCGACCGAGAGCCGAGCACACTGTAGCAAGGAAGAAGCCCGACGACAAAGCTGCAGTAAGGAAGAAGCCCAACGATAAGGATGGCGGTCGCCGACCAAAGAAACGCACACATGATTGCAATGGGGAAGAACCCTCAGGTTCGGCCTAGGTCGGCCGACCTCCTCTGCATTCTCCTGCTAGCCGAAATCTACATTGCTTCATGTGGGGAAACCAGCCACACATTTATAGTTTTACAGAAGAACCCTAAAATCGGGTAGAGAGGTGGGGTCGGCTGGATCCAATCAAGGAAAGAGAAAAAAATCTCTGTTGAAGCTAAAATTGACCTCTCGTGGAGTTCGGGGTCCCAAAAGAGGGGTGACCTCACACCTACTACACTCGGGGGAACGTCACGGACCAAAGACTTGGGAAACTAGGAACAGACTCTCGGCTCTAGCGTGGAGGTCCCACCATACACCCGGAAAGTCACAAGAGCACTTCCCCTCCCTCACCAATGACTGAGCTGGGTAGGAGAGCTCTCTCACTCAACCAAGAAGAAGCCTAAGGAGGAAGAAGCCAAAAAACTCATCCCTCCAAAGGTACCCAAGGGGGTCTATTTATAGTTTTACCAAGCCTAGGGACCAAAAGGTCACAAATACCCCAAGGACAAATAGGCCCTGAACCAATAAGAAACATCCACACCGGGGGTAAAGAGGTAATTCCACCCCAAGGGCACAACGGTAAAAACAGGGTCAAAAGAGGTCCAGGGGAACGGAGGCTAAGCCATGCCCCCTCCCCCCCCCCGGACACCCGAGGCGAGGCTTCTTCAGGGGTTAAACAATGCCGAAGAGTTGGGGGCCGAGGGCGAGACCCCGGCCACCGGGCGGTCTCGCCCCGCAGGCCAGCCGCCCGGGGCGAGACCCTGGCCGTAGGCCGGTCTCGCCCCACAGGCCAGCCGCCCGGGGGGAGACCCTAGTCGCAGGCCAGTCTCGCCCCACAGGCTAGCCGCCCAGGGCGAGACCCTGGCCGAAGACCAATCTCGCCCCACAGGTTAGCCGTCTGGGGCGAGACCCTGGCCGCAGCCGGTCTCGCCCCCGCGAGCTAGCCGCCCGGGGCGAGAGGCCGCAGGCCGGTCTGGACCCCGCGAGCTAGCCGCCCGGGGGGAGACCCTGACCGTAGGCCGGTCTCGCCCCACAGGCTAGCCGCCCGGGGCGAGTCCCTGGCCGCAGGCCAGTCTCGCCCCCGCGAGCTAGCCGCCAGGGGCGAGAGGTCGCAGGCCAGTCTCGCCCCCGCGAGCTAGCCACCCGGGGAGAGAGGCCGCAAGCCGGTCTCGCCCCACCCTAGGCCAGGGTGCAGGGGGCAGGACCCTGGCCTCCAACCAGTCCCGCTGCTCCCACCTCGCACCTAGCAAGTCGGGGAGGGTGCCGACCATCTTGCCGCACCCGCCCCCAAAAGGGGCTGGGGGGATAGGTAGATTTTTTTTCTCCCCTACTAGTATATTACAAGGTCCAAGCCTAATTTGGTCACCAAGAGTGCAAAAACTCTTCAAAAGCTTAAAAAAACATAGCTAGTCTCACGCCTTGTTTTGGGACCCTCTCTTCGCGAATATAGGGTTGTATACAATCCCCGCTCTTTTCGAGCGGGTTCCACGCTCGGAAAGAAACATCCAACCCAATGTATTCGCTGAGTGTAGTCCTCTCGCGCGGTTACAAAGATACTTAGCCACTCTGAGTAGAAAACACAGCCTCCCAAAGGGGTCAACCTGCCAAGCCAGCTAATAGGAGCCTGGGTGACGAGACAGCCTCGGGATAAGAAATACTTGGCCACCCCGAGGGGTCAACCTGCAATGCTAGCTAATGGGAGCCTGGGTGACGAGACGGCCTCGGGGTAAGAAACACTAAGCCACCCCGAGGGGTCAACCTGTCATGCTAGCTAATGGGAGACTGGGTGACGATACGGCATCGGGGTAAGAAACACTTAGCCACCCCGAGGGGTCAACCTGTCATACCAGCTAATGGGAGCCTGGGTGACGAGACGGCCTCGGGGTAAGAAACACTTGGCCACCCCGAGGGGCCAACCTGTCATGGCAGCTAATGGGAGCCTGAGTGACGAGACGGCCTCGGGGTAAGAAACACTTGGCCACTTCGAGGGCAACCTGTCATGTAAGCTAATGGGAACCTGGGTGACGAGACGGCCTAGGGTAAGAAACACTTGGCCACCCCGAGGGGCCAACCTGCCATGCCAGCTAATGGGATCTTGGGTGACGAGACGACCTCGGGGTAATAAATACTTAGCCACCCCGAGGGGTCAACCTGTCATGCCAGCTAATGAGAGACTAGGTGACGAGATGGCCTCGGGGTAGGAAATACTTGGGATCCTTGAGAGGTACCACCGACCCTACCAGCTAGTGAGAGCCTGGTAGTGGGACCGTCTCGGAGCAAAGAGAACATGGGCATCCACGAGAGATACCACCGACCCTGCCAGCTAGTGAGAGCCTGACAGCGGGACCGTCTCGGAGCAAAGAGAACAGGGCATCCACGAGAGGTACTCCGACCCTACCAGCTAGTGAGAGTCTAGCGGCGGGACCGTCTCGGAGCAAAGAGAACAGGGCATCCACGAGAGGTACTCCGGCCCTGCCAGTTAGTGAGAGGCTGATAGCGGGACCGTCTCAGAGCAAAGAGGACAGGGCATCTACGTGAGGTACTCTGGCCCTACCAGCTAGTGAGATCCTGATAGTGGGACCGTCTCGGAGTAAAGAGAATAGGGCATCCACGAGAGGTACTCCGGCCCTGCCAGCTAGTGAGATCCTACCAGCAGGACCGTCTCGGAGCAAAGAGAACATGGCATCCACGAGAGGTACTCCGACCCTGCCATCTAATGAGAGCCTGACAACGGGACCATCTCGGAGCAAAGAGAACAGGGCATTCACGAGAGGTACCACTGGCCATGCCATCTAGTGAGATCCTCACAGCGGGACCGTCTCGGAGCAAAGAGAATAGGGCATCCACGAGAGGTACTCCGGCCCTGCCAGCTAGTGAGAGCCTGACAGCGGGACCATCTCAGAGCAAAGAGAACAGGGCATCCACGAGAGGTACTCCGGCCCTGCCAGCTAATGAGAGCCTGACAGCGGGACCGTCTCTGAGTAAAGAGGACAGGGCATCCATGAGAGGTACTCCGGCCTTGCCAGCTAGTGAGAGCCTGACAGCAGGGTCGTCTCAGAGCAGAGAGAACAGGGCATCCACGAGAGGTACTCCGGCCCTGTCAGCTAGTGAGAGCCTGGCAGCGGGACCGTCTCAGAGCAAAGAGAACATGACATCCACGAGAGGTACTCCGACCCTGTAAGGTATTGAGAGCCTGACAACGGGGCTGTCTCGAAGAAAAGAGAACAGGGCATCCACAAGAGGTACTCCGGCCCTGCCAGCTAGTGATAGCCTGGCAATAGGGCCGTCTCGGAACAAAGAGGACAGGGCATCCACGAGAGATACTCCGGCTCTGCTAGCTAGTGAGAGCCTGACAGCGGGACCATCTCGGAGCAAAGAGGACAGGGCATCCACGAGAGGTACTCCGGCCCTGTCAGCTAGTGAGAGCCTGGCAGCGGGACCATCTCGGAGCAAAGAGAACAGGGAATCCACGAGAGGTACTCCGGCCCTACCAGCTAGTGAGAGTCTGGCGGCGGGACCGTCTCGGAGCAAAGAGAACAGGGCATCCACGAGAGGTACTCTGGCCCTGCCAGCTAGTGAGAGGCTGATAGCGGGACCGTCTCAGAGCAAAGAGGACAGGGCATCTACGTGAGGTACTCTGGCCCTACCAGCTAGTGAGATCCTGACAGTGGGACCGTCTCGGAGTAAAGAGAATAGGGCATCCACGAGAGGTACTCCGGCCCTGCCAGCTAGTTAGATCCTACCAGCAGGACCGTCTCGGAGCAAAGAGAACATGGCATCCACGAGAGGTACTCCGGCCCTGCCATCTAATGAGAGCCTGACAACGGGACCATCTCGGAGCAAAGAGAACAGGGCATTCACGAGAGGTACCACTGGCCATGCCATCTAGTGAGATCCTCACAGCGGGACCGTCTCGGAGCAAAGAGAATAGGGCATCCACGAGAGGTACTCCGGCCCTGCCAGCTAGTGAGAGCCTGAAAGCGGGACCATCTCAGAGCAAAGAGAACAGGGCATCCACGATAGGTACTCCGGCCCTGCCAGCTAATGAGAGCCTGACAGCGGGACCGTCTCTGAGTAAAGAGGACAGGGCATCCATGAGAGGTACTCCGGCCTTGCCAGCTAGTGAGAGCCTGACAGCAGGGTCGTCTCAGAGCAGAGAGAACAGGGCATCCACGAGAGGTACTCCGGCCCTGTCAGCTAGTGAGAGCCTGGCAGCGGGACCGTCTCAGAGCAAAGAGAACATGACATCCACGAGAGGTACTCCGACCCTGTAAGGTATTGAGAGCCTGACAACGGGGCTGTCTCGGAGAAAAGAGAACAGGGCATCCACAAGAGGTACTCCGGAGAGCCTGGCAATAGGGCCGTCTCGGAACAAAGAGGACAGGGCATCCACGAGAGATACTCCGGCTCTGCCAGCTAGTGAGAGCCTGACAGCGGGACCATCTCGGAGCAAAGAGGACAAGGCATCCACGAGAGGTACTCCGGCCCTGTCAGCTAGTGTGAGCCTGGCAGCGGGACCATCTCGGAGCAAAGAGAACAGGGAATCCACGAGAGGTACTCCGGCCCTGCCAGCTAGTGAGAGCCTGGAAGCGGGACCGTCTCGGAGCAAAGAGAACAGGGTATCCACGAGAGGTACTCTGGACCTGCCAGCTAGTTAGAGTCTGGCAGCGGAGCCGTCTCAGAACAAAGAGGATAGGGCATCCACGAGAGGTACTCCGGCCCTACCAGCTAGTGAGAGCCTTATAGAGGGACCGTCTCGGAGCAAAAAGAACAAGGCATCCACGAGAGGTACTCTGGCCCTACCAGCTAGTGAGATCTTGGCAGCGGGATCGTCTCGAAGCAAAGAGAATATGGCATCCACGAGAGGTACTCCGGCCCTGCCAGCTAGTGAGAGCCTGGACAGTGGGTCTATCTCGGAGCAAAGAGAACAGGGCATCCACGAGAGGTACTCCGACCCTGCCAGCTAGTGAGAGCCTAGACAGCTGGACCGTCTCGGAGAAAAAAGGACAGGGCATCCACGAGAGGTACTCCGGCCCTGCCAGCTAATGAGAGCCTGATAGCGAGACCGTCTCGGAGCAAAGGGAACATGGCATCCACGAGAGGTACTCCGACCCTGCCAGCTAGTGAGAGCCTGGACAGCATGTCCGTCTCGGAGCAAAGAGAACAGGGCATCCATGAGAGGTACTCCGGCCCTGCCAGCTAGTGAGAGCCAGAACAGCGGGACCGTCTCGGAGCAAAAAGGACTTAGCCTCCCCGAGGTACCTTCGACCCATCCAGCTAGTGAGAGTCTGACATGAGGAGATCCTCTCGGGGGTGGGACTGGGCATGTCACCTAAGCTTTATCAATTCCAACATCCTCAGACGGGGAAAAAGATTGGTTACATGACCCCCCCTCCCCCCGACTCAGCTGGTTGGGGGCTGAACTAACTACAACATAAGAAAAATACAGGACTCTGTCGAGGCGAGGCTCCTTCAGGGGGCTTGGGCATGATGGTCGTCGTCCAATTCCTTCCCCTCAGACACTTCCATCCTGCTCAGGCTCTCCATGATCTTCTCCATCTCCTCTGCCTTGGCCAACCAAGAGATGGTGTCGACGGCCGTGACGTAGCACCGTCTTGCCATCCTGGGGTCTCCCTTGATCCTGACCTGGATCCCTCTTGAGTTGAACTTGAGACACTGGTGGAAAGAGGACGACACACAACGGAAGGCGATGATGATGAGCCTTCCGAAGATGGCGGTGTAGCTGCTTGGAGCGTCAACAATGACGAACCAGCAGTTCCTTGAAGTCCCTTCCAATTTTTCTTGAAGTCCTACTCCACCTTCTATCTCCTTCCTCTCCCCTGAAAATCTGAACAGGGGTCCGTCCGAGGCCAACACCCTCCTCGGTTCTACCTTCATCTCGTCAAACGCCTTCTTGAAAACGATGTTGACGGAGCTCTCGTTGTCAATCAAGATCTGGGAGACAGTATAGCCTTTGATGGCTGTCTGGATGACCAGCGCATCGCAGAACGGATCCTCATGATCTAACATGTCCTTCATCGAGAAGGTGATCTTCTCCTCCAGGGGAGTGGTCTGGGATGTCGAAGCGACGCTCCGTCGGTACATCATATGGGGGCTCGCCTTCCGAGTGTACTTGATTCCCACTCCACCGTGGATCACTGCTATACCACCTCGAGGTCCGACATCGACTCGGTCCTCACATATGTCTTCTCCCCCCACTCTGGGTAGAACCCCTTCAACTTGTGCTGGCGGTTGAGGCTGGGCAGGGCCTCTCTCTCCCCCCTCACTTCCAGGAACTCGGGGCAGGTAGCCGTGGCGTGACCCTCCAACTAGTGGAAGTCACAGTACATCAATGCTCCTCCTCCCCTCCTTCGACGCGCTCGACGGTCTCTCCCGTTGCCTCCTCTGCCTATCTCCAAGGCTTGCTGGGGTAGGGGCAGGAGTTGTCTTGGAGCTTGCCTTTGGAAGTTGAACCTCCCTTGGACCCCGTGAAAGTTCCCCCCACCCTAGATGAGAGCTCTTCCTAGACCCTGGGAAGGTCCTCTCTGCTGCCTCCAACCTGGCTCCGGGTCTTCCTGCCCCTGGACCCCCTGAGCTCTCTGCTCCTCTCTCCGTCTTCCCTCTTGATGTCTTGAGCCACCTTGCTCCTTCGACTCCATATCTGTTAGTTTTGCCAACTTCTTGACAAATGTCGGGTTGGCCGCCTCCATGGTTATCTCCTCTGTCGCCCTTTCCATCAGATCCTCGAAGGAAAGGGGGGCCTTTCGGGTCAGGCTCATCTTGAAGAACCCCTTGCGCAACCGCACCATGAACGTCATCTGGAGGGCATACCCTGGCATCTCTTGGATATCGAGGATCTCCTCTTAGAACCTGTCAACGTAATGGACCAACGACTCATCGGCCCTTTGTCTTATTAGGAAGATGGACTCAGGACTCTTCTTCCTCTTCTTGGAGGTAGAGAAGCGAAGCTGAAAGCTCCGACTCAAGTCCTCGAACCCATAGATCGATCTCGGAGGGAGTTGATGAAACCAGTCCCTTGCCTTCTCCTTCAACGTGATCGCAAAGAGATGACACTTGAAGGCATCCGTCATCAGCCTGATGGAGACGGCTTCCTCGAACCACTACAGGTGTTGGACGGGGTCATCCTTCCCGGTATAGTAAGGCATGTCGGGCTCTCTGAACCCCTCGAGAACAGGAGTTGAGATGATCAGCTCGCTGAAGGGTGACCCCCTGAGGGGTGCTCTCGCAACCTCTACTCGCGCGACCTGCTCTCCTGGAGGGCTAGCACTCGCTGGGCTGGGGAATAACTCCCGGTCAGTGAGGTCTCGCTCGACCCCTTCTCCCATCGTCTCCTTCCCAGGCCTTCTTCCTGGTGCACTTCCTTCTCCCCCTGCTGAGTTCATCTCGCTTATGCCCCTGGGAGGCAGCTCGTCGAGACCACTCGGGGTCAGCTTGCCGAGACCCCTGAGAGCTAGTCTCTGGGGGGTGGGGGTTGAGCTGTCAGCCCGAGGGGAAATATTTCGCAGCATCTTCATGATGCCGGAGATGGAAGCCATGAACTCATCCCTCCCTACGAAGGGTCCTGGCCACCTTGGTCCTCTCTCCTCCTCCCTTCATGATGCGTTGGGCCACCTTGGTCCTTTGACTCCACCTCTATCAACTTTGCCAACTTCTTTACAAAGGCCGGGTTGGCCGCCTCCATGGCTATCTCCTCTGGCGCCCTCTCCATCAACTCCTCGAAGGAAAGGGGGGCCTTCCGGGTCAAGCTCATCTTGAAGAACCCTTCGCGCAACCCCACCGTGAACCCCATCTAGAGGGCATACCCTGACACCTCTTGGATGTCAAGGACCTCCTTCTGGAATCTGTCAACGTAGTGGGCCAGCGACTCCTCGGCCCTTTGCTTTATCAGGAAGAGGAGCTCAGGACCTTTCTTCCTCTTCTTGGAGGTGGAGAAGCGAAGCTGAAAGCTCCGGCTCAAGTCTTCGAAATGCCTCTTTTTCTCCTGAAGTTGTCGGAATTCTTTGTTGGCTACAATTGAAAAGCAAGCAAATTTCCCGAAGATGGACCTTGGAGGGAGTTGATGGAACCAGTCCCTCGCCTTCTCTTTCAAGGTGATCACAAATAGACGGCACTTGAAGGCGTCCGTCATCGGCCTGATGGAGACGGCATCCTCGAATCACTGCAGGTGCTGGACGGGGTCATCCTTCCCGGTATAGTAAGCCATGTCTGGCTCTCTGAACCCCTCGGGAACGGGAGCTGAGATGATCAGCTCGCTGAAGGGTGACCCCCTAAGGGGAGTTCTCGCCACCTCTATCCGCGCAACCTGCTCGCCAGGATGGCGAGCTCTCGCCGGGCTGGGGAACAGCTCCCGGCCTGGGAGGTCTCGCTCGACCCCCTCTACCATCCTTTCCTTCCCAGGTCTCCTATCCGGCACACTTACTTCTCCCCCTGCCGGGGTGATCTCGCCTTGCCCCCTAGGAGCCAGCTCGCCGAGATCACTCTGGGTTAGCTCGCCGAGACCCCTGAGAGCTAGTCCCTGGGGGGTGGGGGGTTGAGCTGTCAGCCCGAGGGGCAATGCTTCTCAGCATCTCCATGATGCCTGAGATGGAAGCCATGAACTCCTCCCTTCCTACGAAGGGTCCAGGGTTGGGGAGCTCGCCGAAGTCATCACCACCTCCCAGATCTCTAGCCATGACACTCACCCGAGATTTTCTGTGCTGGTCACTCTCCACGCTCACCGCACCAAAACTGTTGAAGCCAAAAATGACAGAAGCCAAAATTGACTTCTGTGGAGTTCGACCCTTGGGGAAAGGGGTGACCTCACACCTACTATGCTCGGAAGAACGTCACGGACCGAAGACTTAGGAAGCTATGAACTGACCCTCGACTCTAGCGTGGAGGTCCCACCTCACACCCGGAAGACCTTTGAGGTCTCCCCCTCCCAAGCCAATGCTTGAGCTAGGTGCCTTGGAGGAAGAAAGCCAAAGAGATTTTTGTGGCTAAGGAATAATGAATCCTCTCTAAGGCACCCTCAAGGGTCTATTTATAGCTTTTCCAAGTCCTTGGAGTAAAATGACCAAAATACCCCTAAGGCAACTAAGCCTCTAGCCAATAGAAAACCTCCACACCGGGGGGCAAAGAGGGAAATTCCACCCGGGGGGTAAAAGGGTCCAAGGGTGAGAGGAGGCCCGACCACACCCCTCCCACCTCCCTGGGCACCCGAGACAGCTGGGGAGCAGGGAGCTGGGGCGAGACCCCAGCCCCCGGTCGGTCTCGCCCGGCCAGGCCTCACCAGGCCGCGAGGCAGGGGCGAGACCCCAGCCCGCGGCCGGTCTCGCCCGGCCAGGCCTCACCAGGCCGCGAGGCAGGGGCGAGAACCTGGCCCCGGGCCGGTCTCGCCACGCCCGGCCCCGCTAGGCCGCGAGGCAGGGGCGAGAACCCGGCCCCGGGCCGGTCTCGCCCCGCTTGGCCCCGCCAGGCCGCGAGGCAGGGGCGAGAACTCGGCCCCGGGCCGGTCACGCCCCGCCTGGCCCCGCCAGGCCGCAAGGCAGGGGCGGGAACCCGGCCCCGGGCCGGTCTCGCCCCGCCTGGCCCCGACAGGCCGCGAGGCAGGGGAGGGAACCCGGCCCCGGGCCGGTCTCGCCCCGCCTGGCCCTGCCAGGCCGCGAGGCAGGGGCGAGAACCCGGCCCTCGAGCCGGTCTCGCCTCACCTGGCCCCGCCAGGCCGCGGACTCCGGGCAGGGGTGAGCCTCCGGACTCCGGCCGGTCCCACTGCTTCCAACTAGCACCTACCAGGACGGGAGTAGAAGTGAGAATGGAACCATAATTCAACTAAGATTCTATATTTTTGAATATATGAATGGATTTTAATTCCACCTCCCCCCATCCACTCCCTTAATGTTGTTAATTAAAATGACGCTATGCTAAATATCTCACAACATTAATTGGATGGAATATACAGCATACACGGATACAATTATGATGTGTATATAAAATGGGGATATGAGGAAGGAAGGAGTGGGGGGGAATAAATGCGAATGATGGAGGCCATGGCCGGCCACTCAGAACACGCCGTACGGAGCAATGATGGCGGCACCGCCCTTCATTTTCCGATCGGGGTGATGTCAGATATACCGGTTCAGGGGGATCCGATTGAGAGGGAATTTTAATTACAGCTGAAACGATGGTGTTTTAAAATGGTGATTGTTAAACGCAAACAGTCAATTGATATCCGCAAACAGGCTTCACATCTTTTTTTAGGGCTTTTCGTTTTCTTATCCGCAAGCAGGCAAAACCCTTTGCCGCACCCCACGCGAAATCCTCCGCCGCACCCCACGCACGACGCTCCTCCTCCGCAGTGTGATCGCGCCTGCTTCCGCCGCCCAGCGATCGCCCCTTCTCCGACGCACCCCACGCTCGACGGTCTCCGGTTCGCCCTTCTTCTTCTCCTCCACCGCAGTGTGATCGCGCCTGCTCCGCCGCACAGCGTTCGCCCCTTCTCCGGCGCACCCCAGGTTCGCCCTTCTTCTTCTCCTCTTCCTTCATTCTCTACTTCTAGGTTAGTTTTCTTACAGATTTTGGGTTTTTTTCTTCAACAGATTCCCGGTCAGTGCAGACGTGCAGCGGGCGGCTCCGATAACTCCACTTCCCTGCTCCTAAAGGTACTGCCTCTCCCTTCCTCATTCATTCTCTATTCCTACGTCATGTTGTTTACCGTGTATGGGATTTAGGGTATCTTGCTCCTGATGCTATACATAATGACTTATCTCAAATAGATACTGGCTCTGCGCTGCAACACAGGAAAGCATTAAGATCTGGGATTTGGAGAGCAAACCCACTGTGCAGGATCTCAAGCCTGAAGCCACCGCTACTGGGAAGTGAATATGGAGGAGGCCAAGGATCTACTGTTTAAAAATGAGGTAGTTTCTCAGGACTACTGAAGACTTGCAGTTCGAGAAATTTTGAATTGCTTTTGTTTTGTTTCACTGAGATCAAACTGTTTCTCTCTATAATGGTTTAGGGTATTTCTTTGTATATAAGGATTTGTTTGGCACGACAGTGATGAATGTCGTGATTATAAACTATGAATGCTGACCACATCTAAGGAATTTCATCACTTTTATGTTTAAAACTAGTTTAAATTTCTCGCCGGCAGTCATAATTGTCGCACGTCAAACAAATATCATGTGATAGTGGAGTTTTTGTTCCCTCATCGAAGCAAAAAAGTCGCCTTGTCATTGGTTCCTTTGAAGGTGAAAATTGTAAATTTTGTTTGTTTTGTGATACTTGTTTCTTTTTATGATGTAATTGATGCTCTAAAAATGCACCACAAAGTGTCTCCATCTGGTCTTTTTCATGAACACTTGTAACATATATGTTTGCGAATATCAAATTTGAAAAAAAAGTTGTTTGCGGCTATCAATTCTGGTTGCGGGTATCCAATTTGAAAAACACGTGTTTGCGGATAGCCAAACTTGATGTGCGTTTAACAATCACCTTTAAAATTTGGGGGCCGGCGGACCTCGGCGGAGGTTCATGCATGCGCCGGCCGCCGGCCGACCGACAAGAGGATTAATTAGTGATTAATAATAATAATAATAATAATAATAATAATAATAATAAAGGCCTGGTAGCTGCATCCCCTCCTCCACTCCCCTATATTTTAGAGCCGAATTCCCAGAACCTGTAAAGAGGCTTTTTCTCTTATCCCGAAAAGATACTCATTCATTTATCTTCCGATATATTAATATTTATAGGATATGCAGAGAGCCAGAGAGAGAGAGAGAGGAAGAGAGAGAGAGAGAAAGAGAGGCCACAAAATATTTGGCGTCTGCGGCCTGCTGCTGCAATGCATCATGGTGTCAGCTAGTAATACATGATGGATGATATCTGATTCCGGCAATTAATGCACGCGGCCATCTCCATGGAAAACCCTGCCCTACCACTGCTTCTTTTTTTTTAAAATATAACTTAAAAATCCTGTCACGTGCCATCGTCCACTTGTGTCAACACACACTTTTAACCATATGCCCTCGCTTTACAATATTACATCTCTATTACCTTCATCCATCTTACCAGCAAAGCATAATAAGCTGATTGATCGCAAAACGCGATCATAAAATGGTCGTGTATTACTATTTATAGTATGAATGCAAATAAGACCAGACTGACAGGCCCGGGCTTTTATATGAGGGTTTGATAAACCCTATAAGGCTCCGTTTGACGGCGGTCGTAAACGCATGAGTTAAATACTCTGTTTGGAGGAGCTTATTATCATCGGTCAAGTGGTTACGACCGCATGAACCGGATTTTAATGATAGGGGTGGAGCCATGTATCATGCGTTTAATATGGGGACTTGTTAAGGTTCGATTTATGCGGACATAACCGCTTGATCGGTGAAAATAAGTCCTCTCAAACAGAGCTTGAGAATGGCTAATCACTTAACTGTTTTTTAGGCTTCGTTTAGGGGGACTTATTTTCAGCGGTCAGGGGATTACGGTCGCATGAATCGAATCAAAATTAAGGTCCGCATCCCCCAAAGGGAGCCTTAATCACCAAAATGATTTGGAACTCGTCAAAATTAAATTAATGAATGACAACACCATCAGCTGATAAATATAACTTCTCAGTATAATTAAAGGGCAATGTTAATAGCACCCCTGAAGTCGCTATTAGCAGCCATTTCAATGTGTTGTTTTGGCTTTTTTGGGGTGCTATTAGCCAATAGAGGGGTGCTATTAACATTGCCCTAATTAAATTATGTAGCATATACGTAAATAAATGTTAGAGAGCGGCAATAAGTAAAATGGAATCAAAATTAATGAGCCATAACAATATTCAGAATCATATTAAGTTTAACAAAATCATATTATATATATATTTATTTATATATATATGAGTGACAGGCACGGGCCTTCGGCCCGGAGGGCATTTGTCGTGAGTGCGACATATGTCGGGGGTGCGACATATGTCGGGGGTGCGACATATGTCGGGGGTGCGACATATGTCGGGGGTGCGACATATGTCGGGGGTGCGACATATGTCGGGGGTGCGACATATGTCGGGGGTGCGACATATGTCGGGGGTGCGACATATGTCGGGGGTGCGACATATGTCGTGGGTGCGACATATGTCGTGGGTGCGACATATGTCGTTGGTGCGACATATGTCGTGGGGGCGACATTTGTCGTGGGGCCGACATTTGTCGTGGGGCCGACATTTGTCGTGGGTGCGACATATGTCGTGGGTGCGACATTTGGCTTGCGGGCGACATTTGGCGTGGGGGGGACATATGGCGTGGGTGCGACATATGTCGTGGGTGCGACATATGTCGTGGGTGCGACATATGTCGTGCGGGCGACATTTGGCGTGGGTGCGACATTTGGCGTGGGTGCGACATATGTTGTGAGTGCGACATATGTCATGGGTGGGACATATGTCGTGGGTGGGACATATGTCGTGGGAGCGACATTTGGCGTGCGGGCGACATTTGGCGTGCGGGCGACATTTGGCGTGAGTGCGACATATGTCGTGCGGGCGACATATGTCGTGCGGGCGACATATGTCGAGGGTGCGACATATGTCGTGGGTGCGACATATGTCGTGGGTGCGACATATGTCGTGGGTGCGACATATGTCGTGGGTGCGACATATGTCGTGGGTGCTAACATTTGTCGTGAGGGTGAAATTTATCGTGAGGGCGATATTTGTCGTGGGGGAGACATTGGTCGTAGGTGCGTCATTTGTCGTGGAAGCGACATTTGTCATGAGCAACGATAACCATCTAAGAAGGATTTTCAACTATAAATTTGTATCAACAAATGCTTGATTATTTAAAAATTGATATTGACGATGAAGATCCCGGGCTGAATAAAGATTTGATGATGTTATAACAATTACATTGTTTTACAAATCACATTAAAAAAATGTAAACTTGAATCTTACCTGAACATATAGCAGAATAGATATCCTTATATCCATCATCTTTACCAACAAAATGAAGTGTAGTCTTTTAATCATATAACAAAATGTATGATCTGCAGAGTAAAAATTTATAAAAAATAAATGCCCTCATATTTTAAATTGCAGTCTTTCTGCAAAAACTAAATCTATAATGGTACAGAATTTCAGAACTTTACAGTACCTTGTGCATTGTTCAATCAGAGGCAACATGAGATCGAGTGCAGCGGGAACTTGAAAATATAGCTAAAAACAATCAACGTCATGATTCTGCAGTGATTAATGAAAATGAATACATTAATTTATTTTTCAACCAATTGAAGTAGTTTTATTTATGAAATAAAATTTTGTTATTTTTGATGCCATACCGTGCTTCTCATCGTTGTAGAGTCAACCCGATCAAATATTTCTCTGAATACCACGTTTTTAGTGAACACACCTTCATGACCCTCGATAACATAGTTTTTTACTAATACCCTTGTGGTATGTGATGAAACCCCTCGAGATAAAGCAACGTACAATTGGCCATGACTGAATACATGATTTGGAAGATAGATTCCGACATTCCCTATTGTCTGTCCCTGAGACTTGTTAATTGTTAAAGCGAAGCTCAATCTGACAGGAAACTGTTTTCTCGTTAGTTCAAACGGCATCTTATAATCCTCTGCACTCTTAAGTGGTATGCGTGGAATAAAAACTCTTAGACCCTTGAAATGTCCTACTAATATATTTGCCTCAATGATATTTCTTCCAAATCTACGACATATTAGTCTAGTGCCGTTGCACAATCCAATTTTCGGATCTATATTTCGGAGCAGCATAATGGGGCAGCCACGCTTCAATGTTAGTTTGTGCGGGGGTAGATTTCCGGGATTAATTGAGTTTAAGAATTCTGGGAGATATAAGTTATGGTTATCATCAGATACAGAGTCAAAAGAATAGTAAGTTGTGCTATCCCCCGGGAACATAAACATGCATTTTTCATTCAGGTTGTTAACATCTTCATTCAACGGGGTTATCAGGGCCCTTGTCTCCATGTACTCGACATCATTACAGTTGATATTGTACATTTGCATATTAGGGAAAACAAAATTTATTAAATCATCAACAGAATGCTCTCCTTCCCAAGGCATAACAATTGTGTGAAGAAGACGAATCATATCATTCTCTACTGTTGGCTCCTCGCCATTTCCAACCCTAAGCAAGTATTCTGCAAATTGGACGTCATCGCGTGCCCTCATATTTTCTTTTAGTTTAAGCAACTTCACTTCTGGCCATAAGAAAGACTCAACGATGCTTGACCTAATTATTTCCAGTCTTGTACCATTCACAACGACGGGTGTAACCTGTCTGAAATCACCCCCCATTATAAGAACCTTTCCCCCAAAAGGTTTGTCGTTTCCTAGCACATCTCGTAATGTACGGTCTAGTATTTCAAAAGTCTTCTTGTTTGCCATGGGTGCCTCATCCCAGATAATTGCAGATGCAAGTTCGACCAATTTGCACATATCTGATTGTTTACTGAAACCGCAATTCAACACTTTTTCGAGTTTAATTGGTATTTTGAATCGTGAGTGTGCAGTGCAGCCACCAGGAAGTAAATTTGCTGCTATACCAGAAGTTGCAGTAGCTATAATAATGCGTCCTTCTTTACGAAAAGTTGCTAATATAGATCGGTAGAGGAACGTTTTACCGGTCCCACCGGGGCCGTCAACAAAAAAAATAGCTCCGTTTCCTTCTGTTATACTATTGCATATAGTCTTGTACGCAATTTGTTGTTCATTATTCAAGAGTGTTATCGAATCTAAATCTGCATCGGATATTGGGATTGAGAGTTCGTTCTCAATCAAACCCGGTAGGTCTACCGAATATTGTATGCCGTCGCTTAATCTTGGCAAGTCGAAATCTTTAGTGCTTTTATTATATTGTTCGAAAATATTGTTTAGCTCACAAAGTAATCTATTAATTAAAAAATTATTGTTTGAAGTGCTGGTGCTACAGTAATCTTCGATCATTGCCTTATGATTTTCTTCCCAGAGTGTCCTGACACCGGTCGGCTGACAATACAACAATATTGTTGCAAATAATCTTCGTAATGCAGAAGGCATTCTGAAATTTCTGGCTTCAGCTAGACATTCTCTAATGCTATTGTCTTCCTCAAGCAACCCGTGCTTCTCAGCAGCTTCTTTGAATGTTGCACAACGATGCCCATGGACAGTGTATAGATTATCAAATGATGTTGGTGCTGGAATGTGATTTAGTAAGAGACGCAAGTAGAACCGCTCACCCTCTGTTGGTGATACGGCGTAAATGCGACCAATGACTATTCGATTCCTGCGTCTTTTTATCCATTTCCTTGTTGGAATTAGCCATCGGTAGTGTCTTGCGAAGTCCACATATAAATATTGTGTGGATTCTAACCCATCATTGTATACCTTGAAGAACTCTGTTAACATTGTTCGTGAATTACGTTCATCGGCGAGCACATTAGAGACAGTCTGATTAGCTTGAAATCTGACTTGATGTTGATTCGGTAAATGAATTTGCAATCTTACAACTGAAGGATATGTTTGATACATATGATATTTGAACAGCTTCCATGAAGCTTCGGGAGGACAAATCCAACGTCCGTCGACGTATTTACTTACTTCGTCATAGTTCTGACCGGAGCGTACTTCGAATGCAACCCAATCGGGACCCTTGTATACGTACTTGTATAGGTATTTGATGCTCTTAATGCTACTGCATATTTCCACATTTATATGACAATCATATTTGAGTAGAAGCCAGGGGTTGTACGGAACGACCCAACCATTATCGATTACCAAGTTGTCATCACGACCCAGTGTTATTCTCCTGTCATCATCCCGACGACGGTATAGGGGGTACGAATCAATTCCGTGCGTTGTGTTATCAATGAAAGGTTTTGGGAATCCCTTTTTGCAAACATTATTTTTCATGCATTGCGCGTTTGGTCTCAATCGTCCACACGGTCCGTGTATCATATGTTTAAGTACTGCATTGTATAGCTCGGGTTCTTCTGTTTCTATCGGTATTTCTGCTCTTACGACCCCGTCGTAGTCGTCTGGACTATTGAGCCTATCGTGGTCGTTGAAAATAAATAGCATATGTGCATGTGGTAGTCCACGCTTTTGAAACTCGACAACATGAACGTGAGCAACCACTCTACCAAGAACGCCTTTGTGAAAAACGTCATCCTTTAGACATTCTAGCTTTGCATGAAAAATTCTGGAGATTAAATCTGGGCGATCTTGAGGCGTTTGTCCGGGAGAAAGCTCGTTGATTATCTCCGGCCACGAAGGATTGCACGTCATTGTTAGGAAAATATCTGGCTTTCCAAAATTGCGCACAACTGCCATAGCATCCTGATACCTCTGGTACATATCTCTGGGACTTCCGATGAAAGATGATGGTAAGATTGTTCTACGTCCCACATTACCTGTAAAATGATTAAATAGAATTACCTTATTATAAGTACGGCAGAACTCTAAGCCTTTAAAGGTGACTTTCTATCAAGTTTGATTGATTTTATATGTACCTGCATCGTTTTCACCACTGTATAAACAATCTTGTAAACCTTGATAATGCTCGGCCCTAATATCACTTTGGTGGGACCGAATCCAGCGCAATTTTTGTGTTTCAACTTTTATGTACATATCAACCATGTATTGTTGTAGTAAACGCCCAGCATGTAGTAGTACGGAAGGTGTGTTACTGCGTTGCTGCATATAAATTTCTAAATTAGCAAGTAGATATTAAAATAGGATTTATATTATGTGTTGTTATATTTGTTTTACCTGAAGCAAGTATGAGTAGTAGTCGCAGCAGCTAGTTCGTTCTGTGCGTTCAAGTAGTTCGTCTCCACGCCAACCGTATGTCCCGTGCGGTAGTAGTAGAGGATACTGTAGAGGGTCGTAATAGCCAGAGTACTCCTTGATAGATATTAGATTGCCTGAAGTTGTTTCGATGAGTATGTCTCTATCGTTGGTTTCCATAAAGTCATCAGCTCCTACTAAGATAGCCGCAACCTGTGATGCCGTTGGGAGTGAGTACTGACGCTCAAATGAAGGCCTCTCCTTAATTAATAATCTACACTGTTGAAGGTTTGGTTGTTTTGCAAGCTGCCTGAAAGTCTGTACGAAGGGGTTTATCGCATCCAGTATGCTGGAGATCTTTTCAAGTGTTGGGATATGAAGTCCTGGACTCTCGAGCAACCTATTCTCAACTTCATGTTCAGTGTCGTAAATGAACATTTGCAAGTAACGTGGGCGAGCACCATTTTCTGGGAGGAGAGAGCCAATCTTGTGATATATTGCGCCGTGCGCTCTAAAAGTGTAGATGCCCTGATTAAATGCTGGCACATTTTCATCAAATGTGACTCCCATAGATGTGAAGGAGTATACATGGTTGTAAGCACGTATATTCTGTCTAAAGTTGCGTGCTTCGGTAGTTTGTGCAGTGTACAGTTCAAGTAGCTCAGGCGGCGCCGAGATATTAGGTAGATTCACTAAACCTCCTTTGCAGCATAGAGTTGATGTCTCAGTGTGGAACAATTTTGCATGACAATGTGAACAAATAGTAGGGGAAGATAGTGTGACTGTGGGCACATTAAGTGCGGGGTAACAGTTTCTTGCTGTGAAATGAGTTGTCGTTCTTCGATTTATGTTGTTGCCTGCATGTTAACATGGAGAATTTATTACGCAACAGTTGTGATTAATAGGTTCGAAATGTTGAAATTGCACAGGCATAAGGGAAATTACCAAGAAGGGTAGACGGCCCCGTAGACATCTCTACTTCGGCTTCGTTTGTAGTTCTTTGTTCTTGTAGACGTGCACTTCTTCGTTGAGTTTGTGTTTGTATGTTTGCTTGACGTCTTCTAGTACTTGATTCTCCACGCTCTAGTGTTAGTGTATGTGGAGTCGGTGGATGTTCAACATAAGGTGTTGTGGGATTACTTGTCAGCATGTTATTAGTTTGCTGTTGTTCGGAGAGATTCTCTGTTGTAGCGGTTGTTCCCATTAGTTGTTGAAGTCGTCGTGCTTCTCTTCTTCGAGCATTTGTTGCGTCACGTCGGTCTTGCGATGATGCATACATTCGTGGCCTTCCTCTTGGCCGATACGTTCCCGGTGGCAAGCCGGTGGTGTTTGCTGCATGTAGATGCCGAAGCTCGCGTCTTCTTTCAGCACGTGCTTGAAGCTGAGCAGTCGTCGGCATCTACATTTGGCGGACATAGCAATATCAAAAATAAAATTTAAAACAAAATGCTTAGGCCAAAATGTATTTATGTGTCTTCTACAAACATATCGTAAATACTTCAAATTGTATATAAGCTAAAACAGATCTTTTAACATCAAATTGTGCAGGTTCTAAACTTCCATATAATCACGGCATCATATATTTTGGTATGAGAAATTCCTAGACTGCCTCCCTCTTGCAGTTCAATTTTATATTAAATAGGGATCTAAAATATAAGACCAAAGGAAATCAGAAACCAGCAAGGGAAGATATACTGAAATCAGATGGACAAAGTAAATCAAATGAATTAGCGATCATGCCAAAAGGCTAATTTCTCGAGAAAAGAAAATATCATACATGCCCATAGTGGTGTTCGATTGTGTTATTTTGATGGAGAACAACTTGTACAATTGCACAGGACCGTAGTGTAACGGTCCGAGGTCCGCACAACAACCAAAACCACCGGCCAACCAAAATATCATATATTTTTAACCTCTGTTCCTCCTAGCAATGTGATTTAAGCAAAACTGTAACAGTTTGTTCAAAACTTTCAGTTTTTGATTTTGTTACAGTTCGTGTTTTTAACGTACAGTTTTTGATCTAAGTACATTTATGTCATTCCCATTTCTGATTTCGTTTGTGATTTTGAACAGTTTGTGATTAGGATTTTGTTACAGTTTTTCATTTCGTTTCAGTTTTTGTTTTGTGATTTAGGGTGTTTAACTTATAGTTTGTGATTTAGGGTTCTCACAGGCGATGCAAAAATCTGCATATTTGATTAACTTACAGTTTCTGATTTCATGTTAAAAATACATTCAGGGTTTTCCATTTTTGAAGATCGCCAGGTTTTTCGTTCTCAATTATAATCCAGCATAGCCGAGGTACCAGCATATAACAATTAGCTATATAACAAATAGCTAGATTTATAAGAAATTATTTTATAGAAATCCCTAGAGTTTAACCTGCATTTGAAAGAGATGCAAAATCCCCAAACCTGTACATCGAAAGAAATAAAGAGAAGAGTCGCCCTCCAAAGATCGACGTTCATGAGGTTCATATATATTTATAAGCGCAGGTTCATATACAATCATAAGTCAAGGTATTTGAAAGAGATGCAAAATCACAAAAAAGGGGAATGTGAATCGAAATCCCAATCGAAAACAGAAATGGAGAGAATAAATCAAGAGAAATCGAGAAAGAGGGGAGTGTATGAGATTTTTTTACCGATGATGTTGGTCCCTGCTTGAACAGAAGTTGGGTGTATTTTTAGATCTGGAAATGGAGATATGTAAATGAGTGAAGAGCAATAGGGGACAAATATGCAAGAGCAACAGGGAACAAATAAGGCAGTTGAATTAGAATACCTGGCGATGTTGATGCTGCTTCAAATGGCATAAGAGGGAGAAAATGCTGGAAGAACCCTGGAGGAATTTTTTGCATAGAGAGGTGGCCGATGCAGATTTATCGCAGGAAAGAGATCACCAGTGGGAGGCGCTGCGATGAAGAACGAAGGGTTGGAGGAACATCAGGGGAGGCGCAGTCGGACAACGAAGTGGCTTCCGTTTGACAATGGAAACTCCGGCTAACATGCTCTTCTGTACTCTGGCGAGGCCCTAGATGATTTGCGAAGGAGGAGATGTCGCGGAATGAAGAGCGGCGCTGTTAGAGATGGAAGTGGCGAGGGTTTTGTTTATACCGTGTATTTAATCAAGCGAATCCTTTGTTTAGATGAACGGCTCTGATGTATTTCATGTCTTATTTTCCTTGTCATGGAACCTAAAGTGATATTTTTTTTTAATATAGTATAGATATATATATATATATATGTATATATGGGTCCCCTGGAAATCCGTGTAATGCGGATTTCCTTATATACGCGTGCAGGGAACAGTGTCGTTGGATTTAATCCAACAGCAAGGAAAAAGAGCCCGCTGCATTACAGCGGGGGGCTGCCGGTGGCGGCGGGCTCGCCGGCCACCGGCAGCTCTGGGCTCGTCCGCGACCACTCCGACGAGCCTAGATCGGCCGGTGGCCGGCCGCCCCGCTGCAATGCAAATACAACAGGGGCGGCGGCACCGCTCCTGCTAAAAAAAAATTTGCATTACAGCGAGCCGGCCGGCGGCTGCGGGCTCGCCGGTATCCCTGGGCTCGTTGGACGCCGACGAGCCCAGGGCGGCCAGCGGGCGGCTGCGGGCGCCGACGAGCCCAGGGCGACCGGTGGCTGGTGAGCCCGCAGCCGCCGGCCGCCCCGCTGTAATGGAAAAAAATTTTAACAGCGCGGCGACCGGTGGCCGGCGAGCCCACAGCCTCCGGCCGCCCCGCTGTGACTAGAGCTGTCACGGTTCCGGTTCGGTTCCGGTTCTACTAAGATCATGAACCGAACCACTATAGTAACGGTTCTTGAAATTAGAACCATAACCTTATTTTCTTTGATCGGTTCCGGTTCCATCATAATTTTTGGAACCGTCGTGTCAACGGTTCCGGTTCTGATTCAACAAGAACCAAAATCAAACCGTCCAGTAACGGTTCCGTCCGGTTCTATGCGGTTCGGTCCGGTTCCAATCGGTTTAGGGATATAATTTTAATCATTTTATGACTATAATTTGAGTCATTAGACACATTCACAAAGATTATTATCTCTTTAAAAATGTATATTTGAAAAGAAAATTGAAATTCCAATTGTTGGAGCAAAAATCTCATGATTTCTTAAGTCTAAATGTTGAAATTTTCCTAATACAAATATACATGAAACACTACGACAAGATGGGTCTACTATGGTGTTTTTGGGGGCCATCAACCGTGCTTTTCAAGCGTCGAGCAAGATTTCACAAAAATGCCGCGAAATCACTGCTATAGTGATCGCAGTGGTAGAAAATACAATCCGCGGCGTTTTTTTTAAAAAAAGTGCCGCCAAAATTCGCGGCATTTTTTTTTAAAAAACGCCACAAATACAGCGACATTTAAACAAAATCCAACTTGTTTTATTTTAGATTAAAAACAACAGATCTACAGATTTCAGACTAGCGACATTGCAATCGATGAGAGTAAGAGAAAACATGAATTACTGAATGAGAATATATTTTTTTTACAATCAGTTAAGTTTTGCAGTTCACTAACTTCCCAAATCCAATTAGAGAAAGAAACAATTTCTTTAACATATAAACCATGACGTAGTTTACATAATAAAATGTAAGAAATTAAAGATTTAAATGATCAGAGCAATACTAAACCAGCATAAACTTGTTTTACCAAAGAAAATCTCAATTTTAACAATAAAAGCAATAGCTTTCTCAGGTGTAAATGACGTGATTAAGAAATATTAGATTATGGTATCAAAGGCTCCGTTTGGGGGACTTATTTTAACCGGTCAAGCAGTTACGACCGCATAAACCGGGCATTAATTAAGACCATATTCATGCGGTCGTAACCGCTTGACCGGTGAAAATAAATCCTCCCAAACGGAATCAAAATAAGTAGGAACTCAACATTGAAAGACTCTAAGGTTGTAAATTTAAAACTGAAATCCATTATATTGTAGGAAGGGTTCATTACTAAGTACGGCTGCAATCAGACGATGAATATAATTATAGTCACATAGATAATAAATATATATTATATATTAATATAATAATAATAAACGGATTGTGGTTCGGTTTTGCTACGGTCCGGTCTGGATCGGGTCTAAAAATTTTGAAACCCCTCGAGACATTTATGTTCCGGTTCCGGTTCCGGTTCCGGTCCGGATAATAAAATGAAGGAACTGCACCCGGACCATTATTGTTTAAGGTTCCGAAATTCAAACCGGAACCTGAATAATTCGCGAATGGTTCGGTCCGGTTCTTTGCGGTTCCAGATCGGTTCCGGTTCGATTTGCTGTTTTAGGTGACAGCTCTAGCTGTGACGTCCTTCCCTGCGCGCGGATAATTGGAAATACGCGTTAAGCGTATTTCCATTTATACGTATATATATATACAAGCATCTTCGCACGGGCTACGCCCGTGCTCGATGCTCTCGGGCGGCCTTCGACCGCATCAGGCGGGTTTAGCCCGTGCTTGATGCTTTTGGTGGTTTTCAGCCGCATAGAAGCGAGCTTCGGCCGCATAAAAGCGGGTTTCGCCCGCTTCCACGCAATTCGTCATCTCGGCGCCGCACCCGCCACTCGCGGCCCCCGGAGCCCTATGGTTATTTGATTTTGCTCTGGTGGGTCGTGAGTGACGGGTGCAGCGCCGAGATGACGGATTGTGTGGAAGCGGGCGAAACCCGCTTCTATGCGGCCGAAGACCATCAGAAGCATCAAGTACGGGTGAAGCCCGTGCGCAGGCGGGCGAAGTCCTTCTGATGCGGCCGAAGGCCGCCCGAGAGCATCGAGCACGGGCGTAGCCCGTGCGAAGATGCTCGTATTAAATATAATAATATAATAATATAATGATATAATAATATAAATCTAATATAATAGAATTATATATAATAATATAATATAATAAAATAAAATTAAAATAAAAACTTAGGACTTAGATAGGAAATTAGAGCAGGGGGGAGGAGGAGGGAGGAGGCCGGTTCAGACTTAGATAGGAAATTACAGCAGGAGGGAGGAGGAGGAGGAGGAGGAGGAGGCCGGTTCACCTCCGGCCTATCCCCGCCGGTGTCGTTGGGGTCCGGCGATCCCGGCGGTGGGGTCCGGTGAGGCAGCCGTCGCCTCCGCCGGTCACCTCCAAGTTCCCAAGCTCCTCCCTCCAAGCAGCGATGACCTCGATCTCCTCCCCTCTCTTTCTCTCTCCCCTCCCTCTCTCTCTCCCCTCCCTCTCTCTCCCCCGATCATCACTGGCGGCGGCAGCAGAACTTTTTTTTAAAGGAAGCAGCAGCAGCGAAGGACGGAGGGGAGGGGTAATTTCGAAATATAAAAAATAACGAACGCAAGACACACTGTAGCAATCAAGTTTTTGTATTTATGTAGGATATATATATATCTCAACTAATATACGAAAACTACTCTTTGGTGAAACATTGTCTGATGTCCCTATATTGCCCTTATAGTTGTATTCATAATTATACAATTATACCAAATTTTATATTAGTATATTATAAAGACAATATCCTTTTAGGTAATTACACAATTTTACAATATTAAAATACAAAAATTAAAAACACTAGATATCCTAAACCTATTGTCTCTAGCTAGAAATGACAAAAAAAATAATGTTTTAACGTTAAAATATAATTTATTTTACAAAATAAAAATTGTATTCTTGATTTATATTTTTTTACGGTCATTTTGAGTACTCATATGTATATGTTGCGGGTTGGGCGGAGCCCGCCGGGAGCGGGCAGAGCCCGCGGGGAGCGGGCGGAGCCCGCCGTCGTCGGTCGGGTACTGTCGCGCGAGGGCATATGGGCGGGTACTGTCCACGACAAATGTCGCCGCTCACGACAAATGTCGTCGCTCACGACAAATGTCGTCGCCCACGACAAATGTCGTCTCCACGACAAATGTCGCACCACCGGCAAATGTCGCATCCCGGCGAATGTCGCACCCCACCGATTGTCGCACCCCCGCCGAATGCCCCCAGAGCCGAAGGCCCGTGCCTGTCACTTGTATTATTATATATAGAGAGTGTGCAACGGAGATGGAGAGAGTGAGACGGGGAGAGAGAGATACGAAGAGAGAGAGAGGGGGGAAGTGGAAAAAAAATTAACGTCAAAACTTAATTTTTTTTACAAAATAAATATTGTAATATTGATGTATATTTTTGTACGGTCATTTTGAGTACTGATATGTATATGTTACGGACGCATCCCACCTTGATGCGTGTGTAGTGCGCAGACGCATCGAGCACAGACAAATCCGGTGCGGAGGCGGACGTAGCCCGTGCAGAGGCGGGCGAAGCCCTCCTGGATGCGGCCGAAGGCCGCCCGAGAGCATCGAGCACGAGCGTAGCCTATGCGATGATTTGTCTTTGATGGCAACATTCGAATTTATCATAAATGATCTTTTTCTTTTACTCTAATAACTTAACATATACTATAATATATTTCAAAAAAAATAAAATATAATCTCATTCATATAATAATTGTAATTACACCATATCCCTAAATTAAAAGTAATGATGAAAATTCATAAAAGAAAAAAAGTTTTTAGTTGAGCTCCTAAATCTATTATAGTAAGATATCATTACACATGTCAATGGCCTTTTCAAGAAAAACTATTAATATGCATGATAACGATATTTTTGAGGAGCTATCATTAAACTCATCAACTTTATTATAGTTGATTTAACATGAATGATAATATATACATTAAAGAAAAAATAATTGATAGTGTGTTTATTTTAAACTATATTAATTATTGATAGGGATAGAACCTCGTATATGCCAGAGTTAAGGTACTGTCGCGATTGATCGAAGGAGCGGAGCCCCATGTCTATCACAATATCTGTATAACCTGTAATTCGTCGAGACCAAAGACGGTCGAGGATCGCCTAGAGGACCTTGCCTACCCTGGGGCGAGATCAGTCCCCCAGAGGCAAGTTCAGCCCCCTTGGGGCGAATGCAGCTCCCCGTGGGTGAGATTCAGGCACCCTGAGGCGAATGCAGCTCCCCAGGGGAGAGATCCAGGCACCCTGGGGCGAGTGCAGCCCCCAGGGGCGAGATCCAGGCACCCTGGGGCGAGTGCAGCCCCCAGGGGAGAGATCCAGGCACCCTGGGGCGAGTGCAGCCCCCAAGGGAGAGATCCAGGCACCCTGGGGAGAGTGCACCCCCAGGGGAGAGATCCAGGAACCCTGGGGCGAGTGCAGCCCCCAGGGGCGAGATCCAGGCACCCTGGTGCGAGTGCAGCCCCCAGGGGCGAGATCCAGACACCCTAGGGCGAGTGCAGGGACTAGATCCAGGAACCCTGGGGCGAGTTCAGCCCCCATGGGCGAGATCCAGGCACCCTAGGGCGAGTGGCGAGTCACAGCTGTTGGGTATTGTATCCACAATTACTCTGATTTAAAGAAGTGTCTCTTGAACTAAGATGAATTGAGTTGTATTTGATGCTCTCTATTTAGTTATGTGCTTGTAAGGCTATATTGCTAAGTACAACCCAATGTCAGATTACAGTGAGTCAGGAAACACAGGACTATACAATGTAATCATTCATTGTGCAGGCCAATGTGTTGACTCGCGCGTAATCTCTCTATTGTGATGTACTTTTATTCCAAGTGCATTAGAAGGATCAAGAAAGGACCAGATGCCAGAATCAGAAGAACATAAATTTACCTAAGTAAAATTCGTCGAGCATAGTAGTGGATACTCGTCAAATTCGTCGAGTATACTCATGAATACTCGTCAAATTCGTCGAGTATACTCATGGATACTTGTAGAATTCGTCGTGTATACTTACTAGCACTCGTCGAACTCTTCATATTTACTTAAGGTATAATTTCTGAGATCTGTAAAATCAGTTAAGTAAAAATCGTCGAGTATCATCAAGTATACTCGTCGAATTCGTCGATTGTATCTTTCGATACCCGCCGAATTCGTCGAATATACATGTTGATACACGCCGAATTCGTCGAGACTCATTGGGTATACCTTTGAGTGTACAAATTTACCTCTCTGGATTTTTCCCAAGTCATATTCGTCGAATATCACTCAGCTTATGCGTCGAGTGTATTAGTCGATACTCGTCGAATTCGTTGAGTGAGCTAGCCAATATTCGTCGGATTTGTCGAGTATGACTTATGCTAGGCGTCGAGTTATAGGTTTGATTGGGTTGAAATTCTCTAAGTTAATTTTGTCGAGTTTCACTATAGTTCGACGAGTATACTCATTTATTCTCGACAATTCCCGACGAATTATACTTAGGGTTTAATTCTTCAAAATTTCAAATTCCCGACTCGTTATTCCCGATAACCATGTAAAGTAAATTTCGCATGTCTCGGTATTAAAGTCTTTTCCAGCCGTTATAGGAGGAGGATTCCTATATATATTTAGAGTGGAATTTATTCAACCCTAATTGTGCTCATTATTTCCAATCGAGATATTTTCGATCGTGAAGAACCTGTCGGCTCCGACTAGTACTTCGCATCCCGCACGGCCGATGACAAGCTCACTGCACGATTCGATCTTCTTCCACCAAGTCGACTAGATCATTGATCTCAAAATATTTCGATTCTACATAGATCTAGCCGATCCGTGTGTTCCGATCTATTTCTTCAAAGATTTTGGATTTTCCTTGTTCTTCAAGACATTCAAGATCATTCTTTTTGAAGAACGAAAGATTGAAGACTTTAGATCTGCATTAGATTATTTGTAATCTTTATTGTGTAAATCATTTTTACTTTTGTAGGAGGTTTTTCCCTCCGAGTTGTAGATCTGTGTTTGGATCGAGTTGTACATCCGTGTTTGGATCGAGTTGTAGGAGAGGTTGTTCTCCGAGTGATAGGAGTTTTATCTCCAGTTGTAGGAGTTGAGGCTTTGAGGTGTAAGATTCGTTGCAATCTAAGATAAAGGTGATGTAATCGAATCTAGCCCTTTGTGGTAGATAAGCGAGGCGGGATAGTGGACGTACCCGGCCAACTCGAGGAACGACTATATATCTCTGTGTTCTGTGTGCTTTATTTTTTTCAGTTATTCTTATTCCGTGAAAAGACTCAGAACTCACATATTCACCTCCATCTAAGTGATTTAGGTTGACTCTAGATACTTTCAACAGCTTCATCGGGCACTCATTAACTCCAGGATATCTCTTTGGATCTGCTAATATCCCCTCCAAACAACAGAATTTGACTGTTGACAGATCACTTTGGGGTGCATATAGTAAAACTAAAAAGCGGAATTCCACTATCAGCAGATCAGACTCGAAAAACTATAAATAGAGCCTTAAGGTGCCTTGGAGAGGAGCAGATTCAGACTTTCTCCTTCCCCCCAAGGTGCTTAGCTCAGCATTGGCTAGAGAGGGGAAATGCTCTAAGATTTTCTAGGTGTGTGGTGGGACCTCCGCGTTGCAGTCCAAGGTCAATTCCTTAGTTCAGCGAGACCGGCCAAGAGCTCTCGCTTGAGAGAAGTAGGTGCAAGTTGCCCCCTACTAGAGTCCCCTACTAGAGTCCCGAACTCCACAGAGACCGAATTCTGATTCAATAAAATATATATATATATATATATATATATATATATATATATATATATATATATATATATATCTACTAATATACGAAAACTATTCTTTGGTGAAACATTGCATGATGTCCCTATATTGACCTTATAGTTTGTTGGAACCCTAGGTTTTGATTTGAGTTCAGTCTTCTCTTTCTGTCTCTTGACCTAAGATTTATCTATGGTCAAAGGTTAGTTGATAGGTTAGATTCTCTAGTTGTGTAGAATTGCTTTTCCAGATGAATATTTGGTTAAGTAGTTTTTCGTTCGACTATAGTCGAACGTCGCTCGACTATCGTCTATCGGCTGATCGACGATCGTCTATCAGTTGGTCGACGTTCTGTCTGCGTTGATAGCTCGACTATCTGTTGATAGGTCGACTATCTGTTTGCTTTGATAGCTCGACTATCTGTTCATATAGTTCAACTATCTGATAGCTCGACTATCTGTTGATAGGTCGACTATCTGCTTGCTTTGGTAGTTCGACTATCTGTCCTGATAGTTCAACTATCTGATAGCTCGACTATCTGTTGATAGATCGACTATCTGTGTTGCTTTGATAGCTCGACTATCTGTTGATAGGTCGACTATCTGTTTGCTTTGATAGTTCGACTATCTGTTGATAGGTCGACTATCTGTGTTGCTTCGATAGTTCGACTATCTGCTTGGATAGTTCAACTATCTGATAGTTTGACTATCTGTTGATAGGTCGACTATCTGTTTTGTTTTGATAGGTCGACTATCTGTTGATAGGTCGACTATCTGTTTTCTGTGATAGGTCGACTATCTGCTTGATAGATCGACTATCTGTTTTTGTTTGGTAGTTCGACTATCTGTCCGGATAGATCGACTATCTGATAGCTCGACTATCTGTTCTGATAGGTCGACTATCTGCTGAGGTAGTTCGACTATCTTCTTTGATAGTTCGACTATCTGGATCGTTCGACTATCTGTCCGATAGGTCGACGATCTCCGTGCGTCGGTCGACGATCTCCGAGGGTCGTTCGACGTTTTGCTGTATGATTTAAATAACTTTTGTCGTCTTCTGTGATGTGACTAATTTCATAATTATTTTGGCATATTGTATAAAAGATTATCTGAGTAAATTGTGATAACACTTCCATGCAATATCTATTCTATTCTTTATGCATGAGCTAATCTTTTCTGATAAAGTTGTTTGTCTTATAGCTGAGATATGATTTCTGCCAGGCTGTCCTTTATAGCTGTTAGACTCAAAAAGTCTTCCTTGGCAGTAAAGAGTCGTTTCTGATGTGACTTTCTCTTATATTATTTCATCAGAGTAATTTGCAGCTTCTTAGAAAGCTTTATCCTTTTATAGGATATCTGCCTGCAGTATTTTGTTTTGCTTTATGCTTTTTGCAGCCCAGCTTGCAGAGGTCAGTAAAAGACAAGATTCAAACTCAGTTAAGAGCCGTTGCTGCTGCTGCTATATAAAGACTTCTTTGAAGAAGAAATCAACTAGTCCACATAGCAGAAAACTAGTTCTCAGATAAAAATTCATTCAGCAAGCTTACAGCAAGATCAAGTTTACTGCTCTCAGCAATCTTCACTCAACTGAGAAGTGTTAGCTCTTCTGCTCTTCTTCAACCTGAGTTCTCCTGTTTCCAGGAAGTTCTGACTCAGAGATCTTTTGAAGAAGAAGAAGAAGATAGCAGCTAGAAGATTTTCATTTCTTATTTTATATCTTCTTGTAGTTCCTCCTTCAGTATTTACTGAAGTATTTCTGCACTGAAGCAAGACTTCACCTGGACGTTCTTTGAGCTAGGGGGAGCCTTGATTCTTTTAGAGCTGTCTAGCTCAGTGCAAGTTATTGTGCTTCTCTAATCTATTGTAAAATAGAGAAGACACCTTAACCTCCTTTCCCCTCCTGTACAGGGTTATTACTCCCTTCAAATGTATCCCTTGGTGGCAGGGCACCTGATCAAAAACCTGTGTTGGTTTTTAGACACCTGATCAAAAGTCTAAAGGGTTTCTTGATCTACCTGAAGCAGATCTTGTTGGTGGCAGGGCACCTGATCAAAAACCTGAGTGGATTCCTACCTTGTTGGTAGAAGAGTGGACGTACCCAAGTTGTTTGGGGAACCACTATAAATTCCTTGTGTCGTCTGAATTGCTTTATTTAATTACTTGCATTGTGGCTGTGATTAGATCTTAACTAGGTTTGCTAGTTGCTGTTTAGGTTTCCTAGCCTTAACTGTAATTACAGTTGGCTGCCTCTTTGTGCACAACACTTGTGTTAGGCTCTAAGGTTTAATCTCAAATATCTATAACTTTCATTCCGCATTTAACTTCAAGGGAGTTGAGTAGAAAGTCAACTTTGCTAGTGCAATTTTTGATTACTCTATTCACCCCCCCCCCCTCTAGAGTAGTATCTATCCCTTCTCTTTCATAGTTGTATTCATAATTACACAATTACATCAAACTTTATATTAGTATATTATAAAGACAATATTCTTTTAGGTAATTATACAACTTTATAATATTAAAATACAAAAAATAAAAACACTAGATACCCTAAATCTATTGCCTCTAGATAGGAATGACAAGAGAAAAATTAATGTTTTAACGTTAAAATATAATTTGTTTTACAAAATAAAAATTGTATTCTTGATTTATATTTTTTACGGTCATTTTGAGTACTCATATGTATATGTTGCGGGTCGGGTGGAGCCCGCCGGGAGTGGGCGGAGCCCGCCGGGAGCGGGCAAAGCCCGCCGTCGTCGGTCGGGTACTGTCGCGCGAGGTCATAGGGGCGGCCGGGCGGGTATTTTCCACGACAAATGTCGCCGCCCACGACAAATGTCGTCCCCACGAAAAATGTCAAACCACCGGCGAATGTCGCATCCTGGCGAATGTCGCACCCCACCGAATGGCGCACTCCGCCAATTGTCGCACCCCCGCCGAATGCCCTCAGGGCCGAAAGCCCATGCCTGTCACTTATATATATATATATATATATATATATATATATATATATATATATATATATATATATATATATATATATTCAAATAAGTCTAGATTCCTCCACCCAAGAACTCTACAGAAACTACGAGACAAAACAAAATGGAGGACACATAATTATAAACTACAATGCATTTCATCTACATTTCTTTCACTTGATGCCTACCCTCAATACTAGTGATGGCTGGGGCCGGGGCCGGGGCCGGGGCCGGGCGGCACACCAACTCCTCACAACCACATCCATCAAACCATGAAGCCACGACGAGAGGCCGGTGGGATCCGCTCCCATCCAATCTGCTTATTCTCCCATCCTATTCCTTCCCCCAATCTACCTTCCTAACCATAGCAAAATCGATCCTTGCGTTTAGATTAGGGTGCACGAGCGGCCACCGTCGTAACTACCGTTAATTTATTATTAAATAAGAAGAAAAAACTGTCATTTTTCCCTATAAATATTTATATATATATATCAATAAAGTATTGTCAATTTTATCAATCAAATTTATCCCATGTGTAACAACTACATAACACTTTAATCTACCCTATTTAAAAAATTGTCCTTGAATTTTTTAAGTTTTGTTCGGCATCTCTTTTTTCATTTCACCATGTGAATAAAATAAGAATGATGTTATAAGTACACTGATATTGGCATTTGATGATAACTATATGCACTCACCAAACCCCCTTCCGCTGACTGCTCTCTCCCGATTCCGCTCGAAACGAAGATGTGTCCGCTCACCCGTTTCCTCACTGTTGTCCCTGCTCGTGCCCCTTCCTCTGATGACATGATAGTTCTCGCAACAACACACCGGCATCCAACCACGTCTCAGTTCTCACGGTGCTTTGGCTGGTTAAGTTGCCCTCCATTTTGGCCCCTTACTCGGGATTTCTCTCAAGCCTCTCCTAAGGTGACCTTTTTTCTCCGTTTGTTTTCGTCCATAAAAGATCATTTCATTTTCTTGAGAATCTCCTCTTTTTGATGCGGGTTTCACAATTTTTTTGGTCCATAACAGCCTCCATGAGAACGAGTGATCAATACTCTACGAATTCAGGAGAAAACTTGCAGACTTGTTCATTAAACTCCTAGCCGAGAAACAAAATAATTGTTGTAAGAAGTTGAACATAAAAGGGTGAAGTTTTGATCAGATGGGGGTTTTATCACTAAGGTGAAAATGGTTAGAATGATAATGAGCATAAAAGAATTAAACTAGGAGAGTAAAACCAATGCACAGTTTAAACTTGTGAGATTAAAGAAAATACAATAGTCTTTACACAATAAACTTTATATTGGGAGCTTCGTACATACATGAATATTATATTCGGCAAACCATCACCACGAGCTCATATTTGTTCAAAAAGTTGTGTATAGCTAAAAATACGGTGCTAAATTGCTAATATTAACCATAAAAAATTTTGTATTTAGTATTATGCTTTATAGAGTATACACCTTGTAGGCTTATAAGAACAAATTATTAGTCTTTCGCATGGCCACACCATTGGATGTAGGGTTGGGCAGCGGCATAGAGTCCACCCACATGGCTCCATGCCATTGGACACAATAATTAAATTTTAATTTTCATGGATGTGAAATTTTCTATGAGAATTTAACACTAAGGAACTGTTTCTTAGCATTATATGAACCTCACTTTATAGCTAGATTCCGGGAAAGGAAATGACCCCACTCGGACTTGCAATGGCTAAAAGGGTAAATATCTACTAATCAATTATTTTTGAGTGGTGTTAAGAGCCCATCAAAATTAGCTATGGGCACACCATTAAATAATAACTTAAAATATGTTTTTTCTCTATTTCCAATCCTGTTAAGGGCACCCAATCGAATTCTCTCCCTCTCCTTCGTCGCCCTCATCCTTATCGACCGTCTAATTCCAATGCTCAAACTTTTTAGATTTAATGATGAAGAAGACGTAGTGGGCGGATCTTATGCGATGCCAGCTCCAAGAGAAGGTAAAATCTATGTAGGAACAGGCTGCGAACAGGACGAGAACTACGGCTTGGCCCAGTTCCCGCAGCCTGAGATCGAGGTGAAGCATTCCAACAAATCCTTGCTCATCAAAATTCACCTCAAGGGAGGCTCACAAAAGATTTTTTTTATCGGGTTATGCGTGATATTGGGTTGTACTTAGCAGTTGAATAAACATAATCATTATTACTTTATTGGTGTGTTTGTAACACCACTCGTATTCTTTTATTAGGATTTCACATTCATATTCCAAATAAATTCAAAATAAGATTTAACATAAAAAACAGCAACTCAAAAAAAAAGTGAATGAAATGAGAAGAATATCAACATCTTCCTTCAGAATTCACTTTCCCTTCTCTCATCACTTTCACTAGCAGTCTCCCAATCAGAATCATCATCGTCACCATCATGCTCGCCATCACAATCCCCGTCATACTCAGAATACACGCCACCGTGTTTCACGGCCGCTTCTCTAAACAGCCATGTAGCCCTCATTTGCTTCTTCAATAACTTGGTGGCATACTCCGGAACTCTATTCTGCCTCGAAGTTAACTCGGCGTCCTTCGACTGCAAACACTCGTTTATGAACAGAATTGCATCCAGCAAGCTCTCTTTAGCCAGGCCAAGCATGTCGTGCGCCTGTGCCCTCCTCCACAGGCTCTTCGCATGGCCATTGAAGGGTCTGTGAAGGCACAGAGCCCGCGTGGCGTCACTTATGGCTGCTCTCGGCTGCTGTAGGAGGAGATAGCATTGGGAGCGGTTGCTGTTGAGCACAACTCTCTCCCTTTTCGATCTCACGGGGCACATCGCCAGTGCTTCCGAGTACTTGGCCGCGGCCTCCGCGATCTTCCCCGTTGAAAACAGAGAGTTGCCTTCGAGTTTTACGACGAGCGCCGCAGCTTGTTTGATCTGAAGGTCCTCCTTCGACATGCTCTTCTCCCATTTGAACCTCTGCTTAGAGATCAGAAGTTCTTCCATCTGTTCTTTCACTTGGCTGCTTATTGAATGGCAGGTTTGCATACATTCTTCAAGGACTTCTACAATGAAGTCTCCGAGCCTTACATGATCCCCGAGCTTTGTAATGTCCGCAAGATCTATAAGCGCGGGCGCAGCTATATCTACCACCTAGTGATTCAATCAATGTCAAATCTTAGCGGACGTCAACTAACAAAAATAACAAGTAAAAAAAACATTAACAAGAAATCTGAGCTTTAGAGACACAAGCATTGTAAAGATGTCAATTGTTTCAGCAAATGCTATGACTCTCAATGCACAATTGATTCACCAACTGCTATTTACAAAAATACCAAAATCAGACAATTGTTCTCCAAATAGCATAATCTCATGTAACAAAAGCCAGAAATTGAGAAACCATTCTCAACAATCCCTCTGAAAACTGTAAATTGTTTATGTGACTTGCAAAAAGTTAGCAGCCTTTCAAAATATTCCTGCTATCTCTCTATCAGTTTTGGTGAATACATTCTTAAAAAAATTCATGTTGGCACTACATTTAACTGAGAAATTCCTGCTCAGATTACAGAAAACAAAAGAAATACTATGATGCATATAAATGAAGAGCCATTTACTGGGATCTTCCCTCTGACTTTGCTAAATTACTGGTTATACCCCTCTTATTTTTTAAATTACAAAAATCTCCCCTATAATTTTACATTTCATAACATCCATGCACAAACAAGCCCCCCTGAAAATATACACTAATGGGGTATTTTTGTGCATGGATGTTATGAAATGTAAACTTTTAGGGAAGTTTTTGTAATTTCTAAGTAAGAGGAGTGCAACTAGTAATTATGCTAAATTTCAGGGCGAAGTTTGGGTAATTATTTCAATAAATTAATGCAAAATCAATACGAGGAAAAAATAGATTTTTTGAACAATTATTATTGAAGCCAGTACGCATCAAGTTACACAAGAGGATTTTGAGGTGATAGTGTAGCACACAAGAACTTCCATCACAATCTATATACACAACAACAACACTCAAGCCTTTATCCCACCAAAGTGGGGTCGGCCTTTGTCGTCATTGCACCATATCTTTAGTCATAATCCCACTAAATGCCTAAGTACAGTTTGTTCAATTTCTCAAATAATCCTTCACGCTCTATATATAACAAATACAATTTCAAAAGAAGGCTACAATGTGAGGGCTAGGCGACTCCACGACGTGTCAACAAACTTGGATGATGTCAAATGAGAAAAATGATGTCTTTATGTAGGACTAAAGATTCTTTTCCTCAAAACTATGGAATGATCTAGACTTCAAGTAGCAAAGGTATCAGAACTAGGTGAAAGTAGGATACCTTTGTTACGATCCAAATCGCAGAACACAACGAATTGGATATTTCACTAGATAAAGGTAGGATACAAGATAACTGATCTCACTTAAGGGCAGCCCTGAATGGATCGATCTTCGGAGGAGGGGAGGAGTTCCCGTTCAGCCGCTAAGAACCACAAGAGTCATGGTCACGCACGTGCGCGTAACGTATTATTATATCTTGTATTTTTAATTGTTGTTTTATGGTTATTGTTATGTGAGCCCCCCTCCCTATATAAGGAGGTGATATGGGAGAGTATTTTTCATCTTGGAGATCATTAGGGTTTTGAATCTCTCATTGGGAGAGAGGGATTCTTGGAGGAACCAACCTCCAGAATAATGAATCCTGTAATTTTGTTTCGTTTAGTGCAAGCAATTTTTACTTCCCGTAACATTTGGTCTGACCTGCCTAACCGCTCGCATGTTGCCGTCGGTACCCTAAAATCCACGTCTGTATTGCTTTCGATTTTCTTCGGGCGAAGGCTTCACTTCCGCCTGTGCCGCCAGTCTCGATCCAACGCGCCGCCGATTCCGTTGCTTCCGCGATCCGTCGCATCCACACCTGCGCTTCGATCCACCGTTGATTGGCTTCTTCCGCACCGGCGTCGGTCGATCCCGCGCTTCCAGCGACGTGCGGCTGCGACCCACCGTACGACTTCTTCCGTAATCTATTGCAGAAGGTCAGCAACCTGATCCGTCTTCTTCCTCTTTCGCTCCTACAAGACATCGTTCTCTCCTTCAACCCTAGCGCTGCATAGTCCGTCAGATCTGCATCTGGTGTTGCCGCTCCTCCAGATCCCTTGTGCGTCCATCAGCGCTGCCTACATCACACCCCCCGGCGTGGCCGCCCGCTGTCTGGGCCTCTTCCGCGGCCCATTTCGGCGTGCATGCCACCGCGGCTCCGCTCAACGACCCATTCCGACGTTGCGACACCTCCCCCGCCCACGGATCCAGCCATCCTTCGTCGTCTGAACGACCACCATAGCGCCATCGCCTCGCTGCAGGCCCTCATACTCCACCTGGATGCGAAGATCGATTCCCTCTCGGCCAGTTGCCCAACCACGTCCACGACGTCCAAAGTGGCTTTGCCCCCCGTTCTTAGAACTTCCCCGGATCCATACCAAGCCACAGCCCCCCCCCCCCCGCCCGGGGGTTCTCACAGGGCCCTCGTTCCCTTGATGTTCCCTCATTCAACGACACCGACCCTATGGGTTGGATTATCCGGGAAGAACAGTTCTTTGAAATTCAGCAGATCACTGAGGCACAGAAAGTCAGCACAATAGTGGTCGGCATGGAGGGCTCCGCTCTCCACCGGGTGCGCTGGCTACGTTAATCCCAGCCGGCCATGTCTTGGTCGGACCTTCAGCAGGAGCTCATTCGTCGTTACGACACCCGCTGTGCGGGCTCCGCGATGGCGCGACTCTGCGGCGTCTGTCAAATTGGCTCCATCGACGAGTACGACGCATGTTCCCGGTCTTGGACCAGACCATTACTTGACCTACTTCATGCATGGCTTACAACCCCACATCTGAGCCCGCCTCCGCACCCTGAAACCGCTAATTGTCTAGCAAGCCATGGACCTCTCCCCACTGGTGGAAGCCGACTTCCCAGCGACGTCCGAGGACCCTCCTTCCTCATGGCCTCCCGCCAAACCTCTCTACCAACCATACTTCCCGCCCCCGCCTAAACAACCATCGCCGCCGCCTCCTCTACCTCACCCACCCATTCTGGGTCCACGCAACCACTGTCCTGTCCCGACTCATCGCCTGTCCAACCAAGAGTACCATGACTTACGGAGCAAGAGTCTGTTCTTTCGTTGCAAACAACCCAACTCGCTTACTCATGTTTGTCCGGTGAAGGAGTTCTCCCTTATCATCGGAGAGGACGTGCCCGAGATCAACACGGTTGACTTTGACGCTCTTATGATCATGGAGGAACCGTCGGATGGCGCTCCGGGCACCTCTATGGCTGCCCACCTGCGGCCATTTCACTACTAGCTGGCGGGCGACACTCCGACCTTGAGGACAAGATCGTTTTTCTAGTGGAGTGTATTGTTACGCACGTGCGTGTAACGTATTATTATATCTTGTATTTTTAATTGTTGCTTTATATTTATTGTTATGTGAGCCCCCCTCCCTATATAAGGAAGTGGCATGGGAGAGTATTTTTCATCTTGGAGATCATTAGGGTTTTGAATCTCTCATTGAGAGAGAGAGAGAGAGCTTCTTGGAGGAACCAAACTCCAGAAGATTGTATCCTGTAATTTCATTTCGTTTAGTGCAAGCAATTTCTCCTTCCCGTAACATTCACACACAAACATTCAGCATGTCTAACTCTAAACTAAGCCCAACTATTTATAGGAGCCAGAGTTTGGTTAATTACATAACTACCCTTAACATCAGCTATATTTGAGTTAAAACAATCTCCGAGAGCTTGGTTTGGGAAACTTCACAAAGTCATGACCTCATTAGGATATACCCCCATGCCGATCACACTATTTATTAGACGAAAAAGGATAAAGGTGTCCGTCTTGATTGTATATGTTTGATTATATGATTATTACAGGTGATGACATGAATAAGATTTGTGCCCTGAAACTCAAACTTGCTAGTGAATTTGAAGTGAAAGACATGAATAAGTTGAGATATTTTCTAGCAATTGAGGTAGCAAGATCAAAATATGTCATGTTTGAATAGAAAACGACTTGCATAATGAAAATATAAAGGTTATGAGTTATGACGTTTTGCAATATATCGGCCGACATTTCGGATCAAATTCGCTATTTCGGCAGCCGCAAACATTTTAAGAAGTCGTCGACATTTTACAATGTCGCGTATTATAAAAAAACAGTGTAAAATCAGTGTCTATGCTTCGCGTCTTCCATTTTAAGGCACTGACTCCGCCTTCATTTCTTTTCCTATCATCTTTCATTTAAATTTCTTCAATTTCCGTGTGAAATCAGCTATCCAAAAGATTCATTAATGTGGTCTAACAGCTCCTGACAATGTTAAAATAACATGCTATAAGCTAAAATACAAATATTTTTTAGGAATCCGACATTTTAAAATGTCTCTGACATGTCTCCGACATCTGACATCCGACATCTAAAATCTCAATTCGACATGTCTCTGACATCTGACATTTAAAACAATGTATTTTACACCGAAAGTATGTTCTTGATTTATTAAAACAAACAAGAACGAGTGCTTGCAAGTTTGTTGATACACCTATTGAAGTTAATCACAAACTTGGAAGTGATGACGAGGAATTAGTGGAAGATATTTCTTGTTATCAGAAGCCGGTACGTAAACTAATCTACCTATCTCATACTCGTCCTGACATTTCATATGCAATAGGGGTTGTATGTCAATATATGCATTCTCTTAAGGGCAGACATCTTGATGTCGTGCACAGAATTCTGAGGTATTTGAAGACTCGTCGGGTAGGGAAATTCTATTTTCTCCTAGCGATAATTTAAAAATTGAAGTATATATTGATGCAGACTGGGCTGGATCAATTGGTGATAGAAGATATACTACATAATATTGTTCTTTTATTGGCAATAATCTGGTCACTTAGGGAAGCAAGAAACAACATGTAGTGGCTCGCTCTAATACTGAAGTTGAGTTTATAATTATGGCTCATGGTATATGTGAGGGGATGTGGTTTCGTTCCATCTTGAATGATCTTGGTCTATTGGAAACTGACCTCTTTAACTTGTATAGTGACAACAAAGCTGCAATCAATATTGCTCAGAACCCTGTCTAGCATGACCGCACCAAACACGTTGAAGTTGACCGACTTAGTTAAAGAAAATCTCACGCAAACAATTAACAGTAAGGCAAAATAATTTATTAGGGCAAAGCAAGCTTAGAATTTTCTCTGTGTGGAGGGCCAAAGCAAGAGCACGCGGCGAATCAGTCATTCATGCAGTTAGAGATTTTTTCAAAGAGAAAATAACATATAACTATAATCTCAAGCAAGGATCAAATATCCAAGTCATAACAATGTTTACAATCAAATACCAATACAAAAACACAACACAAAACTAAGGGCTGTTGTAAATAAAAAGCTCAGAACGTTGGAGGGCCCAAAGAGGGATTACGGTGGTTGGTGGACTGGATCGGGTAAGGAGAAGGCTGATTGGGGGATTAGGAGGGCTGGATCGGGCGGGGGCGGGCTGGATTCGGGCTGAAATATCTAGATCTGGGCTGATTTGTTAAAGGCCGACTGTTGGAAGGGGGATCCACGGGTTGTGGTTTTGGGGCAGCAAGTAGGGGATGGGGAGGGGATGGAACTAAGCTAGGTTTGCTCAGATCCGGTAGAATTCAAGCGGGGAGAGAGGTGGGGAGGTGGCTTCACGGGCAGGGACATGCGGCGTCATGAGGGGAGGGTGTAGGAGGGAGATCTGGATGTGGTTGGCTGCTGGTTTAGGGAAAAACTGGACGGCGGCCTAATTAGGAAAGGTGGGCGGATGGATTAAGAGGAGGTGGATGAGCGGCAGCTTGGGGAAGGCTGGATGGCTAGCGGTTTGAGAGTTGTTGGACAGTAAAGAGGAAGGGTTTTCTACAGGGGCGGCGATTGGACAACAAGGAGGAGGGGTTTTTCTGAAGGGGACGGTGGCTGGACAGTAAGGAGGAGAGGGGTTAGGGGCTGAAAAATCAAAAGGATACAAAAATTACCCAAGGAGTCGTCACCAAGGGGCTCCACGGAGTCGGCGCCGCAGAGATCACCGGAATGAAGGAAGAAGACTCCATACATTCAACAATGAAATGATAGCAGCAGCCCTAAACAACCTATTTATAATAAAAGAAAATTAGGGCACCCAGAATCAATGGCTATGACAGGTCGTTGGCTTCGGGACAAAAACAACATGAAATAGTAACCGAAAAATACAAAGTTATATATGAAATTGATTCGCAACACGAATCTGATGCATTCGCAGAGTCAGATCATCGATTTGGGCACACCATATATAGTAAGTAGTCACACTGCATTACTCTCTCTGACTTGAAAGAATTCATCTCCCGATGAATAAGGGTCTGAATTCTCTCAAAGAGGTAAGACTCGATGAGGTCCACCAGAGGTCGTCCAAATATCGTCGCTGGAAAAGTATCCTCGCCAGTCAACTCCTCCGGACTGAAAATCTTCCATCTCTGATGAATGGAGACAGTCGTGCTGAAGTCGAAGTCTAGGGGCGAGTCGATCAAGCTCCGCTGGTAGCATCTAGGTGTCGCCGGTGAAGGGTCATCAATGTCAGCGAACCAGGTAGCAGCACACAAGACCTTCTGTAGAGGGGACAGACTCATGCGTAATGATCTCAGTGATAAGCTCATCTCTTAACACACTAATAGAAGGATCCAGTGGGATCTGAGGTGCCAATGGTGAAGTCTTTGGTATCAGAATCCCGGGTAGGTGGAGGTCAAAGGTGGGTTGAGCACAGGGCAATGAGTGTGGTGGCAAAGGCTCGGGGGTAGGCTGAGTGGTGGGTAGTAAAAATGGTGATAAAGGCTCGGGAGGGCCGCTAAGATGTGGGCCCGAATACCCGTGAGGTGCAAAGTATGACATCAGGTTCTCAACGTTGAGCACGGGATGGATACCCATGCTCGCGGGGATGTCCAACTCATAAGAATTTGTCTCGATGCGTCACAGGAATGTGTAGGGACCCATTCGCCGAACGCTCAAAATTTTAGCAAGCCTCGCACGGGGGCTCACAACGCAGATTCTCACCATCATCTGCTCGACTTCATGAAATACATGCACTTGTCAGTGAACATCCGCATGTGATTTATAAGATTTATTACCATTAGGGATTCTCCGCCGGACAGACTCATGACACACATGCAAAGAATGAACAAACAACTCAACAGACTCATGCAAATGATCCAAATAAAACATAACACACAACATGTTTTTTATGGGAAAATCTAATAATGACCGGGGTGTTTTTACGATGTGGTGGCCTATCAGGAGGCTCTCTCGGTGGAGTGTAGAAAAAACTCATCCTGTGTGCGCCGAGTGTTCAGGTGACTGTGCGAAACATCTACACTCAAGGGCGAGCTCATAAAGAGCGGAATGCCTCTCAGGGAATGTGATACATTAGGCGTCTCACCAAGAGGTACGTATGAAAAGTCATCATGAATGCAACGACCACCAGAGTGAAAATCATGCACATCGACCAGAAGACTTGACTCTAGAATGTGGTAAGTGTCCCTGACAAGGAACTAATCTGGTGAGTCAGCAGGTGGCATGTCCCAAAACTCATCAAGAGTGTGATGTGTCATAAGGTAGGTCCTCCAAATATGAGTATGCTCAAGTGTACTCAAGGAAGACCCCATATACGTCAAGCTACACTCAAGACTTATTTTTTGGGGCAAGGCCAAAGATAATAATGAAAGAGACGCCAATAACTCGAAACTCATACACGAGCGACTCACCAAAAACACATCCTCACCAGGATGTGACGACTCATTAGGAGACTCAACAGGGGGATCGTCATAGAACTCATGACTAGGGTCAAGATCCTCCCTATGAGTACCATCATAAGGGGTACTGTCCCCATAAATGGGTGAGATAGCCACTATGAGCTCAACCCCAGGATCTGAGCTCCCGGTCGTGAGGTGACTTGGAGCAATGACTAGGGGAGATGGCCATAGACCTGCTCTCAAGAATGGGTCTATGGGTGCGGCGTCAAGAAAGGGGTCTATGGTTGGGGTGTTAGCAAACCCAGTGCATGATAAAAGAAGAGGTGTGGGTGAGGGACACAACACTACAGACTCAATAGGTCGCTCAAGCTCACTCTTAGTCGGGGTCACTAGAGGAGAGTAAGAAACAAAAGATAGATCACTCAATGGGCTAAGCACCTCACTGGGGTGAGAGCAATCCAAATTAAGTATCACTTCTTTCGTGTTTGGCCGGACAATGGTAGACATCGTGGTAACCTTGGTATGAGAGGGACTCGTGCTGCAGAGGTCAAGGTCAAAATCTCATCGGCCAGTTCTTATAGATCTCAAAGACTGTTCATAACGAAGGGCGAGTTGATATGTCTGCTCGAGAGACTTCGAGCTATGATAAATCACATAGTACGTATGTCAGACAGAAGTCCAGACCGATATCGGGAAATGGTCATGGTTGGGTCCTCTCGGATATCACTCCTCACCACTAACTCCTCAAAACGGTCTTTATACTCAACGACAGACATGGATCCTTGCTGAAGAGAAAATAATTGCTCGAGCAAGTGACTCCGATACGACGAAGACAGATACCTCTGACACAATATACGCTTCATGTCCACCTAACTAGTGATGCGAAGGAGACGGTTTCGTTCGCGGGTCCTCTCAATACTGGACCAATATGTCATCGCCTGATCTAAAAGCCCGAGTTTCGCAAACTTGATGCGAAGCTCACCTAATAACTCAAAATAATCGAGGTAATAGTCCATGCTCACGAGCCAATAACTGAAAGACTCAGGACTCGATGAGCCGTCAAAAGAAGGGGCAATAATACGAAACAGACTTTCGAGATCTCTCTCAAAACGACGATCCTCGTAATAATCATCCTTAAGGTAGTCGAGTCGTGTCGAATGATCAACATTATCCGCTCGCGTGCAAGGATATGAACGACAACAATCATCATACTGATCGTCTCTAGCATAGTGAGGTCGTGTATGTGAGTCAACACGATCTCTGAAGGTGGTCTGCTGCGATCGAGAAAAATCGTCCTAGTAAAGTGAGAATCTCTCTGACGGGGCTCTATAATAGTGGGTGTAAGTGGACTCGGACTCTCCAATGGAGGAGAGGAATATCGGGGATTCCTAGATATGAAAAAAAACTATAAACTCTACAACTGTGTATCGAAAAGTGTGCGCAACCTCGCTCTGATACCAATTGACACAGGATGAATCTATAGGCGGCGGATTATCGGAGACCTAACCATATATACTATATAAATCTGACGGATAGATCACAATTAGATAATAAATAATAAAATATCATGCAAATAATTAACAGTAAGGCAAAATAATTAATTAGGGCAAAGCAAACTTAGGCTTTCCTCTGCGTTGAGGATCAAAGCAAAAACGCGCGGCGAATCGGATTTTCCTGCAATTAGAGATTTTTTCAAAGAGCAAATAACATAATAACTATAATCCCAAGCAAACATCCAATATTCAAGCCATAATAATGTTTATAACCAAATACCAATACAAAACTAAGGGCTGCTGAAATAAAAAGCTCAAAACGTTGGAGGTCAAAGAGGGATTCTGGTGGTTGGTGGACCAGATCGGGTAAGAAGGCTGGTTGGGGATTAGAAGGGCTGGATAGGGGCGGGGGAGGGCTGGATCCGGGCTGAAATAACCAGATCTGGTCTGATTTGTTAAAGGACGACTGTTGGGAGGTGGATCCACGAGTTGGGGTTTTGGGGCAGCAAGTAGGGGGTGGGGAGGGGCTGGATTTGGGCTGGGTTTGCTCAGATCCGGCAGAATTCCAGCGGGGAGAGAGGTGGGGAGGTGGCTCCACGGGTGGGGACAGGCGGCGGCCTGAGGGGAGGGTGTAGGAGGGAGATCTGAAGGTGGCTGGCTGCTAGTTCAGGGAAAAACTGGGCGGCGGGCTGATTAGGAAAGGTAGGCGAGGGATGGCCGGCGGTCTGACAGTTGCTGGACAGCAGAGAGGAAGGGTTTTCTGAAGGGGCGACAGCTGGACAGCAAGGAGGAGGGTTTTTTTTGAAGGGGCGGCGGTTAGACAGCAAGGAGGAGAGGGGTCAGGGGCTGGAGAATCAAAAGGATGCAAAACTTACCAAAGGAGTCGTCACTAAGAGACTCCATGGAGTCGGCACCGCGGATGATATCACTGGAATGAAAGAAGAAAGACTCTCCATCCATTCAGCAATGAAACGATGGCAACCCTAAACAACTTATTTATAATAAAAGAAAATTAGGGCACCCAGAATCAACGGCTATGATTGGTCGTTGGCTTTGGGGCCAAAACTATATGAAATAGTAACCGAAAAATACAAAGCAATATATGAAATTGATTCGCAACGCGAATCCGCACGCATTCGCGAAATCGGATCATCAATCTGGGGACACCATATATGGTAAGTCGCCACACCACATCAAATTGTATGCATTAATGCACCATTTTTTCACTTGGAAGGACAACATGAAGATTTTCTCATCAAGACATTAAGCAAAAAAATATTTACGACTATTATTAGCAAGTTTGGGTATGAAGAACATTACATGCACAACTTGAGAGAGAGTATTAGAATTAATTAATCACCTCTTAATTTTTAATATTTTGTTGCATTCTCTTGTAACACCCTCTACTATATATAAATGACATTATTATTATTCGGCAAGTCTAATGAAATTTATGTTTTGACATCATATTTTTCCTTCTAGTTAGGACAATTTCTCAAACAATCCTTCACACTCTATATATAACAAATACAATTCAAAAGAAGGCTACAATGTGAGGGCTAGAAGACTCCAAAGGCTTGTCTTCAAACTTTGATGATGTTAAATGAGAAGAGTGTTGTCTTTATGTAGGACTACAGATTCTTTTTCCTCAAAACTACAGAATGATCTAAACTTCTCCTGTTCTCCATGCATGCATGATCTATATTTTTCTACACCCATATTTAATCTATGTACAAGACTCTTTTGATCATTCACAATGACCTATATTATTCCACACATAACTCCAAAATCTTCTAAAAATATCTTAAGCAATCTAGAATACTCTAAGCTTACTTTACACTTCAGGAACCAAAGACTTTCTAGAAGACCTTATATTTCTCTAGAAAGTTCTAGAGTTCTCAATCATATTCTTAGCTCTCCCACAACATTCTAGCTCTTCTAGAGTACTCTAGTACAAGTTTTAAATTTTCCAAACATTATGATGACCTTGAGCCAAAAGTACTGAACTTTTCATTTTTTTTATCACAAAATAACATTACTAGCATGTTTCAATACCATTATCTAAAATTATTTTCCATCATCTAAAACACAATTTAAAGCTTAACACAAAAAATGGGTGCTACCTTGTGACAAGTGGATGGATTCTTAAGCAACCAAAGAAGACATTCGATCGCCATATACTGCCAGTCATCCGACGATCGAGCAATGTCGCACAACGCCTCCAAAACGCCGGGACAGCTCACGACGGACCCCTGGCCAATCTTATGATGGCAGATTGTTCTCAGCAAACCAATCCCCGCCGGCGAATTCTCGTTCACAAGTCCACCCCACATCCATGGAAGCTTCCCCACGAGCTCGGGCTTGCATATGTCCACCAGAAACTCGGGCTTAAACGCGTAGCAATTGATCAGTTGAAGCGACCAGCACTGCAGCTGGCTCGCCCATTCCTCCGCCTTCCTCGACTCCATCTCCGCTCCCCCCATGCCGCGGGTCAGAAGGTCGCAGTGATACCGCGGCCTCCTGTCCGCCGACTTGTAGAAATGGGAGTAGACAATCTCCAAAGAGCTCAGAGAGAGCTGTATGGCGAGCTCCAAAACTTCGTCGTGCCTCGCAACCGCCGGAAAAGTGCTGGCATAGGTAGCCAGATGGCCGAGAGCCCTGACGGCCACTCTCTGCTCCACCCACGTCAGTCTTCCCCTCAGGAGTTCCACCAAGGGAGGAATAACGGCGGCATTCACGGCAGCAATGGCGAACTCTTCCAAGTTCATAGTGTAAGATCCAATGATATGAGCGGCATAGTAAGGTATGTATATGTTCTGGTCACGGGAAAGCCAGCGCCTGTTCTTCAAACCCTTCCATATTAAAGCAGCCATGCACTCAAACATTCCCAGGTTAATGAACTCTGGATCGTTTGGGTGCGCCATGGCGGTGTTCCAAAGCCCGCTGATTGGAAGAACTTGCCCGTCCTCGTCTTGCAATGGAAGATCTTTGAAGAATTTGATGATGTTGGATCTGCGCTTGCTTGGATTCTCTTCTTTCATAACGCAGAACAAACATCCTGGAAAGGGGCAGTCGGAAGGGATGATTTCCATGCCCGCGGGGATCAATTTCTCTCAATTTATTGATTCGGGGCCAGTAAAGTTGAAGCTTTTCTATCGATTTATAATGCTGAAGCAGCAAATTTACAGGAAAAATCCAAATCTTTCGAGTCGCTCGAACATTAAGATCAAAATCAACTCGATAAAGCATGGAGAAGACAAATCCCAAATTTTTAAAAACGACAAAGCGAGTGGACTCTCAGACTACCAAAATCTTCGGAACGCTGTGAAAAAGATTTTTCAGAGAGATAATCCTGGAGGAAGATTCAAAGGAAGGGGAAAGCGGATCCGCCGGGAGTTATCCATCGGCGAGCGAGAAGAACTTTCTAGTGTGAGAGCGGAAAGAGGATGGTAAAAGAAAAAAGCTTTGAGATGGGAAATTAACCGCGAGGAGGAAGAAGGGGAAAAGCAACCTAAGGGGCCAGTCAAGTTTCAAATGACCGCTTGGATCGGGATTCTGGAGGGGAAAAAGGCAACGTCTTTTTTTTTTTTTTTTTTTTCTTTTTATAGCTTTTTAAGCTCCGATTGGCATGGTGGTAGAGGTCAAGAAAGTGGTAGTTAGCAAGGGCAAAAGAGCACCACTTACCTCAATTTCAGAAAAGCTTGGCCAGCACCACTTCTCCAGTCAGATCTGGCAGCAAGAACAGCTAGCCAAGAAAATCTTAAGCTTTTAGAAAGAAAACGAAGTCAACCCGCAAATCCTAACCTCCAAAAATCTAAGAAACTAGAAATGCTTACCTTAGGGAGGTAGATCTAGGTGAGAGCAGTCGTAAACAACCCTCAAACAAGAATTTCGAGCTCTAAAATACAAGAAATCGGCGGCCGGAAGCTCCAGTTCTTCCGTCGCACAAGCTCCTTCCGCTGGAAGCTAGCCGTCCTTTTTGGGGAAGATGAATGAGATAAAACTAAAATAAGTTATATATAAAGTCTATTCACTCACAACTCAATCTAGATATAATATAATATAACGTATCCGTTGTTCGTGAATGTCCAACCTCTCTTTAGATAGTTCATTTGCTTTTATGTTCAAACTAGTTTTCTTTTCAAACTCAACTCAGCAAAAATGCAGCGCCAAACAAAGCCGTAATTTCTAATTATTTATTATTATATTTTGAAAAAGAAAGCATCCCTTCATAATTGGAACATTTTGTTGGGATTCGAAGCGGTGCTGTCGTGCAGAATACCTGATGCTGGCACAAGTAAAAATAACAGAAAACACAAAAGCACAAAAGGACACCAGAAATAACGTGGTTCCCCAAGAATGGGTACGTCCACGGGCGGGAATGACAGTCACAATCTCATTCAACACAAAATCCACAGTGTTACAAATGGGGATAAATTACCCCTATACAAAATGAGATAAAAAGTGACTCCCGGATACCTTGCGGCAAAACGGCCAAAGAAAGAGGAAGTTCCTCACGGCCAAGCACGGCGGCAACCCAAACTCCGACGGCGTCTCTATGACGACGGCGTCTCCCCAAAAACTGCAGCAAGTAGTAGCCTTTCCCAAATCCGGCGCAACGGTGGCGGCGCCGGCAATCCTCCTCTCACACAGCGGCGGCGCTCTCCTCCAAATCAACGGCGGCGGCGGCTCTCCAAAACAGCGGCGGCGGCCCAACAAAGGCAGCGGCGACGGCGGCGGTCAGAGCAGCGACGGCGGCGGTCCTCCTTCAGCGAGAGGCAAAGAGAGAGAGAGAGAGAGAGAGAGAGCCAAAAACTAGAGAGAGAGAGGGAGAGAAACGGCGGAAGAGGGGGAGAAAAGAATCGGGCTTCTTTTTTTTTTAGGGTTGCAGGAATAGGCATATATATAGGTTTAAGTAATTAAACCAAATAAATAAAAACCCAAAAATTCGGTTCAGGAATCTGAATAAAGTCAGAACTCGCGAGGTTGCAACCTCATTTTCCAGGTTGCAACCTCTCGGCCAGAATTTGAAAAATTCAGAAAATCGCCCCGGAAAAATTTTCTGCGCGCCCGGAGGAATTGGTACGGTGTTGGGGAGTTGATGGAGGCAAAAATCCTAACAAACTCCACCTGCCGAGATAACTCCAACCAACCAAGTTGCCAACAAGAACGATGCAAATCGCATCAACTGAATCTGCTCCCGCCAAGGGCAGATAAAGTGAACTCCTTCAATCTGAGTAGTACACAAACTGGACGGACGTGTCTACTCCAGAAATGCTCCACCTGAAGCAAAGGTCTAACTGCTCCACCTCCAGCGGTGGTCTCCCAAAGCAAAAGAAAATATCACAGACTCCAGAAATGATGTGCGCGGGGAGAAAAAGGATAAATGCAAACACATCAACAATTGAATGCAGACAAAACTGATCTCAACATGGATAAAGAGAACCCCTATACGAGCTAATCAGGAAATGATGATTAGGCACACACACTAAGCTCATGTGACGAAGGAGTAACAATGAAAGAGCTTAGGTACTAGGGTGAAACAAAAGCATTCATACAACGGAGTAGTGACGAAATAAATAACCCAAAGACAGGTTATAAGAAAGATAACAGGAATAACATGAACATAATGAGGGAAAGGAAAGCAAGCAACATAGGGAATAAACAAAACAGGAAACACGAACAAATAAACGGAAAGTAGAAGAGCAGAGAAAAGGATGACCTAGATGAGGTTATCTCCCACATCCTCAAAACACAAGGATATGTCAGACTTCCCCTTTTCATCACCAGTGCTCTTCCCTTTATCTTTGTTCTGAAGCTTCCAGCAGTCCTTGATCACATGACCCTTCTTCTTGCAGTATTTGCAGTATAAATCTGAGATGCCCTTTGACTTAGACTTGCCCCCTCTATCAGAACCAGAATGACCCCGAGAGTATAGAACGGAGTCTTCAGTAACATGAGAACCTGAAGACCTCTTCCGGATATCATCTGAGAGTAGAGCCGCAGTCACCTCTTCCAAGTCCAAGACGTCCTTACTGTAGGTAAGGGTAGTAACCATGCTCTCATAGAGCTTTGGAAGAGAGTTCAAAAAGATCACTGCTTTGTCCTCTTCATCCACCTGAATATCCATGCTGAGACACTCAGATAACAGTCTGTTGAAACTGTTCAGGTGGTCATGAATAGAGGATCCCTCCTTCATGCTAAACTTGTAAAGCTGCTGCTTGAGGTAGATCCGGTTGGGGAGAGACTTTGTCATATAGGTACTCTCCAACTTTGCCCAAATGCCAGAGGCAGTCGTCTCTGAAAGAACTCCATATAGCACGTCATCATGTAAGCAAAGCTGTATGGTGGACAAAGCTTTGAGATCCATGTCCTCCCACATACGATCAGAAACCTCAACATCCTTACTGGTCTTGCCCAGTAGGGCACGGTGTAAGCCTTCTTTTATAAGAAGTGCACGAACTTTGACCTGCCATAGACCAAAGTTTTGTTTCCCATCAAACTTGGCCACAGCACCAGGAATAGACGAAGCCATCGAGAACGGAACGCAGAAACTGCACGGAACACAAACTTGAGTTGGCGACCTCAGCAGTGCACAACTAAGGGGATAGCCAGCGGACCAACGGTCGTAAACTACCGCACCCAAGTGTACACTCGAGATCGGAAACAACTCGTTCTTTAAACAAAAGTGTCAGCCCGCAACCTCCCTCTGATACCACTTGTTGGGATTCGAAGCGGTGCTGTCGTGCAGAATACCTGATGCTGGCACAAGTAAAAATAACAGAAAACACAAAAGCACAAAAGGACACCAGAAATAACGTGGTTCCCCAAGAATGGGTACGTCCACGGGCGGGAATGACAGTCACAATCTCATTCAACACAAAATCCACAGTGTTACAAATGGGGATAAATTACCCCTATACAAAATGAGATAAAAAGTGACTCCCGGATACCTTGCGGCAAAACGGCCAAAGAAAGAGGAAGTTCCTCACGGCCAAGCACGGCGGCAACCCAAACTCCGACGGCGTCTCTATGACGACGGCGTCTCCCCAAAAACTGCAGCAAGTAGTAGCCTTTCCCAAATCCGGCGCAACGGTGGCGGCGCCGGCAATCCTCCTCTCACACAGCGGCGGCGCTCTCCTCCAAATCAACGGCGGCGGCGGCTCTCCAAAACAGCGGCGGCGGCCCAACAAAGGCAGCGGCGACGGCGGCGGTCAGAGCAGCGACGGCGGCGGTCCTCCTTCAGCGAGAGGCAAAGAGAGAGAGAGAGAGAGAGAGAGAGCCAAAAACTAGAGAGAGAGAGGGAGAGAAACGGCGGAAGAGGGGGAGAAAAGAATCGGGCTTCTTTTTTTTTTAGGGTTGCAGGAATAGGCATATATATAGGTTTAAGTAATTAAACCAAATAAATAAAAACCCAAAAATTCGGTTCAGGAATCTGAATAAAGTCAGAACTCGCGAGGTTGCAACCTCATTTTCCAGGTTGCAACCTCTCGGCCAGAATTTGAAAAATTCAGAAAATCGCCCCGGAAAAATTTTCTGCGCGCCCGGAGGAATTGGTACGGTGTTGGGGAGTTGATGGAGGCAAAAATCCTAACACATTTTAGAAGGGATGGTTAAGCATCCACAAGATTTACAAAAAAAAAAATCTTTTTCATTTGAAGACAAATGAATAGTATCCATTTCAACAGTTTAGATTGTTTTTTTATTCATCCTACAGGTTAATTAATCTCATCTTTTTATATATATAAAACAAAATATTTTGCACCCTTAAAAACAAAAGATTGAATCTGAACCCCTCCATTTGGCCCCAAGTGAAGAGAATCTCTATCTAGGATTTACAGTATGTAAAATATTCTTTAATAGTTCAGATTACTTTTCATGTATTCAAGGGGTAAAATATTTTAACTGTATGAAAAAAAAGACATGCTTACTTAACCCAACGAATGAGGTAAGAAGAAATTTACACTGCAAAATGAATACTATCTATTTGACTTCAAATAGAAAGGATTCAAATTTACATAATCTAGGCTTTGAATGAGATGTAATTTTGAGTATAAAAAGGTCAAAACCACTTTCTCATCTTTGTAACAATCAAGACTTGGAATTGAAGGGTGGAAAAGCACTCGGAGTTTACTTCTCTTCTTGAGTGGTATGTGGTGTGTGAATGAGAAGACTGACTTAGACGTAAAGCATCCCGAGACAACACAAGCATGAGTGTCGAAGATCCCTAATCCCTTGGCAATTTGAATCAAAGGCGGGTTGTTGAGAATGGAATGAGTATGTACATGACTACTTAGAATGAGATGCGTTCAAGATAACCATCGGTATGTAGATACGGTGTGATTACTAAAGCAATCCTTCGTCAAAACATGGAAGCAGCGACAGTAAGAGGCATGAGAAAAATTTTACATGAAGCATGCAGAAAATGAAGCCCGAGCAAAACTTCGCTAATTGAGTAATAATAGGAACCTAAATGAACAATTGAAGTAATGTTTAGAGTTATTTATTCACATTCTTTCAATGTTTAACCCCAAAATCGGCGATCCCTCCCAAGGTATCTAGCACGCAAGTCGCAGCCTGCGAATAGAAACTCCTATCCGCTCAGGCCGTGTGGCCAGGGCGGTCTCCCAAGTCTAACTGCCCCGGTCGCATAGCTACCGAGTACCCTGCGGGACGGCGGGCTGCATAGCTCACCCTCGCAGGCCGCGCGGTTAGGCCTGCTAACTGCACAACATTCTTCCTTGCAGGAGGCAATCTAAAGCAGCAGGGGGCGATCTGCGCGATCTATTCCTTCAGCCCGCCAGGTCGCCCAGCCGGCGTCAACCCTAGACCAACTCAACCGTCGCGGGCTTGGCGAACTCACTCTCCGGCTCGCCATCAGAGGGATTCCATCTCCCCTACAGGGGAGGCCTGCTCCTCAGGCCGCCACCCCAAGGGGCGGCCTGCTCCTCAAGCCGCCACCCAGGGGAAGCCTGCTCCTCAGGCCGCCACCAAGAGGCAGACTGCTCCTCAGGCCGCCACCCCAAGGGGCGGCCTGCTCCTCAGGCCGTCACCCAGGGCCAGCCTGCCTGCTCCCAGTCCGCACAGCAGGGCGGCCTGCTCGCCGAGTCCGCCCAAACCTCCATTATGACGTCACTGGTGTAACGCCCCCGAATTTTCGATGATTTATTTTAAATCCTTTTTCGGCGTTACGTTGACGTTTTCCGTCTCGAGCCGTTGTTAGAGTACCTCGCTAGGTGTTCTTAGTGGTTTAGCCTGTTTGCGGGTTTCCCCAGCTAGCCGGTGTCTGTTTTGGAGACCCGGTTGAGCCTTTCAGGGAATTCTCGTGTTTGGCTTCGGGCGAGGTTAGCTCGAGTTTTGTTCGTCGGAAGTCGTTTTTGACTTCGCCGTTGTTCTCGTAGCCCGGGTTTTTAGCTACGGTGCGATTTTGGTCGAAATCCGAGGACGTCGCGTTTTCGCGTCGTTTTGGCGGTAGTTGGTTGGTGCGAGTCGTCATTTTTCTATGACGGCATGTCTCTTGGCGCATGTGTCGCGTGGCGCGCGACTCGTGCGAGCCGGTGTGGTTATTGTTTGGTGTGCGTGTTGTTCGTGTGAGGTTATTAATATTTGCTCGTGCGTGTGCGTGCATGCGGGGTGGAAATTTAATGCGCGTATGCGTACATGTTAAAGTTATGTTGGGGTTAGTGTTTGGTTAATTAGGCTATTATTATGTTTCTTATTTCTTTAGTCTATAGTTAGTATGAATGTTTATTAGGTTGTATTAGTTACTTAGGTTATTAAATTTAATTTTTATAAAACCTATTAATTATAATTAATACTAAACCCTCCCCTCCCCCTAATAAAACCCAAGTAACCGGCCCCTCCCCCTAATAAAAACCTAAGCAGCCGTTCCCCCCCCCCCTTTATAAAAAAAACTGCAGCCGGCCCTTGATAAAAAAAAAACCGCAGCTTTCTTCCCCCCTCCTGTGCGAAATCCCGAGCCCGAGCGGAAACCGCCCTAGCCGGCCCCCTTCCGCCGCCCGCCGCCGGCCGCCCCGGTCCCCTCCTTCCGATCCGAGCCCGGATCCGCACTCCCCTCGCCGAGAGCTTCGAGCCGAGGTAGTCTATTCGTCATTCCTCCATGAATTTCCAATTTGATTTCGTTTTGGATTTCTCTTTGTTTTGGGATATTCTTGCTTTTTGTTTGATTAGAATGCAATCTTAGGTTATATTGGAGGTTTTGGTGGTTTGTTGGAGCCTTTCGTGCTCTTGGAAATCCGCCATAGCGCCGTTGTGCCGGCGAATTTTTCGGTGACACGTGCGAGGCAAGTGCTTCTCCTCTTTTCGCCGTTTGGCCTCCCTTTTTGGTTCAATTCCTTGTTAATTGATTTTATTCGTGCAAATAGAATTTGTTAATTTAACTCCCCCTTAACCTAATCCCTATTGGAAACGCGTTAGAAAATTAGGATTTTTTTATCCTCCCGCTAGTAGCTTCCGATTTAGGACGGCGTCGCGGTAGGTGTGTAGTGTAGATATGGGTTAGCGTCGGGTTGAGTTCATGTTAGGCCTAGGTGTAGGTCTAGGTTTTGGGATTTTTCCTAGTTTGCCTATTTGAGGTGTTTAGGTGTAATTGTGCACGCACGGCCTATGGTCGTGCGTCTTTTAAATCGTGCGACCCAATGTCGGTGCTCGTACGCTAGGCTTAGGATCGAGTGAGTGTACTCACTCGCAGCGGCGTTGCGTAATCGCAACGACTAATCCCTTAGCGTTGATTTCTCCCCGAGTGTTTTGCTCGTGTATCGAGAGTCCCTTGTCGGCTGTTACTTTTCGAAGGCCGAATCGTGGGTTGTGGTCAGTAGTGGTGGTGGATGGCTCTTTTAGGGGTTGTGTGGCGTGATGTAGCCTTGACCACACTCTTTACCTTGACCCGAGTAGTTTTCTGGGCAAGTGAGTGATGGGTCTTTTGTGCCTTCACGTGTCAACCCTTGAGCAATTTGTTGACTTGGAATTAGTGGTTGGGCGATTTGGAACGTTTTCAACCTGATTCCAAGTTTCTTGTTTTTGCTACTGCCGCCTCTCACAATTTAGGATGTTAGGCGTTTCTTCCGTAGGTGTTGCAGCATTTTTTTTTTGGCATCATGGCCATGTTGACTCTGCAGGTTTTTAGGCAGAGTAGTTGCTGTTTACCCGCACTTGGTGCAGGTTTGCTTTTCGCCCTTCCTTGGGCATTGTTGTTTTTTACTCTAGTTTGTACTCTCTTTACTTTACCTTACCTGCTTTTACCTTACTCCTTTTTAGCACTTGCATTCCTTTTTCCTTGCTCTGAGGTGTTCTATTTTCTTCTGAACGCCTCAGGTTCTGGGCAGTAGCCAGTAGGTGGCTGTTGCTGTGGTGCTGTTGGAGGTCCTTCTGTTGCCTGTTGAGACTCTCTTGAGTCATTGTGAGGTAGTTTTACTGCACTTTCTACAGACATACATACTTGCCAGTGGGTTCGTGTCAGCTGTTGGCGCCCCTGGTAGTTTTACCTTTTGCACTAGATATGTTTACTTTTACTGCTACCCTGTCTTTGGGGACCTAGTTTACTTGCTCTGGGAAGATTTTATGCTAGGTTGCTAGTTACTTTAAAAAGCTAAAAACAAAACTATACTATGTATATAAACATGATCGGCATGATTTCCAAAAGAGAACACGCAACGTACTTTCTTAATTACGTATATCAAATGATTTTTCTATATATGTATAAATTAAAGTTAGAGTGTTGGTTTAGCGTAAGTGTCCCTTGGGATCACTTATGCGCTCACTTAGGGTGTCAACATAAATGATGTATTTTCCGCTACGTATATAAAAAAATCAGTTTTCAAACCGTGGACTCTTTGGTCCACTGAGCCGAGGGATACGGCCAATAAATTAATCAAGTTTTTATAATCAATTAAGTCATGATTTGAAAGGATTTGGAGTGTTGCCTGAACGTCGGCAGTTATCCCCTGCTCGACGTGGCATCACAGCTCGTAGTTTTCTCTTGCTCTGATTTATTAAATAGTGAGAAAAATGCGGGTTGTGACAGTTGGTATCAGAGGGAGGTTGCTCGACAAGTTGGTCGGGCAACCTTTCCTTGTTTGTATTAGATGTTTAGAGTCATATCATACACACACCGACATGTCATCAGCACGTCTTGGCTGAAGCACGAACACTGCACTACACTCATAGCATAACATGAAGTATACGGGGCATATTATGTATTTTACGATACATAATATGTGGTTGTATATGGATCCACCATAGGGGCAACATGCGAGGGTTATGTATTATGGGGTGCATAACCTCACCGCATGGATGCGACTAGCACGTTTTCCTTTTCGTTGCATGAGAATGTTATGTATTATGGGATGCATAACATTTTCATGTGTACGCCGCCATGGCATGCATTAGGGCCTTTTTAGAATGCATAACATATTCATACATAGCATAACATTGCATAAGCACAACGCGCCAAGTTAAAGACGTGCAGGATGACATGTGTACACACATAATTTTTGAGTCAAAAATAATATAATTCATGCATTCCCGATCTAGGCACAAGAGTTAGTGTGATGGTGGTGAACCATCTTAGGCTAAGCATATCATTCCTTTTGTATTAAATAAAATAAAATCTCAGAGCAAGTATAGCAGCAGAAGATCATATTTATGTATGTATTGTCTGTACCTTTTGTCTAATCCTAGGAGTTTAGCTAAGTTCTAATCGTTTGTTATGTTTTAATTTTCCTTATAGTATGCCGCCGAAGCGTAGAGTGACGAGGTCGACTCCCCAGTCTGAGGGTGAGTCCTCCGGTGCTCAAAGTGATGCGTTGGTGGAAAGCCTGAGGCAGAGTAACGAGGCCTTATCAAGGCAGGTGGTGGAGTTGCAGGCCCAGATGCAGTCCTTTTTATCCGGAGCGGCGGGTCAGACTCCGGGAGTTCAGGACCCCGCCGTGGGTACAGCTGTCCTAGCCCCTCTTGCCCCTCCTGCTCCTCTCGTGCCTCCAGTGGTGGTGCCCCCCGGGATGGCTTTCATCTCCCAGTTTCAGCGGCTGCGACCTCCTACCTACGATGGTAAGGCGGACTTTATGGTACTGGATGACTGGGTGATCTCCATAGAGGAGATGTTTCACTACTCTGGGGTGACTGAGGACCAGAAGGTGATGTTAGCCGCCTATCAGCTGAAGGGGCTAGTAAAGGGCTGGTGGATGCGAGAGAAGGAAGGCATGGTGGGAGGATGTACTTGGGCATCCTTCAAAGAGATCCTGATGAGGAAGTTTCTACCGTCAGTAGAGCGGGACAGGCTGATGAATGACTTTCTCCATCTGAAACAGCGTCAGCTCACCATCAACGAGTACGAGATTGAGTTTAGCAAACTCAGTCGATTTGCTCCGAGTTTGGTGGCTACTGAGGAGGACAGAGCAAAGCGTTTTCTGGGTGGCCTCAGGAGCGATGTCCAGCAGCTTGCGGTTGCTCACGGCGCGGTTACTTATGCGGGAGCAGTTGAGGCCGCTTTGAAGGTAGAGGCTATCGAGAACGCGAAGCAGCGCGGACAGCAGGCGAGGAGCGAGAAGAGGAGGTCAGTTGAGGAAAAGGGTCCCCAGGTTCTTGGTGCTGCTTCTGAGAAGAAGAGCAAGGTAGTATGCAGTTTCTGTGGCCATCCGGGCCACCCAGCTGAGAGGTGCTTCAAGAGGGCAAGGGTCCAGAAGAAGGAGCATGTGCATGCTATCCAGGGTGCTCCTAGGAGGGATGTTCCTTGTCCTGTCTGCAAGCGACCCGGTCACGATGCTGCTCAGTGCTGGTCCAAGGATCGTGTTTGCTACCAGTGTGGCCAGAAGGGCCATATTAAGTCGAGGTGCCCTCAGGTTCAGTCCGCTCTACATGCAGTTCCGCTTCAGGCTTTACTTCCGCCTCAGCCGGTGGACAAGGGTAAAGGGAAGCTGAATGTGGTATCTTCAGCGGAGGCTGAGACTTCGACGCAGGTCATTTCAGGTAAACCCCCCCCCTCGCTTGGCTTTCTCTTTTGTAGCAGTTTTAGTGTTGCTATTGTTTTGTTTATTGCTTGTGCGTTTATGGTTTTGTTTGTGTATAGGGAAATTTAAGGTAAGGAACCGCTGGGCCCGCGTTCTATTTGACTCAGGTGCTACCCACTCTTTTGTGGCTAGGGCCTTTGTCGAGCGGTGCCAGTGGGTTGTTGATCGTGTTGGTGGTGCCTTTAGCGTCAAGTTCCCCTCGGGTGAATCCGTGATATCAGATCAGGGCATTCTGGACTGCCCTATTTTGTTGGGGGATTATCTGGCCAAGGCTGATCTGAAGGTGTTGGACTTAGAGGATTTCGATGTCATCCTGGGTATGGACTGGTTGTCCCGATATGATGCAGTGATTCAGTGCAGGGGAAAGCGCTTGGATTTCAGGAAGGACAGCGGTCAGCCCGGGAGTGTTTTCGGTGATTCGCGTCGGGACTCTCCGGCGATTTCTGCGGTATGTGCTCAGAGGGTTTTTCCTGCTGGTTGTTTTGCTTGTCTAGTCTCAGTGTTGGGGACTGTTAGCAGTGTGCCGCTTTTGGATGAGATTCCGGTTGCGCGAGAGTTTCCTGACGTGTTTCCTAGCGATCTTCCCGGTCTTCCTCCAGACAGGGATGTGGAGTTCGTGATTGATTTGGAGCCTGGTACGCGTCCGATTGCCAAGGCGCCGTATCGGATGGCCCCGCGAGAGCTGGAGGAGCTTCGTACTCAGCTTGATGAGTTGTTGGAGAAGGGCTTCATAAGGCAAAGCTCGTCGCCCTGGGGTGCTCCGGTTCTCTTTGTAAAGAAGAAGGACGGTTCGATGCGCCTTTGTATCGACTATAGAGAGTTGAACAAAGTCACCATCAAGAACAGGTATCCACTGCCCAGAATCGACGACTTATTTGATCAGTTGCGTGGCAGTTCTGTATTTTCGAAGATAGACCTCCGTTCGGGTTACCATCAGCTTAGGATCCGAGAGTCGGATGTTCCACGGACGGCTTTCCGATCGAGGCATGGTCATTACGAGTTCCTGGTCATGTCTTTTGGGCTGACCAATGCGCCTTCAGCATTTATGGACATGATGAACCGGGTGTTCAAGGACTTTCTGGACAAGTTTGTCGTTGTGTTCATTGACGACGTTCTGATTTATTCTCGGAATGCGGCGGAGCATGATCAGCATTTGCGGTTGGTGTTATCCGCCTTGAGGGATCATCAGTTGTATGCCAAGCTGAGCAAATGCGAGTTCTGGTTGCCTCAGGTTTCCTTCCTGGGTCATGTGGTGAACAAAGATGGTATTTCAGTGGACCCGGAGAAGATCTCGGCAGTGATGGATTGGCATAGGCCGAGCACACCCAAGGAGATCAGGAGTTTCTTGGGGTTGGCCGGCTATTATAGAAGATTCGTCGAGGGCTTTTCTACCTTGGCAGCGCCCTTGACAAAGCTGACGCAGAAGCATGCGGCGTTCGTTTGGAGTGATAAGTGTGAGGAGGCCTTTCTGGAGCTGAAGAGCCGGTTATGTTCTGCCCCTGTGTTGACCTTACCGGCGGAGGGACAGGACTATGACGTTTATGTGGATGCCTCGCATGTTGGGCTCGGTGGCGTGTTGATGCAGGAGGGGAAGGTGATCGCATATGGGTCTCGTCAGTTGAAGATTCATGAGCGGAACTATCCTACGCACGACCTCGAGTTCGCAGCGGTGATTTTCGCCTTGAAGCTGTGGAGACACTTACTTTATGGGGCCCAGTGCAGGATCTTTACCGATCATAAGAGCCTGAAGTACGTGTTCACACAGAAGGAGCTGAATTTGCGCCAGCGGCGGTGGCTTGAGTATGTTGCTGATTATGATGTTGAGATTCAGTACCATCCGGGCAAGGCCAATGTGGTGGCCGACGCCTTGAGCCGGAAGACGGGGAAAGTCTTCAATCTCACCGCGGATCGTTTAGTGGAGGAGTTTCTATTGATGGATATCACCGCAGGACGCTGTGAGTTGCAGAGCAGTTTGGTAGTGGCAGAGCCATCATGGATTTCTCTCACCAGATTGCATCAGAAAGAGGATCCGGATTTGTTGCACTTGTACCTCAGGGCTGAGAGGGGAGAGTTGCCAGATTTCTCCATCGACGAGGCGGGTACTTTGAAGTACCGCGGCAGGTTTTGCATCCCCGCAGTTGGAGACATCAGAGTATTGGTTTGCAAAGAGGCTCACGGATCCAGTGTTTCCTACCACCCGGGATCTACGAAGATGTACCATGATCTGAAGCAGATCGCCTGGTGGTATGGGATGAAGGGTGATATAGCTCGTTTTGTCTCGGAGTGTTACACTTGCAGGCGGGTGAAGGCCGACCATGGGAGGCCTGGTGGCAAATTGGCACCTTTGGAGATCCCGACTTGGAAGTGGGAAAGCATCTCGATGGATTTCATCACAGGCTTACCGAGATCTCCGAGAGGGTTTGATTCTGTTTGGGTGATCGTGGACCGATTGACGAAGTGTGCGCACTTCGTACCTTATAAGATCGATTACTCGATGAAGAAGATTGCTGAGTTGTACTTGGATGAGGTCGTCAGATTGCATGGCGTTCCAGTTAGCATCGTTTCAGATCGAGACTCTCGGTTTACATCTCGTTTCTGGAGGAGTTTGCAGGAGGGTTTGGGCACTGATTTGAGGTATTCCACAGCTTACCATCCGCAGACCAACGGGCAGACCGAGCGTGTGAATCAGATTGTGGAGGATATGATCCGGTGCTATATTCTTGATCATGGAGGTGCATGGGATGAGCGTTTGCGGCTCATGGAATTTGCCTACAACAACAGCTACCAAGAGAGTCTACAGATGGCTCCCTTCGAGGCGTTGTATGGGAGGCGCTGCAGAACCCCTCTGTTTTGGGCCGAGGCCGGTGAGAGGCCTGTTTTGGGTCCTGATGCACTCGAAGAGATGGAGGTTTCCGTGAAACTTATTCGGGAGAAGCTTCGAGTTGCTCAGGAGAGGTATGAGAAGAACGCCAATCGGCGTAGGTCCGATTTAGAATTTTCAGTGGATGATTTGGTCTTCTTGAAGGTATCTCCGATGGTAGGAGTGAAGAGGTTCGGCAAGAATCGGAAGTTGGATCCGAGATTTGTGGGCCCGTTCAGGATTTTGGAGCGTATTGGTGTGGCTGCTTATAGGCTGGATCTGCCAGCTAGCTTCCCGGGGGTTCATAATGTCTTTCATGTGAGCCAATTGCGGAAGTGTGTGCGGAGCAGTGGGCAAGTCTTGGACGCTGTGCCCCAGTTGGAGCCAAATCTCTCGTATGTCGAGGTGCCGGTCTGCATTTTGGAAGCTCAAGCTCGAGTGTTGCGGACGAAGTCTATTCCTATGGTGAAGGTTCTTTGGAAGAATCAGGATTTGGAGAGCGCGACTTGGGAGCTAGAGTCGGCTATGAGGGAGGCTCACCCTCATTTGTTCCCCTGAGTTGTCGGGTACGTTCCCTTTCTGGTAGTTTGTTTCTTTCCTTCTGTTGTAGGAGTAGTTCTCGCAAAGTTTCGGGTCGAAACTTTTTGTTAGGGGGAGTGACTGTAACGCCTCCGAATTTTCGATGATTTATTTTAAATCCTTTTTCGGCGTTACGTTGACGTTTTCCGTCTCGAGCCGTTGTTAGAGTACCTCGCTAGGTGTTCTTAGAGGTTTAGCCTGTTTGCGGGTTTCCCCAGCTAGCCGGTGTCTGTTTTGGAGACCCGGTTGAGCCTTTCAGGGAATTCTCGTGTTTGGCTTCGGGCGAGGTTAGCTCGAGTTTTGTTCGTCGGAAGTCGTTTTTGACTTCGCCGTTGTTCTCGTAGCCCGGGTTTTTAGCTACGGTGCGATTTTGGTCGAAATCCGAGGACGTCGCGTTTTCGCGTCGTTTTGGCGGTAGTTGGTTGGTGCGAGTCGTCATTTTTCTATGACGGCATGTCTCTTGGCGCATGTGTCGCGTGGCGCGCGACTCGTGCGAGCCGGTGTGGTTATTGTTTGGTGTGCGTGTTGTTCGTGTGAGGTTATTAATATTTGCTCGTGCGTGTGCGTGCATGCGGGGTGGAAATTTAATGCGCGTATGCGTACATGTTAAAGTTATGTTGGGGTTAGTGTTTGGTTAATTAGGCTATTATTATGTTTCTTATTTCTTTAGTCTATAGTTAGTATGAATGTTTATTAGGTTGTATTAGTTACTTAGGTTATTAAATTTAATTTTTATAAAACCTATTAATTATAATTAATACTAAACCCTCCCCTCCCCCTAATAAAACCCAAGTAACCGGCCCCTCCCCCTAATAAAAACCTAAGCAGCCGTTCCCCCCCCCCCTTTATAAAAAAAACTGCAGCCGGCCCTTGATAAAAAAAAAAACCGCAGCTTTCTTCCCCCCTCCTGTGCGAAATCCCGAGCCCGAGCGGAAACCGCCCTAGCCGGCCCCCTTCCGCCGCCCGCCGCCGGCCGCCCCGGTCCCCTCCTTCCGATCCGAGCCCGGATCCGCACTCCCCTCGCCGAGAGCTTCGAGCCGAGGTAGTCTATTCGTCATTCCTCCATGAATTTCCAATTTGATTTCGTTTTGGATTTCTCTTTGTTTTGGGATATTCTTGTTTTTTGTTTGATTAGAATGCAATCTTAGGTTATATTGGAGGTTTTGGTGGTTTGTTGGAGCCTTTCGTGCTCTTGGAAATCCGCCATAGCGTCGTTGTGCCGGCGAATTTTTCGGTGACACGTGCGAGGCAAGTGCTTCTCCTCTTTTCGCCGTTTGGCCTCCCTTTTTGGTTCAATTCCTTGTTAATTGATTTTATTCGTGCAAATAGAATTTGTTAATTTAACTCCCCCTTAACCTAATCCCTATTGGAAACGCGTTAGAAAATTAGGATTTTTTTATCCTCCCGCTAGTAGCTTCCGATTTAGGACGGCGTCGCGGTAGGTGTGTAGTGTAGATATGGGTTAGCGTCGGGTTGAGTTCATGTTAGGCCTAGGTGTAGGTCTAGGTTTTGGGATTTTTCCTAGTTTGCCTATTTGAGGTGTTTAGGTGTAATTGTGCACGCACGGCCTATGGTCGTGCGTCTTTTAAATCGTGCGACCCAATGTCGGTGCTCGTACGCTAGGCTTAGGATCGAGTGAGTGTACTCACTCGCAGCGGCGTTGCGTAATCGCAACGACTAATCCCTTAGCGTTGATTTCTCCCCGAGTGTTTTGCTCGTGTATCGAGAGTCCCTTGTCGGCTGTTACTTTTCGAAGGCCGAATCGTGGGTTGTGGTCAGTAGTGGTGGTGGATGGCTCTTTTAGGGGTTGTGTGGCGTGATGTAGCCTTGACCACACTCTTTACCTTGACCCGAGTAGTTTTCTGGGCAAGTGAGTGATGGGTCTTTTGTGCCTTCACGTGTCAACCCTTGAGCAATTTGTTGACTTGGAATTAGTGGTTGGGCGATTTGGAACGTTTTCAACCTGATTCCAAGTTTCTTGTTTTTGCTACTGCCGCCTCTCACAATTTAGGATGTTAGGCGTTTCTTCCGTAGGTGTTGCAGCATTTTTTTTTTGGCATCATGACCATGTTGACTCTGCAGGTTTTTAGGCAGAGTAGTTGCTGTTTACCCGCACTTGGTGCAGGTTTGCTTTTCGCCCTTCCTTGGGCATTGTTGTTTTTTACTCTAGTTTGTACTCTCTTTACTTTACCTTACCTGCTTTTACCTTACTCCTTTTTAGCACTTGCATTCCTTTTTCCTTGCTCTGAGGTGTTCTATTTTCTTCTGAACGCCTCAGGTTCTGGGCAGTAGCCAGTAGGTGGCTGTTGCTGTGGTGCTGTTGGAGGTCCTTCTGTTGCCTGTTGAGACTCTCTTGAGTCATTGTGAGGTAGTTTTACTGCACTTTCTACAGACATACATACTTGCCAGTGGGTTCGTGTCAGCTGTTGGCGCCCCTGGTAGTTTTACCTTTTGCACTAGATATGTTTACTTTTACTGCTACCCTGTCTTTGGGGACCTAGTTTACTTGCTCTGGGAAGATTTTATGCTAGGTTGCTAGTTACTTTAAAAAGCTAAAAACAAAACTATACTATGTATATAAACATGATCGGCATGATTTCCAAAAGAGAACACGCAACGTACTTTCTTAATTACGTATATCAAATGATTTTTCTATATATGTATAAATTAAAGTTAGAGTGTTGGTTTAGCGTAAGTGTCCCTTGGGATCACTTATGCGCTCACTTAGGGTGTCAACATAAATGATGTATTTTCCGCTACGTATATAAAAAAATCAGTTTTCAAACCGTGGACTCTTTGGTCCACTGAGCCGAGGGATACGGCCAATAAATTAATCAAGTTTTTATAATCAATTAAGTCATGATTTGAAAGGATTTGGAGTGTTGCCTGAACGTCGGCAGTTATCCCCTGCTCGACGTGGCATCACAGCTCGTAGTTTTCTCTTGCTCTGATTTATTAAATAGTGAGAAAAATGCGGGTTGTGACAACTGGACCCCGCTTCTAGCAGATCTTCCCTGAGCCTATAAATAACCCCAATGCCTCTCATTTGGGGGGGGGGGAGGGGGCAAGAGGAAAACTGTCAAGTCATCAAGACCTGCGGACTCAATTTTACAGTCCTCCACAGCTTGATTATCAAGACCTGCGGACTCAGTTTTCCAATTCTCCACAACTGATCATCAAGACCTGCGGACTCAGTTTCCCAGTCCTTCGTCACTACCAGCAAGCTAATCATCAAGCCATGCAGCCTGCTTGCAGCCTCTTTTTACTTAGCCTCTAACAACTCAAGTTCCCCACCGAAAAGTCAAGAAATTAGCTAACCGTTGGAAGGAGATTAACAACACTCACAATAAACTTTAGAATCATTCATTAAGGGCTACGTTTGGCATGTTGTTTTTGCCCAAATCATTAAATGTTTGTTTGACATGACAACTACTATGATCATCTTCAAAAAAAGAAAATTAGTTTTGAGCAAAAAAGCGGATTACGTTCCTTTGGTGAGGTCAAACGTTCACGAACTATTGTTCATTACTAATTAACCACCAAGTTCACAACTGCCATTATAGTGTCAAATAGAGCCTAAATTTTCATTTATTACCGGGATGTGGCCTACCTCCAGCCACATAATTAACGAACCATCACCGCCATCGAATTTATGAAAAGAAGAGTCCGTGATATTTTTCAAGCTGATCAGACAACTTTTATATTTTTGAAGACACACTATTTGGCAGCAATTTCCAAAGATCAGATTGATAAACCGTCACCATAACAATCAATGAACCATCAGAAGAAACTTAATATGGAATTTTGTGGGCAATCTAAAGACTTGCATTTTTTTTCAAAGAGGCAGCCACCATCATGGACTGCCTCTAGCTAACATTATCACCAAACTGAGTCGAACACAACAAATCGTAAAAATGTTAATAGGCTGCAGGAAACATATCTAAGGTTTAAACTGAAAAAACACGACATTCATCAATGCGTAAAACATCTTACATATATTCACCTGTGTGAACCATAAACGGAATTGTCGAATTCATATATAGACCGGAAAGAATTGGTTTTATCCAATTCCACTCTTAATGCGCACAACCAAAACAACATTGAGCTTGCGCCTCTAATTCTAATTCCAAGATCCAAATTCCATCCAAACGAATGCCCGACCAGAGAAAATATTCAATCAATGGACACTCCTTGCATCTAATTTTTTTAAAAATTATAAGTGAGCATACTAATCATCAAAGAGAATTTCTAGTGATTAAAATAAATCCACAAAAATGACCACGTAGATGCCCCCATCACAGACGTCCGGAGCCTTTACCGGATAATGACAAGGAGCTACTCACAAATGAACACAATATCACCTCGAAAGTGCGCATTTCGCAATGAACGAACCCCAATCAATTCTTTAGATAGAGATGAAACTATGAGAAGTGAAAGTGAGTCAGAGAGTAGGGTATAAGTCAACAAGACTCTTTTAATCCAAACCATGAGAGTTTTGGAATTGGTAGAGCAGAAGAGAGATGTTCCTTTTCTTCTTCTTGATAAATAAAAAATCAAAAAGAGCGAGCCTCTTAAGAGAGAGCGAAAACACAAATGGCAACCCTCAGAAAAAGATTTACCATATAACACGGCGCATTCACAGTGCGCTAGTTGGGCTCAAACCTTGATCAATTCTTCATCGAAAAGACGCACGAGGCAGCGGTTGATCATGTTTTGCTGATTCTAATGACATCTAAGATGAGATAGATGGCATCAGAGCACATTTAGTTTAATGTAAACCGTAGTTCAAAACACACAACATGGGCCTGCAGCATGACTAGAAGAACAAACAAGTCACATTAAACCTTTATTCTACCATAATATCTTGCCCAAAACTCTCACTCAGCTTCCAAATGGAGATAGCACAACAGAAGAATACCTTAGGGAAGCTCAGGCACTCTCCTCGCCAATGAGAGCGACGAGGAAGTCTTCGTAGTCTCCGGTTGTATCCTTCTTTATGGCATGGACCAGCGGCACGCTGTTCCTCTTGTGGTACAGCTCCTTGATTTGCTTCAGATCAACCTCCGCACGGGTGGCGATGATGCGCGCGACGGCACCCTCGTCGGTTCCGACCTTGTTGATGGCCAGCCGAATTGCCTTCTCGAAATATTTCTCCGGGCTGGTGATGCATTTCGTGATGGCCCTTAATGCCGAGAGAAAATGATCCTTCGGATCCGACTTCAGGTCCTACAAAAAGAAAAGGTAGTTGGGCATTTAAAGAAAAACAAGTGCATGCATCTGTTTAATTTGATGCTAAAAGGGGTAAATGCCAAAGATTGATAGCATAAAAAACAGAAACACTGAAAAGAACTCATGAACGGAACTCATCACAGGGGTTTGCAGGAACACATTCCGGAAAGTTGCAGGGGTTTAACAGGAACCCATGGCAGGGGCTCACAAGAACTCATTGTAGGAACCTTTTGCCTCACATGAATTTTTTTGGTCCGGTCCAGGACGAAGATCATCGTCCGGGGCCTTCATGATTCTGACGCGTATCCTAGCTTTGATTTTTTTTCTTGCAATTTTTCTCTATACGAGCTATTAAAATATGTATGCATATATATTGCACATGTAAACAGCTATTAAAATAAATAAAATTAGGACAATATTTCAAAAAAATAAAATAAAAATATCTTAAATCGATGTGATGTCTGAGAGAATTTTAATATGGCACTTATTTTTCGTATTGTCTGAGTTAAAAATAAATAATCTCAAATATTTCTTGTAATATCTGAGATAACAATATAATCTCTCAGCTATTTTCAATAATATCTGAGATAAACATAAAATATTTGAGAAAAAATATAATCTTTCGGCTATTTTTTTGTAATATTTGTGATAAAATTGTAATTTATCAGTCATTTCCTGTGATACAAAGATTTTTTTTTTATTAATTGAAATGAATATTTTTTGAGTTCATACATATAATTTAAATAAAACTTATGATTTAAGTAAAACTTATAATAACATTTATATATTTATTTTAACCACTGACATAAATTATTTTATGTAATATCTAAGATTTATTTATTTATGTAACATAGATTTATTTATTTCTCGTATTATCTGAGTTAAAAATAGATTATCTCAATTTTTATGTAATATCTAAAGGTGATTGTTAACCGCAAACCGCTATTTGTTAGCCGCAAACCAAAATTTCGCGCCTTTTCGAAATACGCCTTGTACATGCAATTTCAGGAAAAGTGTTCAACACGAAAGTTGTAGATCTCGACGAGATCTACAACTTTCGTGTTGAACACTTTTCCTGAAATTGCATGTACAAGGCGTACTTTGGAAATATGCTCAGATTTTGCGCATTTTAGAAATACGTCCTGTACATGCAATTTCAGGAAAAGTGTTCAACACGAAAGTTGTAGATCTCGTCGAGATCTACAACTTTCGTGTTGAACACTTTTCCTGAAATTGCATGTATAAGGCGTATTTCGAAAAGGCGCGAAATTTTAGTTTGCGGCTAACAAATAGCGGGTTTGCGGTTAACAATCACCTATCTAAAATAACAATGTAATCTATGAGCGATTTTCTGTAATATCTGAGATAACATGTAATCTCTCAGCAATTTTTTTGTAATATTTGAGATAAAAATATATTCCATCAGCTATTTATGTGTAATATGTATGCATACATATTTTAATAGGTGGCATGGAGAGATTTCCCAAGAAAAAAATCAAAGCAAAGACAATAAATTGCCACGCGCCAAAATCAAATTTAAATAGCAGGCATGGAGAGAAATCCGAAGAAAAAAATCAAAGCAAGGCCACGCATCATAATCATGAAGGCCCCGGAAGAAGATCTCGTCCGGGGCCCGGACCAAAAATTTTTGCCTTGCTCGCAGAGTCGCAGGGGCCCGCTCACTGCTACCAAAACTTGTTTGACGCTCGCTGACTGGAAGACAACTACTCTACCAGAAATTGACGGAACTCGCAGAGTGAAACTCGCGGTCATTAAAATCTCCTGTTCTAGCCGGCATCTGATAGGAGCTCACATTTTCTTGTCAAGAACTCGTCGGCACCTGCTAGTGAGCTCGTTGATACTCTTGCTTGAGCTCGCCAAGACTTGAAGAATAGTGGACAAGGCTTCTTGCGTTAGTCTCATGATTGAGTTGAGTCTCTTGTATTTATAAGGTGGACTGTTAAGAGCTTGCCAATATTGCTGCCTAAGCTCACCAAGGCTCACAGAACCTTGCTAGCAGTTCTTGCGTGCATCTTATAGCTTAGGCTTTGTTTGGCGCGACTTGCTCCGGTGAGTTTGATCAAAAACGTCATTATCATAGAATGTACGTTTGAGCATAAAATGCATGAATTTTTTTAGATGAGGTTGGGCGTACACGAGCTACCGTTCATGACAACCGCGTTCACGACCACCGCCGCCGCGCAAAACAAAGCCTCAATCAAGTCTCATTGAATTAATAAGATGGGAACAAATGTTGCATCACCCTCTCCAGCATTCCTGTAACCCATGCTCCTGATCCTGTTTATGAAGTTCGAGACAAGCTGAAGATCATTGTTTCTCTTGCTGAGAAGAACTTTGTTGAGTGAGTCTACTTGGTGCATCGAGCACTCCGGATTAAGAGTTTCCTTCAACAGTTGACTAGAGACCCCCGGCTGAGCCTACTGAGCAATGTCTTTTGGGATGATGATCGAGTTCAGTCCTAGATATTAAACTCAATAGAAAGTGAGCCACATCGAATGACTATGCATCATGAAACTGCAAAAGTTACATGGGATGAACTAAAAATTTTTTACTCTAGAAAAGATAGTCTCCAACATTTACTTGATATATCTCGGGATCTCCGGACTGTTGAACCTGTTCTGGATGTGATCTGACATCATTTGTTGGCAATATAAGACTTTCATCGAGCCATGGATTCAACACCAACCTCTTACTCTTGATTTAGCAACCCAGAGGGCACAGAAAAAGTAGTGGGTATAGCTATGTTGATGGCTAGAATACCACCAATTACAGTGTCTGTGCCAATGTTCTATCATCTCTAACTATCATATCTTGGTTGGATGTCTGCTCAATGGTTTTGAAAGTCACTCTGCCCATCGATGTTTTCATGGCTCCATCTTCCATGCCTCTCCAACATTATATTTAATCCCCTCCTACCCCCTATGCTACTGGACATCAGGGAGGTCGCATGGGTTTCCGAGGCAATGTTGGGTGAGAAGGCCAAAATCTTCCTAATGGACAGTCCTCACATGTGTACCTACTCTTATTGGACCATTCACACTAAGACAATTTGTTATAGAAAACATGGAATCCCACAGCAACAACAAAACCCTCCTCACCAAGCTTCCTCTGTGACCAACAATGCTGACACATTCCGATATGAAATTGACACCTTGCAGTTGCAGGAGGAACACCATGGTCTTCAGGAGTTAGTTACTTAAACGTTTGGATTCATTGCCTCTGCACCAAATGAAGGAAACATGTAATACCTTAGGTATTATTCATCAAATATCATGCACCTATACACCACAACAAAATGGTGTGGGGGAGCGAAAAAACCGACATCTGTTTGAGGCACCCAAATCTCTCATTGTTCATGTGCGAGTTCCAAAGAGCTATTGAAACTTTGCGATAACTACTACACATTATCTAATTAATCGGAATTCATCGACTATCCTGAACTTTGAGTCCTCTTTCTCCACCCTATTTTTGTCCATACCTCCCTCCCTTCTCCATGACCCCTCGAGTTTTCAGGTGTATGTTTTGTTCATCATCTTGGTCCTTTAGATAAGCTGGCATCACAAGCCACCAAATATATTTTGTTTGGTACTCTCAAACCCAGAAATGATACATATGTTATTCTTTCATAGATCGAAGAATTGTGACATCCACTAACGTTACAGTCCTTAAGAGTCAACCCTTTTATTCTTCTCCTCCCGACAAAATACCACCCGCACCCTTTCGTACCAACGTACCTAACGACTGCCCACCAATCATTGTAATATTGACACCCCTCTACTAAACGTATATATTCATCGTTGTTCTCTCCAATCTGTCTCAAATGAGTCGCCCCTAATGATGACACCCCTGGTCCAATTGATTTGCCCGCAACAGCCAAGATGACACACTCAGATACTGCTCACTCGTCTCAATGTGCTTCCTTTCACCGATTATCTTAGAACTTCGCACGTTTGCATGCTATTTGTCTTCCATCTGTCACGACCCAAATTTCAAAATGAATTAAAATAAAATTAATACAATTCAAAGAAATGTTAGCGTTCATTTTACGCAATCATGTCGATGTGACGAATATTGTTTTTGAAAATCGATTGAATGAGATGAAAATATAACATACAATTGTTCACAAACATTTTTGTTTGCACCAAGAGGTAAGAATAAATTTATGAAATTGGGTTGCTAATAGAAAATATTGGTGTGACAATGGTAAATATGAGATATTAAGAGAAATTTGAAGTAATTGAACCAACTAACACCTGGATTGATAACATTGGTGCTCTATATGCGCTGCCATGACCCGATTCGACCTCTTTGTCGGTCGAACCAACCGCATCGTCGATCACTTGCGATAAAAAGCTCGCTTGCCCATCCTATCCCCCTCATTCTCCCATTCCCTTTTCTCCTTCTTGACCTCTCTCCCCCTTACTAGACGGTCGTTGCTGCTGGCTTGCCTCTGTAGCTGGATTGTTGAGTGCCTCCCACGTTTCCAATCGACGATAGCAGTGATTCCTCTTCTTGTTCTTCTTTGACCGCAACCTAGAAGACCTGTCAATGCCTTCTTGCATCCCTGCTGCCTTTTCTTGAAATTTTGTTGTTCTTGACCGGAGGTTTTGCACTTTGCCCGGCAACTTTGGACTGAAATTCCTCCATTGTGAGCGTCTATTCCCCCATTGCTTCCTAATTTGGGAAAATTTCTGATTTGGAGATTGCTTGATGGTGGCCGATTATTGTTATAGTTGATTTGGAGTTGGCTATGACTTAAAAGAATGATTACTTTAATGACAATAATGAAATTTAATTGTTGTTGGCTGGCTGTTTTGACTGTTTGAACTGGGAGATTTAATTAGAAGTATTGTTACAAATCCGCCATCAGTTATTATTATTATTGTTTAATTATACGCTGAGTTGTGTTTATCGAGTAGTGTTGTACCAAATCGTGTCGTAGCGTTTAAGTGTTTTAATATTTGATTGTATGTTGGTGTTATTTACGATTATGACATCGACGCCTATATATAGGGTCCTTGGGGTCATGTAATGACATAGAAGAATTAATCTAAGATTTCCATTATCCTTCTAACTTCCCCTCTCTCTAGTCTTTCCTCCTCCTTTCTAGGGTTTCGTCTCTCCCTCACCTCCGCCGGCCCTTCCCCTCGTCGGATTCCTCCTGGAATTTATTTGTGATCTTCTTCTCCTCTAGCCGCAGCTTGCTCTTGCTGCAGGCACTGTTTTAAATGTCGGCCGACATATCCGACATGTCCTGTTTGGAGACAAAACGACTTGCATAATGAAAATAAGTAGGTTTTCTCGTTTTTAAAAATATCGGCCGTTATAACAGATTAAATCTGTTATAATGGCCGACAACTTTATGATAAAAAGTCGCGACTTTTTTTATGTTTGTCGTATTATAAAACAGGCAGCCGCAGTGACCAAATTTGCTACTCGTGTATTCGAGATCGAAATCCAGCGGCGCGACAAAAGAACCTCTCCTCTCCAGTTCCTCCAGCGACTTGCATTCTTTGGCGGTGCGACTATCCTCTCCAGCGGCGCGACTCTCCTCTCCAGTTCCTCCAGCGACTCGCTCTCCTCTCCAGCGGTTCTCCTCTCCAGCGGTGCGACTCTCCTCTTTATCTCCTCCAGCAACTCGCTCTCTTCTCCAGCGGCACGATAGAAGTTCTCTCTAGCGACTCGCGTTCTTCGGTCTCAGTCGTGTAAGATCATGTTACTCTCATCTCCAGTTCCTCTCCTCTCGCCTCTATCCTCTCTTTTGAGCTCTCTTTGCCTTCCGTATGTTCCCATTTCTACAATCTCTTTCACGTTTTCAGTTTTCCTCATAGAACTCTTCTCGGATTTTGTTTTTGTTTCAACATAAGCTCACATTGCTTGATTTCGTTTCAGAATTTTTTTTGAGCTTGTGATGATTCAGATGTATATGATATGATTTGTCTCAAAACATGGTATATAGTATAATAGTACAAGGATTTTATCTCAAATGTGTCATACTGGACCTTTTTTGTAATTTATTTTAGAAGTTCATATGCCTGATTATTAACCCTTGTTCTCAGAAAACCTTAATGCTTTAACCAATTTTTAGTGGTAAGGTAGGAAATAGGTTTTCTTTGGCAACAATCTTCAATTTATACATTAAACTCTTTAAAGATACAATTTTTAGTGGTATGCTTGGAAATATGTTCTTTGGGATGAGTTCTTAATTTACTATGCCGATAGAGTTAAGATTATATGTTATAACTTATAAAGTATAATATAGGTAGGAATCCGACATTTTAAATGTCTCCGACATGTCTCCGACATCCGACATCTAAAAACCCAATCCGACATGTCCCCGACATCCGACATTTAAAACCTTGGTTGCAGGCCTCTTCTCTAGTCTGCAACTTGCTCTTGTTGCTGTCGGCCTCTGCCCTTATCGTGCGGTCTCAACTTTGTGTTCGCCTGTAGTCTCCCGCTTGCTCCCTTGTTGGATTCTTCTTATGCTGTGCGGACTGCCTCTCTCCCTAACCGCTGCTCTTTGTCCGCAGTCTTCTTGCTGTGCCCGCCTACCCACCTTGGCATGGACTCTTCCACTAACTCCTCTCTTCCAACTGGGGCTGTTGTCCCTGTTCCTGAACTCCATGACGAATTGAGAATCACCACCATTTCTCTTACAGGGAAGAAGAACTTCGTTGAGTGGGTGTATTATGTTCGTCGTGTTCTTTAGTCAAAGGGGCTTATGCATCATTTAATTCAGGCGATTCCTTCTGCACCCACTGATGACTGGCTTCACAACGATGGTCGTGTTCAGACGCAGATCTTCAACTCACTTGATGGCGAACCTTACCGCATGACCATGTATCACAAGACAGCCAAGGCGATGTGGGATGAGCTACATTCTCTTTATTGCGGCAAGGACAGTCTTCAGCACCTGTACGACATCATCACCGATCTTCAGTTCCTTGACTCCCGCAGTGTTGCTGACTGAACCTCCTTTGTTGTTCGGTCTAAGACGCTAGTAGAAGTCTGGATTCAGCATCAGCCCCCGACTACGGATCTCGCTGCCCAACGTGCTCAAAAGGAAGCAGTTGGTATTGCCATGATGATGGCTTGTGTTCAGCCTCATCTTCACAGTATTCGGGCTCAGATCCTCTCATTCGTTACTATTCCCTCCTTATCTGATGTGTGCTCCATGATTTTAAAGGTTTCACCGCCTTAGAATACTATCGGTCATCCTTCACCGGTCCTTCTTCAGCAATCTTATGCACCATTACTACCTCTCCCTACCCCTACCCGTAGAGGACGTACAGGCTCCCGGGGGAGGGATCGCGGTGGCCGTCCCCGACCATAATGTTCCTTATGTGGTAAGGATGGCCACCTTAAGGCGACCTGCTATCATAAACATGGTATTCCTCCTCGTCCAACTGTTGTTGCTTCTACTCATAGCCCTTCCGCCACTCGTGTTGATCTTGATGAAGTCCGTCTCTAGCTCCAACAACTTCAAGGGTTGCTCTTGCTCCACAACTCGCCTGGCTCTATTGCCTCCGTCTCTCATGAAGGTATCTCTTGTCTATCCACTAGTCCGCGTTGGATAGTGGCTTCAGGTGCTACTCACCACATCATCTCCCTGAAGCCACCTCGATACTTGGATTCTACGCATCCAATGTTTATCATTGTAACCAATGGCAACACCGCTCCTATCTCCGGCTCTGCTGATGTACCCCTCAATTCCTCTATTTCTCTTCGCTCGGCTCTCCATGTCTCGGGCTCTCCCTTTAATTTACTTTTTGTTAGTTGTCATATTGTTGATTTGGATTGTTCTATCACATTCACCTCTTCTTCTTTTCTGATGCAGGATCGCAGGACGCAGAGTATCATTAGTAAAGAACGACTGCAAAACGGGCTCTACCTTCTTGATGCTTCTCCTACTATTCTCTCCTCCGTCTCCTTTGTTGTCTGGCATCAGCGTCTTGGGCATGCTTCTCTTCCAGCTCTCCAGAAGGCTCTTCCTGATGTTCCGCTTCCGGCTTTTACATGTGATTAGTAAAGGACGACTGCAAAACGGGATCTACCTTCTTGATGCTTCTCCTACCATTCTCTCCTCCGTCTCCTTTGTTGTCTGGCATCAGCGTCTTGGGCATGCTTCTCTTCCAGTTCTCCAGAAGGCTTTTCCCGATGTTCCGCTTCCGACTTTTACATGTGATTCTTGTATTTTGGGGAAACGACATCGTCCCTCTTTTCCTCCTCATTGTGCCCGGAGCTCTGCTAATTTTATGTTAGTTCATTCTGATGTTTGGGGTCCGTATAAAATAGCAAGTGTGTTTGATTATCGTTATTTTATCACTTTTATTGGTGCTTATTCTTGAATGACATGGTTATACTTACTTCGTGATCGCTTTGAGCTTCCTCGTGTGTTCTGTGCTTTCGTGCTTGAAACCCGCACACAGTTTGCAGATAAATTCAAAACACTCAGGACGGATAATGCTCGTAAATACACTAGTCATGAGTTCGATAATCTCTGCTCTGAATTTGTGATTATTCATCAAACTTCGTGTGTTTATACTCATCAACAAAACTGTGTGGCTGAGCGCAAAAATAGACATCTCCTTCGTGTTGCTCGCTGGCTCATGATTCAAATGCATGTTCCTCAATAACGTATTGACATTTTGCGGTTTAGATGACATGTTATCTCATTAACCGCTTCCCCTCCTCCGTTCTCAATAACGTCATTCCATTCAGTCTCTTCTTTCCTACTACACCACCATTCCCTCTCACCCCTCGCATATTTGGTTGTACTAGCTATGTTCATCATCTTGGTCCCTCCACGGACAAGTTCAATCCTCGGACAACCAAACATATGTTTGTTGGTTATTCTCGTACTCAAAAATGGTATGTTTGTTACTCTCCCACTACCCGTAAGGTAATTGTTTCGGCAGATGTTACCTTTCTGGAAGATCAACTATTTTTCTCCACTTCATCACCACACCTCTTCCACCACCATCATTACCATGACATGCCATCCCAGTTACGTCCCCTCCACCACCACCACTTCCCACCAACGCTCATGTTCTACACAAACCTCCTCTTCTTCGTGTCTACACTCGTCGACCTCCTCGTTCTGCCGCCCCACTGCAGTCGGCTTCAACCTCTGGCACTCTGCAACCTGATGATCCAACTCCTGCCTCAACAGCCCATCCCATGGTGAATTACGTATCCTTACATCGCCTGTCTCTGATGCTTCAAAACTTTGACACTACATTATCCTTTATTTTTGTACCTAGCTCTGTGTAGGAGGCTCTCCAACATCCGGGCTGGTGGGCAATCATGGACAAAAAAATGACAGCCCTCTGGGCTAATCACACGTGGGATCTGGTCTCTCTTCCTCCAGGGAAGACTCATGTTGGCTGTACATGGATCTTTGCCATCAAGCTAGCTCCTGATGGGACAATTAACCGTCTTAAAGCCCGTCTGGTAGCTCGCGGTTTTACTCAACAACATGACATCAATTATGAGGAAACGTTCTCTTCCGTGGCCAAGCTCAATACGATTCATGTCCTTCTCTTCGTGGTTGTGCATCGTCAATGACCTTTACATCAACTGGATATCAAAAATGCTTTTTTAAATGGCAATTTTTAAGAGATTGTCTATAAGCAACAGCCTTCCGGGTTTGAGACCACGGGGGAGTCCCGAGTTTGTCACCTCAAGAAATCGATCTATGGTCTCAAACAATCTTCTCGGGCATGATTCGATAAGTTCAGTAGGGTTGTTCGGGAAGTTGGTTTTACTCAGAGTTCGGCAGAGTTTTCTCTGTTCACTCGACATAAGACAACGGGAACGGTTCTCCTTCTTGTATATGTTGATAACATCCTAATCACAGGAAATGATGCAAAGGGAATACAAGCGGTCAAACAACACCTTAGTTTAGTGTTTCAAACAAAAAATCTGGGGAACCTTCGATACTTCCTTGGCTTTGATATCGCAAGACGTCCTGATGGCCTTGTCCTATCCCAACGGAAGTAATGTCTTGACCTTCTTCAGGATGCCGGTTACTCTGGATGCAAGCCGACTAATATTCCTATGGATGTCAATCACAAGCTTTGTGCACATGCCTATGACGAAGATCTTCTCCTTCCAAATCCAGAATACTATCGACGTCTGGTTGGAAAATTGATTTATCTAACAGTCACAAGACCAGACACATCCTTTGTTGTTGGGGTTGTCAGCCAGTTTATGCATTCTCCTCGGATGTCTCATCTACAAGCTGTCGAATGAATTCGGAGATATATAAAAACAACCCCTAGTCAAGGGTTGATATACAAAACTTCTTCCTTTTAATCCTACATTAGTTGTATATTCGGATGCTGATTATGCTGGTTCCCTGGATGATCGGCGCTCCACCAGTGGATTCTGTACATATTTTGGAGGTCATCTTGTTACCTGGCGCAGTATGAAATAGTCCGTGGTTGCTCGATCTTCGGCCGAAGCTGAGTATCGTTCGATGACATCTGTTGTATCCACAAGGCTTGAGGGTCTTCTACGAGATATGAGAGTGAAACTTTCCTCACCAACTATCTTACTTTATGATAGTCAAGCAGTTATACACATAGCTAAGAATCTTGTCTTCCATGAAAGGACGAAACACATTTAAGTTGAATGTCACTTCATTCGGGAAAAGGTTAAAATGAAGAAGTTGGAGTTGAAACAGGTTTCATCTACTGATCAAGTTGCTGATATTTTCACTAAGGCACTACCGAGTACTCTATTTTATCAGTTCTTGTCTGAGCTGGGTGCCAACGATTTGTACGCTCCAGCTTGCGGTGGAGTGTTACAAAAGATAACGTAAAAGCCTATTTAGTGGCTCATTATAGGCATTCTTCCTCTTTATGTAATAGTCTCACATCTTGAAAGGGACTACTCTCTCTTTTCTCTCTCTATATATATATATTCATACTTGTAATTATGTACTGAAGAATTATATACAAGGTTTTAGCATTCTTCTACAGTAACAATTGGTCTGACCTGCCTCACCGCCCACTATCTCGCCGCCAGTGTCGTGATTGTCCGCCTCTGCTGTTCCGCGCTGGATCCGCGTCTGTTTCCGCTCAACAACAGCCCAGCGCCGACCGATTTCGCGAAGCAACGATGCCCGCACCGTTCCGTTCCAGATTCGCACCACAAGCCCAATCCACCTCGTTTCCGCCTAGCAACGCCCGCAACGCATTTTGTTTCCACGCCCGATCCCGCGCCTGGGTCAGCATCGGCCCCCATCCGCCAATTCCAGCACCGGATTTTCCCCGATTCGCTCACGTCAAACCTGTTTTAATGCAGGAAGGCCGCCCACCACCAGCCTCTATCGGATCCATACCAAGTCCCGTTCTTCCAGCCACCGATTCCGCCGATTTCGAACCGAACTGCTGCAACTGAAGCTCGTGTCTGCCGATTCGCTGAAGGCCCGCGACCGTCAGTACCGACTTCCAGATTTCAACCAGATTCGCTGCTTCCGCGCAGGCCTCGCCACTTCTGTATGGGTTTCGTCTATTTCTGCCGACCGGAACCCAGCCCGTCAGGCCGTCGCTCCCAGCGAGCTCCTCCACGCACTAATCCACATCTCCACGCGGGGCTCCCGTCTTCCGCCGACTCCGCACAGCTTTCCCTCGTTCTGCCAACCAGCAGTCGTCGACCTACCCTGTCGTCGTAGGCATCATCTATAACCTACATCCATATCCCCAAGGACGTCGCCCAACCGGCCGGTCCCAGGGCGATGTTCTTGTCGTCACCGGACATTATCCCTCTGCGGGATTTTTCTGCCCTCGCTGCAAAAATCCTGGCCGCATGCGCCTCTCTCCACGCCAAAGTCGATCGTCTCCTCGCTCTCGAAGGACGGGCCTTCGCAACCTCCCTCGAGGCTTCGTGCCCTAGGTCGCCTCCACCTTGGCTGCCTACTGCACCATGCGAGAGTTATCCTGTCATGCCGCCCCCAACATTCCTCTACGATACCAGTCTGCCCCTCCGCCCCGCAGTCGATCCTCTCGTCGAAAGCACACCGACAGCTAATGCACCACCTCTCTCCACGGTGGTCGTTCCTCCACCGCCTCCGCCACCTCTCTGGTTACCCACTCTGCCGCCTTTGTCCATCTCACCGTCTCCTCTCCCAACTCTTGCTCTGCCAGACCCTGCCTTGTCGCTTCCATCGGCCGCATCACCGCCTCTTCTGCTGTTTCGTGCTCCGCTAACCCTGGCGGACCCATTCTTGCGGCCGACCATCGCGTCTTTGACATCCTTGGGGCTGCTGCTCACCACCGCTCCACCGACCTTGCGGAAGCCATTACTTTTGCCGTCCGTCTTTCTTATGGCACCATCGCTACTCGCCATCACCGTCGTCGCTGCTATGTGCTACCAGGCCCTGTTCTGGCGGGAGGTCAAGGTACCAGATGATTCGGCCACCCGCATGGTACACGAGCTTGAGGGCAGACTCGTTTTGAAGGACGGATGAAGTGTTACGGATCCGCCGTCAGTTATTATTATTATTGTTTAATTATATGTTGAGTCGTGTTTATCAAGTCGTGTTGTATCATGTTGTGTCGTAGTGTTTAAGTGTTTTAATATTTTGTTGTATGTTGGTGTTATTTACGAATATGTCATCGGCGCCTATATATAGGGCCCTTGGGATCATGCAACAAACATGGAAGAATTAATCTAAGGTTTTTGTTATCTCTCTAACTTCCTCTCTCTCTAATCTTCCCTCCTCCCTTTTAGAGTTTCGTCTCCCCCTCACCTCCACTGGCCCTTCCCCTCGCTTGTTTCTTCTTGTTTTTTATTCGTGATTGTAACAAGTACCTATGGTTTGAGAGAAGAAAAGTGTGTTTTTGGAATAGTTAGGTGAGTATGCATATTACTAAAATTAAATATGCTAAGGATTTCATAAAGTATTCAAGTGAGATGTGGGTGTACGTACATAAAATGAGTTTGGAGTTGTGAGATTTACTTTATGGCTATATGATTTGGAAATCTAACATGGGGATTGAGAGTTGGCTGTCTTAAAGGATTTTAATAATTTTGTGAGAGTCAATGCCGTCCCTATGTAATAATGTAGGTTCACCAAATCAAATACCTAATAATAGATGGTACAAAGGATGATGACCCTTGAAGATGTGATGATGATGCTCCAAGAAGATTTTTTGTGAGTACTTACCTCTTTAATTATGCATAACTTTAAATTATTTTCAGAATACACGTGTATAGCTTTTTTATACAGAAATTAATTTAGGCTTCATTTGGTAGAGCGGTTGCGGTTGTAAAAGGAGTTGTTGGAAAGGTAGGTTTGTAAAGGGAGCTGTTGGAAACTGAATGCTGGAAATAGAGATCTGTTTGGATAGTCTGTGTTTGCAGAGCTGTTCGAAACAGAGAATCATTTGGCAAAACTGCGGTGGCGTTTTGAATATTTTTTTAAAAAAATTATATAAATTTTAAAAATGATGTTATTGTGCCGAACTATATACATAGGCTATTATTTCTCTGATTGCTTCGCCGTGCTGTCGCCATGCTACCCTCCCATGCCCTGTGTCGCCCTCCCGTGCCCTGTGCCGGGGTCCAGAGAGAGGGGAGAATCATTTGGGGTTTTTATTTTCCGGCGAAGGAGGACCGTGAAGCTTGCAGGAGGATGGCGTCGTCGGGAATGGTGAAAGAGGGGAGAAGATCAGGGAAGCAATTTGTTCACCGGAGATTGGTGGGGGAGAAGAGTTTGGGAGAGATAGTGACAAGCAAAGCGACGGCCACGTCGCAGCTCTGGTTTGGCCGTTACAGGGGAGCTCGATCTCTTTGTGGACGATGATGGCGACGGGAGAGACGGCTGTTACCGGGGAGCTTTGGTTTGGCCGTTACCGGGGAGCTTTGATTTGGCGACGATGACGGAGACGGGAGAGAAGGGGCTGTGATTTTTCATTGTCTCGCGGCGACGAGAGAGACGGCGAACCGGCGCCTCGCCTATTTTCCTCATCTAAACGCGATAAAATGGAGCTACTTCGCAGGATTTCGTACCGCAGCTTTTTGAGCTCCGATAAAACGCCACGCGATTCAAAAAGTAGCGGAAAAACAAATGGATTTAAATCAGCCTGTTGCGTTTTAATAAAACGTGAGGATGCTAAACGGCAAAACAAATGAAGCCTTAGTGTTTGTGTATTGACATGAAATTGAAAGAGAGAAAATTGCTAAAAGACGATAAGTTGGAAATAATAAAAAGTGATGAAAAAATTCAGATGAGAACATGTAAATAAAGAACATGATGATACGAGATTTCGACGCAACCACAGATATGAAAGATGAATATATGTACGTATATATGAACCGGAGAAGAAAGACAAGATAAAAGATGATTAATAAGATACAGATGAGAAATGTTAAGGAGAATCCCACGTATGGGGTATGCCTACAAATTTTCCCTAGTAGGGGGTTTGGCTACTAAATTGATGATATGATGAATCCAACATTTTCTGAGTTATGTAATTAAAAAAATAATTGAATGTTATCTGAATGAGATTGAATCGAGAATTTGATTGAAAGAGATAGAAACAAGCGAGAATGCATTGAAAAGAACTTGAAGAACTTGAGGAAATAAATGCGAAAGAATATAATAATCTGAAATACAAAGCAATGTTGCTTAGATACTATAGAAATTGAAAACTTAAGCATATTGATACTGAAATTCTTTGGTTGCATGTACAACACTTAAAAAGAAATGTTACTAGCTTAATCATATTTTTATGACTAAATCTGTCGTGGTTTACCATTTTAGGTAACTGATGTATTCCCGAGTGTTCCGAAAGAGATTCGTATGACTGATGAATAAAAGAAGAAATTAGCTGAGTAATGAACAAAGGTATGAATGAAATTCACGGAATTTTTTTATTATGTGTATTGTTTTGTACTCGCTATCGTTAGTTCATCTTGGGGTGAATGACTTGAAATAAGCTTAGATACAGATTTCTTGTGGGGTCTAAATTGGGGTCTCACACTATATCCACCTCATCTTCTGTACATAAGGCTCTATAGCATCAAGGGTAGTGGGAAGCAATGGATGATGAAATGGGTTTGAGATTTAGTGTCTCTTTACCCTAGACAATCCCAAGGCAGATGTAAATGGGTGTTCATGGTTAAAAAACCCATCAAGATGGGTTAGTTTAGCGTTTAAAAGCCCTTCTTGTTTCTTGAGGATTTACCAAGTAATATGACATTAACAATGAAGAGACATGATTGCGATAGTAAAGTTGGTAACGATAGAGTCGAAAATCCTGTCTTGCATGTACGAATCAAGCATATCGAAGTAAACTGTCGCTTCATTTGAGAAAAATTCAGCTTCACAAAATTGATCTCTGACGAGTTCCCATTGCATAACCACTCTCTGATAACTTCACAAAGGTCTAGCCTCAGCCACTTTATCGTCTATTTGCTTCCAAGCTTGAAGCCTGTGATATGTACGTTCCAACTTGCGGGAAAGTATAGAAAAAATGTTGTATAAAAAGCTCAAATGCTAAAGAGTCATTTCTTTGGCTCATTATGAGTGTCAATTTCTTAGAAATGATGGATTAAAAAGAATATGCATAAGATTTGTGAAGGTGTAGTTTTAAACAAGGAAGCAAATTGACTCATATTTATGACATTCATATCTTAGATTCTTATATTGATGACACTCACATCTTAACAATCACTCTCTCTTAAAGTCGATCATCACTCCACCCCTCAAACAAAAAGTTTCTAATATCACAAGTATCATGCACTAAGAGCGCACTTGAGAGTTCCCCACTCTTGAATTTTCTTCAGCCATGGTTAAAGACACCAAGCCTAATAAATGCCAGAAACCTCGTGAAATGCTCGATTTCAGTTGAACCATTATTTGGGGCGAGAATTAGTGAAACAAAAATTGGTCCAAATATATCAGGCAATCAAATCCAACCAAAAGATCAAGTCCATGTGTATACCAAACACACTAGCGATCTGTAGACAAACACTCAAACTTGTAAATGCTTTTTCTATATTTCAATACAAGGTATGAATACATATTTATAGGAGGGAGAAAGAGAGAAGAGATTCCTATACATGAAGTGGGACTAAAGAGGAGAAAGAGAAAATAAACAAAACATGGGCTATATGGTCCCCTTTACATGGGCTTTTCTAACACTCCCCCGCAAGCTGGAGCGTACAAGTCGTATGCACCAAGCTTGGACAACAACTGATAGAATAAGGTGTTTGGTAGAGCCTTTGTGAGGATATCAGCGACTTGTTCAGTGCCTGGAACATGTTTTAGTTCGATCTTCTTCATTTGAACTTTCTCCCGGATAAAATGTCAGTCTACTTCAATATGCTTTGTTCTCTCATGGAAGACTGGATTCTTTGCAATATGTATAGCTGTTTGGCTGTCACATAGCAGAAGGGAAGGTGATGGAAGTTTTACCCCGAGATCGACAAGAAGGCTTTCCAGCCACGTTAGCTCAGAGACAACCGAAGCCATTGATCGGTACTCTGCTTCTGCTGAGGATCGAGCCACAATGGCTTGCTTCTTACTTCGCCAGGTGATGAGATGACCCCCAAAATAGGTACAAAAACCACTGGTTGATCGACGATCATCCAAGGACCCGGCATAATCGGCATCAGAATATGCAACTAATCTCGGAGTAGAGGATGAGGTCTTGTAGACAAGTCCTTGACCCGGAGCAGTTTTCAGGTATCTGAGGATGCGCTCAACAGCATGAAGGTGCGAGATGCGCGGAGCATGCATAAATCTGCTGACCACTCCAACGGCGAAGGATATATCTAGCGGCGGAACTAGGATTTTTAAGTCGCACGGGCACGATCTAAGTACTGTCAATTTGGGGGGTTCGGGGGAGGGGGGGCACCTTAAGCGGGGGTTCGGGGGAGGCGGCCCAGATTTTTTTTTTGCAAATATTTCACACTGAAATATGGATTGAAATCAGTCCAGATTTCACAGTGAATTCTGGACTGAAATCTGTGCAAATTTCAGAGAAATCTGGACTGCAATGTGTCCAGATTTCAGAGAAATCTGGACTGAAATCTGGACCGCTGCAGCCCGCCAGACTTCGCACCGCTGCAGCCCGTCAGTCTTCGCACCGCTGCAGCCCGCCAGAATTCGCACCGCTGCAGCCCGCCAGGCTTCGCACCGCTGTAGCGGTGCGAAGTCTGGCGGGCTGCATCGGTGCAAATCGTCGTCGCCGACACTTGGCGGGCTAGGGCACGGGAGCAGCGACGGGCTAGGGCACGGGAGCAGCAGGCTTAGCGACGGGATTCCTTCTCCCCCGGTGAAAATCGCGGAAAAAACCGCTCGGGCACGTGCCCTACCGTGCCCAGGGCTAGTTCCGCCCATGTTTGCGTCCATTGGGGTAGTAGTAGGCTTGCATCCGGAGTAACCAGCATCCTGAAGGAGATCCAGGCAGTACTTTCTCTGGGAAATGACAAGACCGTCTGGCCGTCTTGCGATCTCAAGGCCAAGGAAGTACCGGAGTTGACCCAGATCTTTAGTTTGGAAAACGGAGCTAAGGTGCTGTTTAACTGCTTGGATGCCCTTTGAATCATCTCCAGTAATCAAGATGTCATCAACGTATACCAATAAGAGAACAGTTCTAGTTGTTCGATGCCGCGTAAAGAGGGAAAAATCCGCAGAGCTTCGAGTAAAACCGACTTCCCGAACTGCCTTACAGAATTTATCAAACCATGCCCGAGGAGACTGTTTGAGACCATAAATAGACTTTTTCAGATGACATACTCGAGACTCCCCCGTGGTCTCAAACCCGGGAGGTTGCTGCATGTAGACAGTTTCCAGGAGGTCGCCGTTTAGGAAAGCATTTTTGATATCCAGTTGGTGTAATGGCCATTGTCGATGAACAGCCACAGAGAGAAGGACACGGACGGTATTCAACTTCGCGACTGGAGAGAAAGTTTCCTCGTAATCAAGTCCGTGTTGTTGAGTGAAGCCACGAGCCACCAGTCGGGCCTTGAGACGGTCAATCGTGCCATCTGGAGCATGTTTGATAACAAAGACCCATTTACAGTCAACGGGTCTCTGACCTGGAGGGAGAGGTACCAGATTCCAGGTTTGGTTCGCCCAGAGAGCCGTCATCTCTTCGTCCATAGCCGCCCGCCAGCCAGGATGATGCAGAGCTTCCTGCACAGTGTTAGGAATAGAAATAGAAGAGAGGGAGGTGGCAAAACTGTGGAGTGCTGGAGAGAGGCGATGTAATGATACATAGTTCGCCAGGGGATGAGCGGTAGAATCTGGTGCCGGATCGTCAGAGCGCGAAGCATCAGAGGTCGAAGCCGACTGCATTGGGGTAACAGAGACAGTGTGGCGACGGGTGTAAACACGTATAACAGATGGCTGGGGAGGAGGGAGTGCCTTGTTTTCCAATGGAACAGGGAGGGCCTTGTTCGGACTTGGTGGGGAGGACGGAGTGGTAACCGGAATAGCAGGACGTATGACGGCGGGTGGGGAAGGTGGAGAATCGGAGGTACAGAAAAAAGGGAGATCTTCCCGAAAGGTCACATCGGCAGAGACAGCCACCTTCCGAGTAGCTGGGGAGTAACATACATAGCCCTTTTGGGTCCGGGAATAGCCAACAAAGATCTGTTTGGTTGCCCGGGGGTCCAACTTGTCCATAGAGGGACCAAGAGTGTGGACATAGCAAACGCATCCAAATATGCGGGGTGGAAGGGAGAATGGAGGAGTAGAAGGGAACAGAAGGCTGAATGGGGTGGCATTGTGGAGAATTGTTGAAGGAAGACGGTTGATGAGGTAACAGGCCGTGGAGAGAGCGAAGTTCCAGTAAGATTTAGGAACTTGCATCTGAAGCATGATGGAGCGAGCCACATCGAGTAGATGTCGATTCTTACGTTCAGCTGTTCCGTTTTGTTGCGGGGTATAGGCACATGATGTTTGGTGAATAACCCCGAATTCAAAGCAGAGGTTTGCAAAGTCATGTCCAGTGTACTCGTGGGCATTGTCCGTTCGGAGAGTTTGGATAGTGGTGGAGAATTGGGTGCGGGTCTTGAGGAGGAATGCCAGAAAGATCTGTGGAAGCTCAGAGCGATCACGAAGTAGGTAGAGCCATGTCATCTGAGAGTAATCATCAATAAACGTTAAAAAATAACGATAACCAGAAATGCTAGTAACACGGTACGGTCCCCAAATATCAGAGTGAACTAACATAAAAGGAGCAGCGCTCCGGGTACAATGAGATTGAAAGGATGAACGCGGCTGTTTGTCGTAAACACAGGTTTCACACTGAAAAACAGGTAAAGATACATCGGGAAGAGCCTTCTGGAGGATGGGTAAAAGGGCATTCCCAAGACGGCGATGCCAATTGACGGAGGAGACAGACGCCAGGATAGCTGGAGGGTCATCAAGGATGTAGAGCCAGTTCTGCAGTCGACCCTTACCAATGATAGTCCGGTTCTGTTGATCCTGTATCAGAAAAGAGGAAGAAGTAAAGGTTACTGAGCAGTTTAAATCTGTAGTAAGGCGACCAACAGAGAGTAAATTAAAAGGAGAGCCCGACATGTGAAGAGCGGAGCGAAGAGAAAGAGACGGAGTGAGAGGGATATCAGCAGAGCCGACAACAGGAACCGTGTCCCCATTAGCCATGGTAATACACCTGGGATGTGACGAGTGGAGGTATTTTTGTGGTCGCCGAGAAGTAATGTGATGAGTAGCACCAGAATCCACTATCCAATGTGGACTTGTGGAGAGATGGGCCATACCTTCATGGGAGATAGAGGAGGTAGAGGCAACCGAGGATGGAGGGCGACTAAGCAAACCATGGAGTTGTTGCAGCTGAAGGCAGACCTCGTCAAGATCAGACCGAGAAGAGGAGTCGGCAGCAGCAACAGTAGCCTGTGGGCGAGGAGGAAATCCATGCTTCCGATAGCAAACAGCCTCGTGGTGACCATCCTTCCCGCAGAAAGAACACTTTAGGGGCGGTTTGCCGCGACCTCGGCCTCGCGAGCCAGAACGTCCCCCACGAGTAGACGAGGGAAGCGGGAGAAGGGGAGCCGAAGTTTGCTGAAGTAGACCTGGTGATGGAGGGGCCGGACAATCAGGAGGAGGCGAGACCTTAAGCAGCATGGCATACACATCAGACAGAGAGGGAGTAGCCGCGGAAGAGAGAATCTGTGCCCGAATGCTCTGTAGATGAGGCGGAACACGAGCCATCATCATGGCTACGCCAACAGCCTCTTTCTGAGCATGTTGTGCCGCAAGATCCAGCGTGGGAGGTTGATGCTGAATCCATGCTTCGACCAGAGTCTTGGCCCGAGCCACAAAGGACGTGAGGTCGGATGCTCCGCCACCATCCAGATGTTGGAGATCAGTGATGATATCGTAGAGGTGTTGCAGACTGTCTTTACCAGAGTATAGGGCTTGGAGCTCATCCCACATGGCCTTGGCAGTTTCATGATACATGGCCATGCGGTATGGTTCACTATCCAGAGAGTTGAGGAGCCACGTCTGCACCCGACCGTCATTGCGTAGCCACTCATCCGTTGGAGGAACCGGAGCAGCTTGGGTGAGGTGATGAAGAAAGCCTTTCGATTGAAGGACACGGCAAACCGAGTGCACCCACTCCGTAAAGTTCTTCTTGCCGGTCAAGGCGATAGTCGTAATCCGCAACTCATCGCGAATGTCAGTTACAGGAGCCGGGCGGTCAGCAGAAGAGACCGACGGAACAGAAGATTCAGGAGAGGAGCCCATGACCAGGGGGGAGAGAAGCAGGCCGCGGTTAGGCAAGGAGACCGCGCGAGAAGACCACCTGAAGCGAACAGTCAGAAAGGCGACCGAGCAGGCTAACCGCAGCGGTTAGGCAAGGAGATCGCGCGATAAGACCACCAGAGGCGGACAGAGAGAGGAGGAAGCAGGAGAGGCCGCACGGTCACGGTGAAAGAAGACCAGCGGCAAGAAGCCACGACCACGTGTGGAAACCGCTGCGAATAGAGAAGAGGCTGCGAGTAGAAGAACGCGAGCGGGCAAGCGGAGGAAGCCGCGAGTAGAGAACTCGAGCGGTCAGAAGACGATTCCGCGAGTTGAGAGAACTCGAGCGGGTACGAGAAGGAAGCCGCGAGTAGAGAACTCGAGCGGGCAAGAGGAGGAAGCCGCGAGTAGAAAACTCGAGCGGGCAAAAGAAGAGGAGACCAGGCGAGTAGCACCGGAGGAGGGGCGAACTCGATCGGTCAGAAGACTAAACCGCGAGTTGAGAGAACTCGAGCGGGCAAGAGGAGGAAGCCGGGCGAGTAGCACCGGAGGAGGGGCCCACGGGTCAGAAGAGAAAAAAAGCTATAAAAGGAGGAGAGGGAAGGAGGAGGAAGCTGGCTCCACGGAAGGAAGGAGGCGAGAGCGGCAAAGGAAGAGGAGGCCGCGTAGCCGCGCGCCTAGCGAGAAGAGGAAGGCCGCCCGGTTAGAACAAAAAGAGGGCGGTTAATAAAAATTCTAGCCGCCAGGAGAGACCGATTCCCTCTGATACCATGTAGACAAACACTCAAACTTGTAAATGCTCTTTCTATATCTCAATACAAGGTATGAATACATATTTATAGGAGGGAGAAAGAGAGAAGAGATTCCTATACATAAGTGGGACTAAAGAGGAGAAAGAGAAAATAAACAAAACATGGGCTATATGGGCCCCTTTACATGGGATTTTCTAACACGATCAAAATTACATTCGATCCAAAAGCTTAAACCCACAAAAGAAAGTCAACTGCAGTGTTCCTGCACCAATATAACCACTAGTTGGGATTGCTTTTCGGAAGCGGCGGCCATTGTTTTTGCAAAAGCAACCTTAAATGCTAAAAGGTAAGACGGCAATGGCTCCCAGCCACGCTCCAAAAAATGTTCCTTTGTTGTCTAAATCTCACTCACAGAATGATCAGGATAAATATGAAACAATATGCAATAGGTTTATATAATAGGAAAGCGAATGAAACAGTACACACGCTTGGTTAAATTCAATAGACTAAGAGATAAAAACCATTACTTTAGTCAAGAGAAGATATCAAGAAACATAAGAAAGAAAAAGCACGCCAAAGATGATTTCTCTAAATGAATTAATACCTTGTTAATTGGATGACCAAATGCGTTGTTGTAAGCATTGAAAGTTGCCTCCAGCTGTGCTTTACTTCTTGTAGTGAGAACTCTGATAATCTCCTCGTCGGCATACGTTTTATCTTCAATTTTTTCATGAAGCAGCTTTGCCTCAGATTTTGCCAATGTTAGGTTCACCTCAGGGCCCTCGTAGCGGTATGCAGTCAAAAGTAGCACCAAGAGCTGGACAGAAACAATATTCTCAGAACACCATTATAATAATGCAACCTTCATGGGTCAGAGTCCCAAATTTAGACCCAAATTACGACTCGAGATCCTAGAGATCAAAATGACCTGCCTGAGATATCAAAATTGTCCACCCGGGAGATCAAAATGATCTCACCACAAGATCAAAAAGATCTCTTTGGGAGATCCAAATAATCCTCCGAGATTCAAACGTTCTCCCAGAGAGATCAAAAAAGTCAGTTTGATCCAAAGCAGGGAAATCATTTCTATTCTACCTCAAAAAGATCACTTTCATCTCCCAAGGAGGTCATTTTCTAGCATAGAGATAATTTTCATTTTGCAGGACCATGCATGAATGCTTTAAAAATATTAGTTTGCAATACACACGTCGATATCTCGGCGGTCACGGGCCAAGCCAGTCCCAAAAATTTCTATAACAATGATCACATCAGAAAAATTCTCTTCCATTAGAGATCAACAGGGATTCCATGAATGCATAATAAATTAAGGGTTCATTTGGTTCCGCGTTTAGGGGAAACGCTGCCAGACGGCGGCAATACAAACGGTTCTCCATCTCCGTTTGCCGCGTTTGGACCCGCAGCAAGGAGGAAACGCCCCGAAAAACCAGCTTTTCCAACCCCACCTCCCTCCCTCCAGTTCCAACTCCCCGTTTCCACCTACCGGATTCACCCGCCACCGCCGAACCAAATATAGCCTAAACTACAAACACTATCAACTATACAAGGCCTGTTTGTGCCAAGGTTCCTAAACCTACAACCTGCGTGAATACGGTTTGAGTCCGAGAATACATCTCAACGGATCACAAATTCACAGAGCTAATGGAATGAAAATAATTTTTAGTCTAACCAAGATAATAAAACACCATTTTTCAGATATTAAAACCAACCTACAAAACTATTCAATTGAAAGATGCTATAAGAACTACTTGGCTGCATCATGGATTAAGGGATTTAAGCCTTTTGATTCAACCAACAATATCTTGAAATTTGTTGTTTCTCATATAATGACTTCGAAGTTTGTTTAGATTATTATCTCGCATAAATTCTAAATCCAAACATACTCCATAAATAAACGGCTTTTTGGCACTTTGCACCCCCAAATTACGGGGTTTTGACACTTTGCACCCCGAATGTTTAAAATTGGCAGTTTGCACCCCTGAATTTCTAATTTTTGGAACTTTGCACCCCAAAAGCTAAAATTTCAGGGGCATTTAGGTCCGTCCCTTACAACCACCCTCTTCACCGCCACCTCCGTCTTCCCCTTATCCTCCATCGCCTCGTCGTCGTCCTCCTCACCCACTTCCCTCCCCTCTACAACCACTGCCCCAGCCTCGTCGCTCTCAAGTACTTCCAACTCTCCATCTTCTTCCTTTTATGCAGCCTCTCTACCCGTACTGTATCCTTCACCGCCGGCGGCGCCGCCCCTTCCATCAAAATATGGGTCCCACGCCGCCGGAGGCAGGGAAAACCAGCCCTTGTTCTCATCCACGGATTCGACGGAAATTTCAAGTGGCAATTTCATAATCAGATTGGGACCCTCTCGCGCTTCTTCGATCTCTACATCACGGATCTGATTTTCTTCGGCCGGTCGGCCTCCGTCGCATTGGAGTGATCGGTGGGATTTCAGTCCAGATGTGTCACCTCCGCGATGAGGGATTTCGGGGTGGAGAAGTACGCCGTGGCGGGGATGAGCTACGGCGGCTTCGTGGCGTTCCGGCTCGCCGCGGAGCAGCAGGAGCAATTTTAAACTGAGCGACGGGGGCAATTTTTAAAAAGTGGGCGTTAACGAATGACAATTTAGCCCCCATATTCACGACCGCCACCGCCGTGCCAAATAGAGCCCTAGATGATTCTGACAAAATTGAGGAGGCGATTTGTCATCATGTTGTTAGAAATTTACTTTTGATAGAGTTATGTGCAATTTTCTTAGTAGTTTTCCGAGTTAAAACTCAACATTTGTAGAACTTTCTCAATATAAGTATAATTTTTAGTAGTTTGATTGTAATGTTTGTAAAACTGTCCATTCTCTGCAGCTCAGCTAACTTAGGCATGTCTTGACAAGGGTGATGTAATGCCAACTGCAACCAATTTTTGCATTCTCAGCAAACAGTTCAAGCCTAGCGTCAAAGAGAATCAGATCAATAAGGCTGATAATTACTTGGGTGGCTCAGTGTGGTGATGAATCATACGAAACTACTTTTGTTGAGGGAAGATAAGTTTTGAAACACATAATTATATATATGCTAAATAGATGGATGTTACCAAAATACCCCCTCATAGGGTGCAAAGTGCCAAAAATTAGAAATTCGGGGGTGCAAACTGCCAATTTTAAACATTCTGGGTGCAAAGTGCCAAAATCCCCTAATTCGGGGGTGCAAAGTGCCAAAAAGCCTAAATAAACCCAACAAAACTGATCAATGGTGATCCACAAAATCTTCAAATCCCTTAGCTTAGAGCCAAATAATATTAGGAATAGAACATAGTGACAATCAAACAATTTTAAATAAAAAATGAAATTATCCAACCCTAAAAATGTACTAGCAGCTGCATGTAAAATAACAATAACCTTCCTGAAATCTCCCTTGGCATGGGCTGCAACGTCCTCCTCAAGGGATCTCTTATAGCGGGCATGATAAGCCCTCCTTGCTGCAAAAAGCTCATCTGAGCTCCGGGCACAGGCAATCTCAATTAGGGCACGATCGCCGGGCCCCCACCTCCTCGCCGAATCATAGGCTAGCACAGCGTCCCTTTCCGCATGATCAAGCACCCAGAGAAGCACGATTTTCTGTCAAAAAAAGTAGAACCAGATACTCAGACTCTCACTATTGCCTAGGAAATGAAATGGAAACAAAAGAACTGGGATAACAGAGAATGGCAGGTTAACACACCTCGAAATCGCGCGAGAGCTCTTTATCGAGAGCTTTGAGAAGATCTTCACCGTATAAAACAGCGTATGCTTTCCGAATCTCCCGGCGGTGGGCGGAGGAGCGGTGGGAGAGGATGGAGATGATCAGCCCCTCGTTCGTGCCCCATCCTGTATTCCATCACCGATCGAAATGCATTTAGCATTTTTTTCAGGATAGATCTACTGGGTTGACCAAATACATAACATAAACCTAAGCGGAAGAGGAGATCTGAGGAAAGAGGAACATTCGACAGTAAGGGAACTTACCGGAGAAGGCTTTGCGCAGCTGCTCGGCATCATCGGAAGCGGGAGGGACGAACTGAGGGATCGAAAGCGTCGACATCTCGGCGATTGACGGAGCAGATAAAAAGAGGTGAAACGAAATGGACGGAGACAGTGATGGAGAGCTGAAGCAATCGGTCGATGTTGAAGCACAATGATTTATATTATAATATACTAGCATCTTCGCACCGCCTGCCGGCCGTGCTCGATGCTTCCGGTTACTTTGGGTGCTTATGAGCTTCGCCCGTTCACACTCAAGGAGGGTTTGTTGGTTTGTGTTCGATTTTCTAGAGCAAAAAACACGGCGCTAAACAGAGCCTAAGAAAATCTGCATTTATGGAGAGAAGACCAGTTGTGATGTGACTTGCACAAAATATAAAACTTACATCAAAAGTAGACCATGAAAGATCCAGTATGTCGCTAGTATGCCCATGAAATTCTTGAAAAGGAGTTTCCATGATCCTAAAACCCAGAGTTAACACCCTTCCTTCCAAATAAGGATTTACCGTCGTCATTTTTTTCATTAAATTTTCCAGAACCATCTCCCATGGAGTGTTCGCAGAATGCTTTCAATTCCTTAATTTGCCAGAGCGAACAACGCAGTCTTCACCAAAATAAATAAAAAATAATAATTGATGCCTTTCGGAGTGGGAGGAGCAGAGGCTTGAAGCCTAAAAATGAGAACCTTGAGGAGGGGGAGGAGCGCCGGTGAGGGGAGTGGCGGCCTGAGGGGCGGTACTCCGGAGGCGGAGCCTGATGAAAGGAGAAATTCTTGGAGAAGCCGGCCTCTGCAGCGAAACATGTACAAAATCACAAAATTAGTTGATGCCTTTCGGAGGGGGAGGAGCAGAAAGACAGCAAATAAATGAGAACCTTGAGAGCGTCGGTGAGGGGAGCGGCGGCCTGAGGGGCGGCGGCCTAAGTCGGCGCTGTTGGAAGCGCTCTGAGTCGGCGCTGGTGGAGGAGTCTGAGTCGGCGGGGAGGAAGTGCTGTGGAGGCACGGAGACACCTCTGCAGGCGGCCTGTGGTCGGGCGATTAGGGTTGGGGAGCGCCAGGTTTAGCGATTTTTTTATTTGTGCGGGGGGAGCGGGGGAAAAATAAGCAAGTTTTTTTATTTGTGCGGGGGTAGCGTGCGTAATTAAAGAGTTATTTTTTCAAAAACGGGACTCCTCCTAATTCTGGGAGTTTGAGCGTGTTTTTTTCTCTGTTTTTTTTATATTTTTGTTTTTTTTGTTATGTTGACATGTGTCTTTTTTCCGGCTTTCTTTAAGTAATGTAGATTAACTTAGGCCTGATTGGGCGGCGAGGTGCAAATTGGGCCTGGCCTTGTTGGGTTCAGTCCAGGATTAAATGGGCTCATTCGCCCCTAAAGGTCTGACCTAGTGTCCGTCTCTGGCCCGACCTAGGAGGCTAGGCCTGCCCGGACACCAGACTTAGCCCGGTATGGACCTAAAGGAAGGTTCGGGTGGCCAATAAAAAGCTTGTATTGTGATGGGTCTCACATGCCTATATTGACTGTGTATTGCGGGCCCCACATATTTACTAGTTTCTCCTCTTTTCTATTGGTGAAGACCTAGAGAAAGGTCCGCCAACCCGACCTAATTTTTACTCTTCAAAGTGGGGACAGGCCTGGCAGCCTGCCGAGTAGGTATGTAAGTGGTTTGATTTGATGTTTTAACATCAATTTGATTTTTCAATAACATAAAACATACTATTCAAAAAAAAAATCATTCTCGTTATTCAGAGAAAATTTTTAGGCTTCATTTGTTTTGGCTTTTTTGGAGCGTTTCTTTTTCTAAAAATGCAGAGCGCAGTTTTTTCCATTTGTTTTTCCGCAATCTTTTGGAACCGCCCTCATTTTATCCGTGCTCAAAAATTTGCGGATCGAAACCTTGAGTGAGAGCTCCGTTTTTAGCGTTTGAGCCGCATCTTCTCTGACTGTGCATCTTCCCCGCGAGTCTTGTTGCGTCGTCATCCCGTGCAGTGGCGGATCCAGAAAATTAATAATGGGGGTGCACAAATTGATAATGGTGGTGCACAATTTTTTTTTAAAACATTTTCATCTTATCAGAGCTATTTCTTTATTATCTGGTCACCGTTTTTGACGTATAAGTAATCAAACTCCATTGCCTCGACGAGAGGAATCCAAATACACTAAATATTTTGAAAAATAAAGGGGGGTTCAGTGTCCCTCGGGCCCCCCTCTGGATCCGCTCATGATCCCGTGCCCCTTCCTATGCTCTTTTTGGTTGCCCGCAGAATTTTTTTTATAGGTCCGGTGCCGGTGGCTCCGGCGCTGGCGGCCTGCCCGGAGCCCGCCAGGGGGCTCGCCGGGGACCGGCGACCCCGCCGGCCGGCTCCGGGCAGGTCGCCGCGGGAGGCAAGGCGCAGGAGGTAGGGCGGGGAACGGCAAAGCCGCGCCGAGGCACGGCGGAGGCAAATTTTATAAACAGTAAAATTAAAAATACATAAGTTATAGTATAAACAGTAAATTATATTAATAAAAATAATTAAATATATATATATAATATTTTCAAATATATATACATATATATATATTAGGGTTTTAGATTAAGAAAAATAATTAAAAATTATATAATATAAAATATTTTATAATAAAAATTATTTACAAAACCTCACTACTGTTTTGTCAAATGATTCTCTGTTTCGAACAGCTCTGCAAAAACAGATTATTCAAACAGATCTCTATTTCCAGCATTCAGTTTCCAACAGCTTCTTTTACAACCACAATCGCTCTACCAAATGAAACATTTATGTCTGAATGTAAGCTCTAATAGTAAATATAGAAAGATATATGTTCCTTAAAATTAAAAGAAAACTCACTAAACATAATATTAATTAATTAGTGCAATTAAAACAATACGATTAATAATAGTTCAAAATAAAAAAAATATGTATAACATATTTAATTTTTACTCACAGTATTTAATTTTTATCCATATCTATTTCATTCTTATACAGTTATACCAGTCTCTTATACCAGTCTCAAATGCACCCTTCTTCAAGTCTAAAAATAAAAGACGATTGTTATCCGCACTACAGTTTTGGTTATTCGCACATATTTTTTCTAATTTTTCGCGTCTTTTAGAAATACGTCTTGTACATGCATTTTTACGAAAAGTGTTCAACACCAAAGTTGTAGATCTCATCGGGATGAGATCTACAACTTTCCTGTTGAACACTTTTCCTGAAAATGCATGTACAAGACGTATTTCTAAAAGGCGCGAAATCTGAGTGTATTTCTAAAGTACGTCTTGTACATGCATTTTCAGGAAAAGTGTTCAACACGAAAGTTGTAGATCTAGAAGAGATCTACAACTTTCGTGTTGAACACTTTTCCTGAAAATGCATGTACAAGACGTATTTCCAAAAGACGCGAAAAATAAGGAAAAAAATATGTGCGAATAACCAAAACTGTAGTGCGGATAACAATCGCCAAATAAAAATAAGAGATTATTAAGAATGAAACTATCAAAGCTCTCTTAAATTTGAAAGCATTAAAGAGAATAGTAAATGGATCAAGTGCATTTATCAACTTCAAATTTTCAACATCAATTATCAACTTCTTCAAATAAAGATAAAGAGACTTGACTTGCAACATAATCAATCTTGGCAAAAATAAGAGTTTCGGCTATTTTTTTGAGTCATGGAGCTTCTAAATGGATCATGTAAGTTTTTTAAAAATACATGTTTTAATTTCCTCTGGATACATTTTTTGTAGGTTGTTTTCTTTTTCATGAAAAAAATTAAGATGTCTTAATTTATTTTTCTCTACGCTTTAAGGTAGAACACGAATTAAAGTTTTGATCTCTCTATGAAGCGGTCATATAAGCTTGTTGAATGAGTTTGTTGTTTTACCCAATCAAAAATTCATTGATTGAGGTCTAGCGACCAGGCATAGGTCTAGTGACCAGGCGTAGAGAAGATGGTCAAAATTTTGAGAAATAAATTATGAACTCTCGCTAACGCGCAACAATAGCAGTTATTGTGGTAGACGATTACTATAGCAATTTTTTTCAAACAACATTTATATTTAAATAAACAATTTTTTCTTCTACACAAGAAAATATTTTCCCCTACACAGACAGATCATCACAAAAATGCAAACTTTGGGTCTTTTACCGATTATCTTGGTCAAGAACAATTATTGTTGTCCATTTAATTTAACTTGCCCCCAATATGATTTTAACATTTATCTCTCAGCAAATGAAACAAATGAAAGTTCTAATGCTCAAGACAACATTCTAAATTTTATCATAAATAAAGTTCAAATAATTAGCACAAATTAATATTAGCTAACTGACATTACAAAGAAGATTTTTCCGCATCAAAATCACTTGAAATACAAAAACTTTATTAGTTAAAACAACATCAATATGATAAAATTTAGTTTTGAAGAAAATAAAATAAAATTGATATAGCAAAACTAGATCCCATAATAAGATGCATTCCTTGAATTAAAAAGTAAAGAATTTAAAGATGAAATTAATTATATGCAACTCTACAAATATTATAACAAATGACAAAATATCATAGATTTCTATAAATATCATGACTAAGAAGAAATTTCTAAAACTTTATCTGATTCTAAAGCACAAAATATTACAACACTGGATAACTACAAAGTATATGTAGAAACGGGTGAAGTTATTGCATGAGTAGTTGATGAGAACAGCCCTAATTTATAGGAAAAATGAGCTGCACATAGCCGAACCGCCCTCTCCCCCCACTAAAGTCATGAGAGTTACGCGAGATCCCTGCGCCAGATCCACGAAGTAACTACCACGCGTCGAATCGCGCGCGCGACCCAACCGCCGCCGCCCGGCGGTGTTGGCCGGCTCTGGCCCGGGGCCGGCCGCCCCCTCTAATTGCCAGGAGGCGGGCGGTCCCGGCACGGCCGGCCTCCACGAAGGCCGGCCAAGGCCGCTGGATCCCGGGCGGCCTCGCCGCGACCGGCCCCGCAAGGGGTCGGCCATGGCCTCCCGATCTCGCAAGGGGCCAGGGCAGTCCGATTTCGAGCGGCCTTACCTCGGTCGGCCCCGCGGAGAGCCGACCGAGGCCGCCCAATACCGGGGGGCCTCCCCACGACCGGCCCTCGCTGGAGCCGGTCGAGGCTGCCCGAATTCGGGCGGCCTCGCCGCGGCCGGCCCCTATGAGGGTCGCCCAAGGCCGCCCACCCCTGGGCGGCCTCTCCGCCGCCAGCCGTCCCTTCCGGCTGCCCTTTATATGGAACGACGGCGGCCGGCCGCACGCGCCGGCGTCGGTGGGCCGCCGTTCTTCGCGGGCTAGCCTTCCCTAAACCTCAGGGCAAGATTGTCATTTCCCAAAAGTGGCGATCACTGTGATCATTTCCGAGAAATTATATTGGACTGTGTTGTAGTTATTAGTCAAAATTACTGTATCGCCCTCGGCATAGTCTATAAATAGGCTTAGTTCTATTTCAAAATAGTCTTTTTTCGGGTTTTATTCACTTTCACTCCTCTTTCTCTCGCTCTCTCTCCCTCTCTCTCTCTCTCTCCCTCTCCCTCTCTCTCTCTCTCTCCCTCTCCCTCTCTCCCCTCTCTGCAGGAATTTCGCCCAAATCCGCCACTGCAAGGCAAGACGAAGACCGCAAAGACAAGATGAGATTCGCGAGAACGCAAGTTAAGAAGGAGCTTTGTGAAGTCGCCTCCTCTGTCACGTCAAGACAACTCCAAGGGAAGAGAGTGCACGCATCCCCGACGACGGCGACAAGTAAGCGTCGAAAGACCACCAAAACAGCACGGCGGTCGGTGGCACATGTTGCTCACTCCCTCCCCTCTCATAAATTGTAACGAGGCGCAGTCTGTCGCCCCCGCCCTCCTCCAAGAAGCTCTATAAAAATGCTCATATAGTGAAAGTTAGGTCGATACCATACCGACCGCGTGGTTTTTCACATCATCAAATCTTCGTCCAAACATTTAGTTTATCTTTGACTGTTGACACACTCGACCGCTCAAGGGCTAAGACGATTGAGTAATCCCGATCTACCAAGAGCGTCGCGTGTTTCCCCAATAGTAGTTAATACCTCTAAAAAATAGGAGCGTGCTGAAATAAAAGATAAACATTTGAAAATCTTTGAGTTTTTTAGATATGATAAAAAATAAGAATAGATGAATTGTCATATTTATCAACAACATCAAAATAAGTTATCAAACCTAATACTCAAAATAGTTAGAGAATTTTTTCAATATAGACAATTAGTGATAGGCACGGGCTCCGTGTAACCCCCCCCCCCCCCCCTACCCCTAAATCTTTGCCCGGGCTGGAGGGGATCTTACTGCCTAGGACGTCCACTCTATGCTCTCCGAGTGGCAACAACTCATTCTACTAAGTACTAGTTGGTCGTCTTGTTTGACTTGAATCACAACATTCACATCACTTCACAGAGTAAGCAAAAAACCGTAGTCACTGTTTATACATCGAGCCTGTAGGCTTCAAAAGACTACTACTACTAACACTCTCTTTCTCATGCGTGCTAGTAACTCACATCTCGGAAGTTTAGAGACGACGGGGGTGCCTCTGCTCGGGTAGACCTACAGCCGGCGTATCGTCCTGTGACAGCTGAACATTATGGGGCTCTGTCTCCTATTAATTATTATTAAAATAACCGTTAGTCACAGAGCTAAGTGAAAACACATCTCCTCCCCTTATTCATATCCTGCGAAAGAGTTTACGCACCCAACAAAAGAAAATAGCTGAAGCACGTGAGGGTTAGTGCATCATTTCATATATAAGCTAGGAGCATCTATCAAAAAGAAAGTGCATCATAATATAACTAGAATAATAACAGTTTTTATATCAGGTATAATAAAAGTCTCACTAGCTATCAGCACGACATGTATTCACAATCCGTATTCACATCGTAGGTATTCAAACATGTCAACACTCTGCAGGCAATCAAAGCCGCGCACACACCTTATATCGACAAAGTATAGACTGCTTTTCTTAAAGCAGGGTAGCGAACCCTGCGAACCTCACTGATGTGGTCATAGGTGACAGTGGTCAGTTCTGCCACTTTTGGGTGGTCCTACCACACTACCCAGGCCCTAGCGTACAACCTCGTGTACTCTTGAAAGTGAACGACATTCGACGATTCTGTATTTTGGCCGACCAGCGGAGGAAACCCAACAGGGGGAAATATAATAGTCGGTCACATGTGATTCATATCTCCATGTCGCCTTAAGTCGTCAACTTTCTCATGCCGGTACGAACGGTCTGCGGAAGTGACTGACCTGCCACGATTTACAACAAACAATTTACAAGCAATCAATTTTAATCAATTAAGCTGACACACATCGGGTCTGCGACCGCCTGCCCTACTATGCTTCAAATAGTTCGGGCAAGCGACATTTTGGCTCAACTCTCGACAAGGAGCATGAGAGTACTTTATTTGGGGCTAACTCTGAAGGAATACCTCAACTCTCATTATCCCAAACTAGTGCTCAACTTAACAATCAACTGCTCACCAAAGCAGAACTCATGCTTAAAATAGTAAATTGCAGGAATAAAAATTCAATAATAAAAACGGCTGAGAATATAAGATGCAGAATTGAAATGCTAAATTGAAATATGATCAGTACGAAATTGGAGTGGTACTGAACTGAAAGAACTAAAAGTAAGTACTGAAAGGAACTTAACCAGTACAAGACTAGAATAGTACATAAATGAAATGAACTGAATTGAAACTAAATAAGTATGACTAGTACGAGACTGGAGCACTGAAAAAAAAGTACTAAACTGAAATAAATAAATGAACTTGACTAGTGCAAGAATGGAATAAATCATAAAGAAAATGGTTAGTAGTCAATCATTTCATTCAGGAGACTTCAGTTCCATCTCCGTTTATAGGAGACAAGTTCAGTTCCATCACCGTATATATAAGGCAAGTTCAGTTCCATCTCCATTCAGAGGAGTCAAGTTCAGTTCCATCTTCGTTCACATGAACAAATCTAGTTCCATTTCTATTCTTAGGAAGTTTCTTTTGAGTTACACATATTATTAGGATCCGATATTAGTTCAATTGCACTTTTGCAATCATGTTTAATCAGATTGGAAAAATTTATTATGGGTTGCACCTTTATTATTCGTTCTAAAATAATCAACAACTTATTTGCTCGCATCAGATCAAATCCTAGCATTTTATTAGAGAGTACATCATTCCATGAATTTCAACCTTGAAAATCATTTCCAAACATGTGAAAAATCTTCACCCGAGACGAGTTGGGCATCGATCAACTCGAATCTCATACTCTCCATCTTTAAAACACCCAAGCATTTTTATACAAATGTGGCGCTTGTCGAAATCTTCGAAATACTCCGAGCTTGAAATCTCGCCACGAAAACTCTCATCAATTATTTATTTGGACTCAAACTTCAAATTAAAACATAATCGCGCATACTGATTATCTTTTTTCAAAAGATTTAAACGCATCGATTTTAAAACGCGATCCCAGACTTCGAAAATTTGGAAAATCTTCAATTTTCACCTCAAAGTCTTCAAATTTTGATACAACATTAAAGAGGGCATAAAAAGAACCTAGAAATTTTTCCAAAATTTTCCGAGTAATTTTGGGCATGTAAATTGGTAAAATAATTCTTATTTAGACTTTTTGAGATATCAAATTATTTTATAAAATTCTCAAATTTTTTGTGGAGATTGCGCGATTAACAGATTATAGCATTCAGGGGTTTGCGAGCGGCGAGAGCGTTGTCATGTCGGGACAATATCGTGTTCGAAGTACTGTCGGGAAAGGCATTAGGGGCTAGCCCAGTGCACTGTATCGGTCAGAGTATTGATACTATTGGCCGCAGGTGCGGAGTGTAACATCCCGATTTTTTTGAGCCGCTAAAACCCTAGGGGGTCCAATAAAAGTGACCCGGACCTCTACTCAAGACCCATAACGAGGTAATAGATGACCTTGGACGGGGAGATGGAGCTAGAGAACTCTGATTTGGGTTCCGTCAGTTCTTGTGGCATCGTATAGTCGATATGAGTGCGTCGGAACTCGTTCCGTTGAATTCTGAGGTCATATGGTGGATATGACTGTTCCTCAAAAAACGTCGCGAAAACGAGATTTTGTATTATCGAGCTAGAGAACTCCGATTTGAGTTCTGTCAGTTCTTATGACTTCGTATAGTTGATACGAGTATATTGAAACTTGTTATGTTACATTCCGGAGTCAAACAACGAATTTGACTGTTTTAGTGCGTCGTGACGCGCAAATTTGGATTTTTAGCAAACGAACTCCGATTCGATCCCGATCAGTGACATTGAATTTGTATGGTCAATACAAAATCAATGAAGTTCACTCTGGTCAGTTTCGACAACGGGTGATCAATCTGTGGTCAAACCATACACAGTCGTACACCGAAACACGTGCGTACACCAGTTGTGACACGACACCCCAGCTTTGACCTGACCCCCGATGACTTGAACCTACTTTGAGTTTGACCAGCAAAGATGACCCACCCTAGGGGAAAATTTATAAAAAGATTAAAAAAAAGATTTGACCAAAGTCAAAGTAGGTCCAAGTGAAAGTGATCACGTGTAAGTACCCAAAGGGGTTCTCGCGCCTTTACCTTTTTATTTTTCCTCTCTCAAAATCACAACCGTTGATAGCTCCACTCACCAACTCTTCCTCTCACCCCGGAGAGAGATTTCCAAAGGAAGACCGCTTGTAATAATCTCCCTTATCGAAATTTTTTTTGGTTAGGATTCCAGACCTTGGGCATGATCCGAAAATAAATAGATTATTTGCGGTGGGGCCCAACCCCCCCCCCCCCCCTCCCACCGCATTTCCCGCTTCTTCAATCGCGGGAAAAAAAAATTCGGACTCCTTCCTCACCTCTCGACCGGAAACCTAGCTCCATCCATTAAAAGATGCAGCTTGAGCTTCCTTCGTCCATCTCAACTAACTCCAGCACTGAAACCTACTGTTCGTTGAAGTAGTTCTGAAGATGTCTTGAAACGCGGAGAACCTTAAGCCAAAAAACTATATAATTGAAGGTTTGTGCATGAAACCGCGCTTATTATAATCATTACCACTTTCTTTTAAAGTTTAGATATGTGAATGAACAATGTAAGTAGTTCCAACCATTATACATGAAACCTCAAGTAGTTCCGACCATTTGTTTCAGGTAGGTACACGAAGATGTTAGTTGACGGAGCGACAAATACACAGGCATATTCCAAAAATGATGTTGAGGAAATGGACAATATAAGCCGTTTTATTATTACAGTGCGGGAACTTTTTGTGTTGATTAGTTGTGCTCCCATCAAGATTTCTTTCTTTTTTTATTTTTCAACTGCATTTATTATATGATTTCCAACTATTTTTAAAAGAAACTATTTTTTGCCTTTATTTGCAGTTCGATTTTTGTTTAGGAATAAACTAACCCTTTATGCGGTTTTCTGAGGTCAACAAACAGCTGGGTGGTTTTCCAATTGTGCATTCAGAAGACGAGGCGTATGTTATGTATTGTGAATACGCCCACAACATTGGTTTCAGTGTTCGGAAAGAACATTTGAGCTACTGGATACACACAAGGATTATAAAATGCCGAGAGTATACTTGCGCCAAAGCTGGATTGCGGAAGGTGAGACCCTCACCAAAAAATACCGCAAATTAGAAACACGCACAGGTTGTCCTGCCCGTATTTTTTTTACCACTGATACAGATGGTAGGAATTGGAGAGTAACAATGTTCATTGAGGAACACAATCACCCGCTAGCGACGGAGAACGAGCAACATCTACTGAGGTCTCATCGCAGCATTTCTAAAATACGGGGTAGCCTTATTAAGAATCTGATAGATGCAGGAGTTAAAACAGTTCATGCGTACAACTTTATATCTAATGAAGTCGGTGAGATCGAGAACGTTGGTTTCACTAAATCCGATGCCTACAACTTTATGCACCGGGAAAAGAATGCGCTAATAGAAAGTGGCGACTCTCTTAGTTTGTTGAAGATTCTACAGGAGAAACAGTTAGAGGACATGTTCTCATATGTTATTCTAACCGATGAGTTGAATAGTTTGACAAACATTTTTTGGATGGACGGACACAACAAAATCGACTATGACTGCTACGGTGACGTCATTATTTTTCTAATCACTTGGCAATCAATAAGTATAACTTGGCTTGTGCACCATTCATCGCAATCAATAATCATTGACAGAATATGTTTGTCGGCAGTGCTTTTATTTCTGAGGAGGCCATCGATACATTTTGTTGGGTTTCAAAAATTTGTTGGAGACAAACAACCAACAACTATATTCACAGACCAAGATCAAGTCATGTCTGTCGCTATTGAAAGAGTATTTTCAAGGACTCGTCACCGATTATGTCTGTACAACCCCGTATTCAGCGAGTGGGCTAACAGGAGCCAAACCGGCCGACTCAGACCGCCCCAGAGCCCCAGGCGAGTTCAGTAGAGTATGCCGAGCCCAGCGTGTCGAGTACAGGCTCGGCAATCGTCGAGCCGAGCTCGGAGTTCGTTGAGCCGAGCAGATCCGGCCAAGGACAAGCTCGCCAGAGCCAAGGGGTGGGCGAGTGCCAGCACGCCCGCGAGCAGGGGCTTCAGAGCCGACTCGCCCAGGCCCAAGGCGAGGCGAGCCAGGCCTGCGGCATTGAGAGAGGCGAGCTCACTCAACGCCTTCTCCCGCGGCGTTGAGTAAGGCGAGCCAGGCCTACAGCGTTGAGAGAGGCAAGATCACTCAACGCCTTCTCCCGTGGCGTTGAGCAAGGCGAGCCAGGCCGTGGCGTTGAGAGAGGCGATCTCACTCAACGCCTTCTCTCATGACGTTGAGTGGGGCGAGCACCCTCACCGTCTTTCACCTCGGCGTGGGGAGAAGTTTTCACGCATCCGTACTCGCCGCCCCCGCTTAATGTACATTCTTCTCAGGGCCGGCTCGCCCTTCGGCTGTGGTGTATTTTTACAATGTTACCCCATTTGGACTGCCTATAGTCCTCGAAAACAGTGAAGTTTGGATATTTGCAGACCGCCTTTTCCTATAAATAGGATCCAAGGGGTACCTCAGAAGACACGCTTTCTTGTGCCCGGTCTTCCAGCGCTTTCTGAGGTACCTTAGCTTCAGCACTTGGCTAAGGAGGGGAAACACTCTAAGATCTTCCGGGTGTGTGGTGGGATCTCGGTGCTGGAGCCTTGGTTCTGTCTCTGGTCCTTTTTCCTTGTCACTTGGGCTCGTGAGGAGAGAAGTAAGTGTGCGACCACCCCTTCCCCAAGGGTCGAACTCCTCAGGGATCGATTTTTCGGTTTCAACACTTTGGTGCGGTGAGCGTGGAGCGTGGTTAGCACAGAAAATCTTCCGCAAGTCCGATGGCAAGAGACGAAGGGCAAGGTTCAGGCAGGGCGAGCTCGCCATCCCCCTCCCGCGACGGCAGGAATGTCCGCGGAGCTCAGAGAGGAAGTGCTCGGACTCGTCAGGGCCGCGCTCGGCATGCGAGCCGAGAGCACGACGCCGGTGGTTCCCGTGGTCACCGATCCGGCACTAGGCAACGACGCGCCCATCAGGCGAGCGGGGAAGGAAGTCGCGAGTGAGGGTGAGCGCGAGCCGAGGGGGTGAGTCCTTATCCCAGGCTCGGCAGGAGAGTACCACTTCGGCGAGACAGTGGGGAGGGAGCTCCCAACTCGTCCAACTGAAGGAGGAAGCCCCTTCAGTGAGTTCGTTTCTTTTGCCCCAGTTCCAGAGAGGTTCTGAGAGCCAGAAATGTCCTACTACTCATGGAAGGGAGATCCGGTCCAGCACGTCCAATGGTTTGAGGACGTGGTCTCAATCCGACAGATGTCGGATGGCTTCAAGTGCAGGCTCTTCGCCATCACCCTCAGGGAGAAAGCGAGAGAGTGGTTTCATCAGCTCCCGACCGGCTCCATCTACTGCTTCGAGGACCTGCGTAGAGGGTTCATGTTGAGATTCACCACCTCAATGAAAAGGAAGAGGGAGGCCAAGTCCTTGTTCCGTATCAAACAAAGAGTAGGGGAGACCCTGGGAAGTTACCTGGACAGGTTCCAGGAGGAACTGTCCCAGGTACAAGAGATGTCAGGGCATACCATGATGGTGGCCTTCACCCTGGGTCTCCAGCCCGGGTTCTTCGCCATGGAGTTGAAGAGGACGCCTCCAGTGTCTTTTGAGGCGCTCCTGGAGAGGGCGACAAGGGAGGTCGACATGAAAGCAGCACACCCAGAGTTTGCTCGGAGGTTAGCCAGGTGGCCGTAGAGGAGGAGAAGCCAAGGGGTGGCCGAGCCCAGGAGGAGAGAAGGGCCGAGCCTCGGCAAAGAGAGCAGCAGCCGCAGTAGCCCAGGTGGGGGCGTCAGGAACCAAACAACCGATTGGGTTGGAGGCCGAAGTGGCAGGATCAAGGGCCACGAAGGAGTTATCAGGGAGGAGATAACCGCCAAGGTGGGCGCGACCAGTTTTACCCCTAGGGGGGAGGCAGGGTCAGAGACCCCCCCTTCCCGATCAGGAGGAGGCCATGGCTATCGCCCTGGGGGGAAGAAGGAGAGGACAGCCAAGGAGAGGAGGGAGGTCAGGATAGACCTACCCTACTATGACTACAATCAAGAGGAGGGGCACACGACGATCACGTGCCCGAAGTTCCTCGAGATACGGGGAAACAGGGAACAGCAGCAGCAGCAGCAGAACCGCCAGGAAGTGCGGATTGAGGAAGTCCGGCCTCAGGCGGAGGGGGATAGTTGCGAAGACCGGGCCAATGTGGGGACCCGACTAGGGATCAGAGTGATCCATGGGGGGTGGGGGTCGAAGCTTCCCGGAATGCAAGCCTCCATACCATGTACCGAAGGAGCATCGACTCCACATCCCAGACTCCACCCCCAGAGGAGAGGATCACTTTCTCAAGGGAGGACATGCCGGGTCATGAGGACCCCTTCTGCGATGCGCTAGTCATCCAGACGGCCATCGAGAATTTCACAGTCTCCCGGATCCTCATTGACAATGGGAGCTCCGTCAACATCATCTTCAAGAAGCCCTTCGACGCCATGCAGGTAGAAGCCAAGAGGGTGCTGGCCTCCGATGGGCCTCTCTTCGGTTTTTCGGGGGAGAGGAAAGAAGTAGAGGGGGGAGTGGGACTCCATGTCAGCTTAGGAGGGCAATCCAGGAACTGCCGATTCGTTATAGTGGAGGCCCCCAACAGCTACAATGCCATTTTGGATGGCCCCTCATCAGCGCCTTCCGCTGCGTACCCTCCTCTTTCCATCAATGCCTTAAGTTCAACGCAGAGGGGATCAAGGTCCGAGTCCGCGGTGACCCCAAGGCAGCTCGGGAATGCTGCGTGACGGCAGTGAACTCCATTTCTTGGTAGGAGGAGGCCGAAGAAATGGGGATAAGGATGGAAGAGGTGGATGGGAAGGAGGTCAGAGAAGAAATCAGGGAGGAAGGAAGGATAGAGGGGGAAGCCCGCGAGGAGGTACTCCCTGAGGAGTCGGTCGAGGCGATGACCATAGAAGGAGGGGAGGTCCTTACTCCAAGAGGGGAGGATATTGCAGAGTGGGAGGAGCAGTCCCGGTTGGAGGCCGCCGAGGAAGTGGTAGAGATGGAGGTTCTCACCCAGGATGGCAGGGTGGAGAAGGTCCGCATCAGCAGAGGGTTGACCCCGGAGGATCAAGGCAGGATGCTGGAGTGCATCCAGAAGAATGTGGACATCTTCGCTTGGAGCGCAGCCGAGATGCCTGGGATCGATGCTGACGTCGTCTACCACCATCTCAACCTGGACCCGGGGGCTCGCCCCATCCAGCAGAAGAGGAGGTCCATCACGGACAAGCTGGCCGAACCAATCAGGGAGGAAGTCGCCAAGCTCCTCAAGGCCGGTTTCATTTCCAAAATTCAATACCCCGGCTGGGTCTCAAATGTTGTAATGGTGAAAAAAGGGGACGGTCGGTGGAGGATGTGTGTAGACTTTTCACTTCTTAATAAATCATGCCCAAAGATTGTTACCCCTTGCCTAAAATCGACGCACTGGTAGATTTAGCCGTTAGTTTTTCTGTAATGAGTTTTTTAGATGCCTTTTCAGGTTATCATCAGATCAGGATGCACCCTCCTTACATAAAGAATGTCTCATTCATCACAGGAGATGGATGTTACTGCTACAATATGATGCCTTTTGGGTTGAAGAATGCAGGGGCAACATACCAGAAGATGATGGACCGTGTATTCCAGGGACAGAAGGGGAGGAACCTGGAAGTATACGTGGATGACTTGATGATAAAAAGTCAGGAGGTCGGCTCCCACCTTCGGGATCTGGAAGAGACCTTCGCCACCTTGCGCAAGTACAAGATGAGGCTGAATCCCTTGAAGTGCATCTTCGGGGCGAGCAGGTGCAAATTTCTGGGCCACCGCACTCCTCACCCCCGCTGGAGTCGAACCCAACCCCGACAAGGTCCGGGCGATTATGGAGTTGGGGTCGCCTCGGGATGCAAAGGAGGTACAGCGACTGACGGGGAAGCTGACAGGGCTGAGCAGGTTCCTCTCCCGGGCCGGAGAAAAGTGCTCTCCCTTCTTCAAAACCTTGAGAGGAGGTCGGAAGTTTGAATGGACCTCGGAATGCGAGGAGGCATTCCAGGTCTTGAAGAGGCAGTTGACTCAGGCCCCCTTGCTCCAGGGACCGAAGGAGGGGAGGAATTATTCTTGTATTTGTGGGTCGGGACAGAGACCGTGAGTTCTGTCTTAGTTCGGAAAGAGGAGAGGAAACAGCTGCCCATCTATTACGTGAGTAGGGTTCTGAGGAAGGCGGAACTCTGTTACCCCATCTTAGAGAAGTTAGCCTTCGCTCTAATCATCTCGGCCCGGAGACTCAGGCCCTACTTCCAGGCACACTCCATCCAGGTGGTGACCGACCACCCCCTCCGCAAATATTTCGAGGGGGTGGAGCACTCAGGAAGACTCGCCAAGTGGTCGGTAGAATTGAGCGAGTTCGACATCTCCTTTGTCCCTCGACTCGCGATCAAGACATAAGCGATGGCTGACTTCCTGGCTGACTATGCGGTCGAGGTAGCAGAGGACAAACTCACTTATCCCGTCCCTTGGAAGGTGATGGTGGATGGGGCATCAGGGAAGCACTCCTTGGGGGTTGGGGTCGTCTTGGAGAGCCCCCAAGGGACCCAGATTGAGCAAACAGTGGTAATACATTTTTCCATAACCAACAATCAGGCCGAGTACGAGGCGGTGATCGCAGGGCTGCGCCTGGACAGGGAGCTGGGAGTGCATGATGTGAAGGTCCTCACTGACTCCATGGTGGTGGCCTCCCAGGTCAACGGGGAGTTCGAAGCAAGGGAGCCTACCCTGTAACGGTATCTGGCCAAGGTCAAGGGAATCATTGGGGGTTCCAAACCTTCTCCATTCAACATGTGCCATAGAAGGAAAATGAACAGGTCGACCATCTTGCCAAGCACGGCCCTCGGGTGGGGGGCACTATCACGGACTTTTTTCACCCATCCTTGGAGGAAGGAGAGTTGATGGAGATAGATCAGCGATCCACATGGATGGACCCCTTCACCACCTATTTGTCCACTGGAGAGTACCCAGAAGGTATGGATAGAAAGAAACTCAAGTACAAGTCAGCATATTACCTCTTGCGTGACGGGCAACTCTACCGCAAGACACTTTCAGGATTGCTGGCTCGTTGTGTGGCGGAGGGGGAGGTGTCGAGGATTTTAGAAGAGGTCCACTCCGGGAATGTGGGAGTCATTCGGGAGGTCGGACCCTGGAGGGGAGAATTATCAGGCAGGACTACTTCTGGCCTACCCTGGGGCATGATGCCTTAGAATTTGTCAAAAAATACCATAAGTGCCAACCGTTCGCCCCCCTCCAACTACAACTGGCTCAGCGACTCAGGAGTATCACGACCCCCTGACCTTTCGCAATTTGGGGAATGGATCTGGTAGGGCCCTTCCCCCAAGCAAGCGGGCAAAGAAGATTCTTGTTGGTAATGATTGATTATTTCTCCAAGTGGATGGAGGTGAAGGCGTTGGCCAAGGTGACCTCACAGATCATCCGAAATTTTGTATGGGGGGAAATCATCTGTAGGCATGGGTTGCCCCAAGCCATCGTCACCGACAACGGACCGCAGTTCGCCAGCAATGAATTCATCAAATTCTATGGAGAGCTCGGGATTGACCTTAGGTTCGCCTCTGTCCATCACCCAAGGAGCAACAGACAGGTGGAGGCGGCCAACAAGGTTATTGTGAACCTCCTGAAAATAAAGTTGAGAATTTGAAAGGGAGTTGGGTGGAGCAACTCCCCTCCGTTCTTTGGGCCCTGAGGACTACCCCCAATACCGCCACAGGGGAGACACCCTTCAAACTATCTCATGGAAGCGAGGCGGTGCTCCCCATCGAACTCGAGGTCCGTACTCCCAGGGTCGCTCAGGCGGAAGCTGGAAGAGAGGAGTGGAGAGTTGAAAACGAGGAGGAACAGCGGCTCTCCTTGGACCTGGTAGAAGAATTGCGCGACCTATCAACGGTTCGGCAAGAGGAAGTCAAGTGCAGGATGGCTAAGTACTTTGACAAACATGTTCGGGTCAAAAAGTTTGTGGAAGGCGACCTGATCCTAAAGAAGGTAGATGCGGCGGGAAGATCGGTTGCCGTAGGCAAGCTCCATCCAAACTGGGAGGGACCCTACATCGTAAAAGAGGCACTAAGGTCGGGAGGATACCGCCTCCAAAATGTGGAGGGCGAGACCTTGAGCTACACCTGGAGCGGCGACGACCTGAAACGCTTCTATCCCTGAATATTTATATGTGCCTTAGCTTTTTCAATATAATTTGTGTCATTCATTTTAGCCCTTTTTGCATGATGATCGTAACGGTGACATGAGATGTTGCGGAACTTTCATAGCATAATATCATAAACCCTCAAGAAATGTTCTAAGTCTTCTCGCTCTGGGTTAGGTCTCGATTCTCCCGCTGTCAGACTCCCTCCAAGCTGGCAGGGCAGGGGTCTCGATGGACGTCGTTATGACCCTGGGGCTGAGCCCGGAGGATGTTCAACGCCCGCCCTTAGGCTCCCATCTAGCTGACTGGCCTGGTGGTAGCGCCGGGAGAGGCAAATGTTCTAAGTCTTCTCGCTCTGGGGTTAGGTCTCGATTCTCCCGTTGTCAGGCTCCCTCCAAGCTGGCAGGGCATGAGTCTCGATGGACGTCGTTATGACCCTGGGGATGAGACCGGAGGATGTTCAACACCCACCCTCAGGCTCCCATCTAGCTGACTGGCCTGGTGGTAGCACCCGGGAGAGGCAAATGTTCTAAGTCTTCTCGCTCTGGGTTAGGTCTCGATTGTCCTGCTATCAGGCTCCCTCCAAGCTGGCAAGGCAGGGGTATCGATGGACGTCGTTATGACCCGGGGCTGAGCCCGGAGGATGTTCAACACCCGCCCTCAGGCTCCCATGTAGCTGACTGGCCTGGTGGTAGCACCCGGGAGAGGCAAATGTTCTAAGTCTTCTCGCTCTGGGGTTAGGTCTCGATTCTCCCGCTGTCAGGCTCCCTCCAAGCTGGCAGGGCAGGGGTCTCGATGGACGTCGTTATGACCCTGGGGCTGAGCCCGGAGGATGTTCAACACCTGCCCTCAGGCTCCCATCTAGCTGACTGGCCTGGTGGTAGCACCCGGGAGAGGCAAATGTTCTAAGTCTTCTCGCTCTGGGGTTAGGTCTCGATTCTCCCGCTGTCAGGCTCCCTCCAAGCTGGCAGGGCAGGGGTCTCGATGGACGTCATTATGACCCTTGGGCTGAGCCCGGAGGATGTTCAACACCCGCCCTCAGGCTCCTATCTAGCTGACTGGCCTGGTGGTAGCACCCGGGAGAGGCAAATGTTCTAAGTCTTCTCGCTCCGGAGTTAGGTCTCGATTCCCCGCTGTCAGGCTCCCTCCAAGCTGGCAGGGGCAGGGGTCACGATGGACGTTGCTATGACCCGGGGGGGTGGACCTGATAGTTGACACATGACAAGCATGTACAAGCAAACCCGCCAGTCAGAAAGGCGAGCTCAAGGGGCCCTATCCCCCTTGGTTTTTCTGTTAAGGGGATTTTTTATCCCACCTCTAGTTGAGGGAAGAGCGCACCTCCTAGGCGAGCCCGTTCTCGCAAAGGTCTGTTCGGCAAAGGGTATTTCTCGGTATATTAGGCGGGCGCCGGCGGCGGCCTGACCCCGGACGCATTGTGGATCTTCGGCAAAAGAGAGCGAGGAGCGGCTCGCAGGTAAGCGGAGTGTTCGCGAGTCTGGCCGCTGCCGACGCTCAGGGCCCCTCGGCGAGCGCGAATCCTAACTCACGTGCATTCTAGCGCTGAAGGTAAAAAGAAGATAGAAATTTTTTTATCATTATAATTTCAAAAAGGGGGGCTCGCCTCGACGAGATTACAAAAAGGGGGGGACAGATTACACAAAGAATGCGGAAAGTGGGAAGAAGATCCGGTCAGCTCTCGCCCTCCTCCCCCGAAGGATGGTCCTCCTCCTCGCCTCCGATCAGCGGCTCCTTGTCCTTTGCCTCATCGAAGAGGGAGCCGAAGCTTTCCTCTTTCCCGCTGGGCGGTGACGGCGGAAATAGACTTGGCAGAAGGTCACGGACCACCACCCCCTCGCAGCCCTCAGCCAGGATCCCCGATCCCCTCATGGCGCCCAGGAGGCATTCGGCAGACTCGATCGAGTTGACTCACATTCGCTCCATGACCTCCCCTTCACCGAAAACCCGAGGCCGCTTATAGGGAAAGGGGGGCTCGGAGCCATCCGGGGGGAAAAGGGCTTCCGTCAGCCGACGGACCTTGCCTTGAAGACCACGGTTCTGCTCCTTTAGCACCTCCACCTCGGCCGTCGACAAGATGCAAGGGCTCCCTGCTCGGCAACATGGGCCTCCTGCTCGCGCGAACTGACCTCCTGATCTGCGAGGCGGACCCACAGCTGGGCGACCTCGCCCTCTAACTCGCTAGCATGGGCCTGTAGTACCCTGGCAGACTCGGCATCCTGAAAGGCAAAGATGTCAGATTCTCGGTGAAATATTTTTCCAAGTTAAAATGAGAGTTGGTTGGTTCTTACCAGCCCGCCCGAGGCCTCGTTGAGTAAGCGCTCGGCAATGCCCAACCGCCGTTCCGCATCGGCAGCTTTCTCCGTCGCCAGGTCGCGCTCCTGCTCGGCCTTTAGCATAAGTTGGCTGAGCTGAAAGCCACGACGAACCATCATGTGGTGGAGTTCGAAGGCCCTCAGATGGACCTGCAGACCCTCGTGGCCTATCTGCTGAGGAGTCATGTTTTTGTAGGCCTCGGCGCCCTCCCGGTCGTATAGGCCGAAACAAGGGTGAACGCGTGGCCCGTAGGAGGCCGGCGAGCTCCCCAGGAGGGGGCGCGAGTAGAGACGGAGACATGGTGGGCCCCCTCATCCCAGCTCAGCATCGTCTCGCCGGCCGCGTCCTTGCATCTTCCCCCCTTGCCGAAGTGGGGGTGGTCCTTTGGAATTCCCGGGTCGCAGGGAACAACCTCCTCCACGAAGGGAGGGGAGGAGGACCCGCGCTTCTTCCCGCGAGGGGATGACGCCTCCTTCAATGGGCTCGTCGGGGCTTCGTCAGAGAAAACCTCCGGAGAGCTCATAAATCGGACAGGAGATGAGGGTTGATGTGGTTGGCCTCGCGAGACTGCCCTCGCCCTTTTCTGCTTAGGGGCCGAGGAACGGCGGGGCAAGCTCGGCCCGCCAAGCTCCAGCCGCCTCTTGCTAGAAGGCTTGCCTCTCGCCTTCTCTTCTTGGCACGCCTCCGCCGCAGTCCGAGCTCGCTCGAGCGGGTCCGAGAACATTCCTGGGTAAGCAAAGGGGGGGAGGGGGTCACCGGGATTAGTCGCTCCCCTGTAAAAAAAACTTAGCCGGAAAATAAGGTTTTGACCGATCAGACCGAGTGACGAGTAGAAGGTGGGCGAGACAAACCTTCGCCAGGAAGGACAGGCGGTAGGGACTCGAGGCTGCGACGAAGGAAGGCGACTTCAAAGTCCTTGTACAGGAAGAACTTATGAAGCTCGGCGTCATTGCCGGACACGGACGGGGGGCGGTACACCTCCTCGCTTTTCTGCAGGGGCGAGAAGGGAATGTTGCCAAGGTCGCCCCGGATGAAGACGATCTTCGACATCCAGTTGTGGTTCTTGTTGGCGACCTCGCGGATCTTTATGGACGTACCGCCGAAGAAGGCGACCCCGTCAGCGTTGGCCTTATAAGAAAAGAGTTTGCGGAAGATGTTGAGGTTGAACTCGATCCGTTCTCGGCGGAGGTAGCAAGCAAATCCCACTACCATATCGATGGCGGTTGGGTTGAGCTGCGCGGGCACAACGCCGTAATACTTAAGGACCTAACGGACCTCAGGCCAGAGCGGCAGGCGCAACCCCACATCAAAATGCGAGATGGGGAAGGCGAGCTCATTCTCGAAGAAGGAGTTTATGGCCTCATGCTCCGCCGGGAGGCGGGCCACGAAACCGGCAGGAACATAGTCTGCCACAAACTCGGCGAGCTCGCCCGCCGTAGTATTTCCCTCAAAGAAGCAATGGTCGGCGAAGTTCTGGGCGCATTTGGCGCGACCATCGGAATCGGGGTGTCCCTTTTCCATACTCACCGAGGGGAGGAAAGCACGCGAGCAGAAGGCAAGGGAGGAAAGGAGGGCAAAAGATACGACAATAAAGGCGTAGCCAGGGGGCAGATGAGGATCCCTATTTATAGAAAAATGGGAGGAGAACCAGAGCCGATTGACCAGCCCGGCTCGCTTACTCTGTCTCGCCGCTCTCTGCTCGCCGACCTCGGCGAGCCCGGGTGAGGAATTCAAAAAGGCACACACCGTTCAAAAGGAATAAGATACACTCGCATAACGAAAACTTACACAACTTATTAGCATAAAAGAGAGCAGATTGTCCATAATAATAAAAATTAAAAGCACACGCATGGACCAGGCGACAGCAGGGGCGAGTCCCGGTCGGCTCGCAAGGGAGCCGTCCTTAATTACCCCGTTCTCGCCGGCCTGATGTCGCCAGCCGCTGCGCGAAGAGATGCCGAAGCTGCCCCAAGTTCCTGTTCGCCGCTCGCAGGTTCTCATCGATCTCGTCGAAGAGTATGGAGGAAGACGTCGCCATATACGTCGAGCTGACCCTCGCCTCGCCAGCAAGCTGCACGCACTCCTCCTGCAACCTGGAATTGTCTTTCTTCAGCTCGTGGAGCTCGCACACTAACTTTTTGAGGACCAGCTGGCTTCGCCTCGACCGTTCGGGCTATCCATCTCTGAATCCAGGAAGATGTCTAAAGCGCGCGGCGATGGAAGGGGCGAGTAGCCAGCCCGTTCGGCTGAATCATCAGGCCCAGATTGGCTAGGAAGGCCTGCACAAGAAAGTCAGGATGGCGAGTGGGTAAGCGAGCACCGATGGAAATCAGACGCAATGTGAGGGGATCAGAAACATACCTCAGAATTTCGGGGGGAATCAACAACGGATGTGTGCTCGGCGTCCTCCCCAGTAGCCACGGGGGGGGGAGAAGGTTGTCGCAAAAAAGTGCGAGCCGGCGACCCCAGCTTCCGCGAGTCCAGCTCCATGGTTTCAGTGGCAAGGAGCAAGCCTCGCGGACGTAGGTCAGAGGAGGGCTCAGGCGCCTTGGCAGGCAGAGTCTCGACCCTCGGTGTGGAAACCTCGCCGCCATGGTCTTGTTCAGTGGTGAGGTCCACGAAGTCTTTGCCATTGGGAGCCAGAGCAGGACGGTTGGAGGAATCAGAGCCGTTGACCAGGGTGTTCTTCAAGTCAGCGAAGATGTGCTCGGCCTCGGGAGGAAAGGGTCTCGCCCTCTTGACCAAATCGAATTCAGTGAAGCAACGAGCCGGGACTTTCAGATCAGTTAGGGCCGCAGCGCGGAGGGCGGTCTCCTCGCGAGATTTCGCGAGTCGCTCCATGACCTCTTTGGGGAGCGGCATCTCAGCAGAGCTTAAGTAAAGGGAAGGGCGGAGGTCGGCCGGGTATGCTGGGTATGTATATATAGCCATCTGGGGGACCCACCAAGAGATTCCTTTTGGCTCCTGTCGCACTCGCAGGATCCTAGGGGGTTGGATGTTTCTTTCCGAGTTTGTGCCAACCTCGCAAAGAGCGAGGATTGTTTACAACCCCGTATCAAGCGAGTGGGCTAACAGGAGCCAAACCGGCTGGCTCAGACCGCCCCAGAGCCCCAGGCGCGAGTTCAGTAGAGCATGCCGAGCCCAGCGTGCCGAGTACGGGCTCGACAATCGTCAAGCCGAGCTCGGAGTTCATGGAGCTGAGCAGATCCGGCCAAGGACAAGCTCTCCATAGCCAAGGGGTGGGTGAGTGTCAGCACGCCCGCGAGCAGGGGCTTCAGAGCCGACTCGCCCAGGCCCAAGGCGAGGCGAGCCAGGCCTGCGACGTTAAGAGAGGCGAGCTCACTCAACGCCTTCTCCCGCGGCGTTGAGTAAGGCGAGCCAGGCCTGCGACATTGAGAGAGGCGAGCTCACTCAACGCCTTCTCCCGTGGCGTTGAGCAAGGCGAGCCAGGCCGTGGCGTTGAGAGAGGCGAGCTCACTCAACGCCTTCTCCCATGGCGTTGAGTGGGGCGAGTACCCTCACCGTCTTTCACCTCGGCGTGGGGGGAAGTTTTCCCGCGTTCGTACTTGCCGCCCCCGCTTAATGGACATTCTTCTAAGGGCCGGCTCGCCCTTCGGCTGTGGTGTATTTTTACCATGTTACCCCCTTTGGACTTCCTATAGTCCTCGAAAACAGTGAAGTTCGGATATTTGCAGACCGTCTTTTTCTATAAATATGACCCAAGGGGTACCTCAGAAGGCACGCTTTCTTGTGCCCGGTCTTCCAGCGCTTTTTAAGGTACCTTAGCTTCAGCACTTGGCTAAGGAGGGGAAGCGCTCTAAGATCTTCCGGGTGTGTGGTGGGACCTCCGTGCTGGAGCCTTGGGTCTGTCTCTGGTCCTTTTCCCTTGTCACTTGGGCTTGTGAGGAGAGAAGTAAGTGTGCGACCACCCCTTCCCCAAGGGTCGAACTCCTCAGGGACCGATTTTTCGGTTTCAACAATGTCAATGACATATCTCCAAGAAAGCGCCTTCAAAAGTCTCATGCTTTAATAATAAGAAAAGTGTTCGCAGGATTTTTATAAATGCATGAGTAAGTGCGATAACAAGTTTGAGTTTGATAGTTATTGGAATGAGATGATTAATAGGAAACTTGCAAGAAAATAAATGGTTGGAGGACTTATATAGAGTTAGGAGGAAGTGGTCTACAACCTTCAATAAAGATGTTTTTGATCTTGGTATATTGTCAACACAACAAAGTGAATCTGCCAACAATGGATTGCATGGTTGTTCAAAGGCAACTAGTACACTAACGGGTATTTCATGAGTTTGGAGAAACTGGTGGGGTCTTGGCGAAGAGGAGAATGTGACGAAGATTTTAGATGCAAACAAGGAACGGTAAGTTTAAATTGTAGAACTTGTGTGATTCTTAAACATGTGTCTAAGTTTTACACCCGGAAAATGTTTGGTATATTTGAAAAAGTGTTCATGGAGGGAGTTGTATGTGTATGTGTTGTGGATGAAATAAGACATAATGAAAATCATTGTGAATATGTTACAAAGCACTGTGATGGTAGTGAAGATAACAAACGATGGTTTGTTAGCTACAATTCTGAGACCAGTGATAGTGATTGTTCATGTAGAGGTTTTGAGATTAGAGGCATATTGTGCAAACATATATTAGGATTTATTTTATGAAAAATGCAAAAGGAATTCCGCACAAATATTTGCTTAAACGGTTCTGTCTTAATGCTAAGAAGGGCATATACTTATTAAATACCCCAAATATGGTAGATTGTGACTCCAATTTGATATTAAGAAATCATTTGATGTGTTTCTCTTATGACCTTGCACACCGAGTAGAGAACTGCAAAGCCGCAAAGGCACATGTTTTGGGAGGCTTGCATGTATTAACAAAGGCGGTCGATGAGATAGTTGAGGCGGATGAAATGCAGAAGAGAGGTTTTAGTGATGAGAACTACATGAATATTTCATCGGTCAAAGATCCTGCAACGAAGATGAAAGTATCTAGCGTCTACCTAAATCACCTAGAGGAGGGTGAATAGGTGATGTTTGTGTCTTTTCGCGGAATAAAAATAACTTAAAAAAACAAGCGCACAAACACAGAGATTTATAGTGGTTCCCCGAGTTGGGTACGTCCACTTTCCTACCTCGTCTATCTACCACGAAGGACTAGATTCAGATACTTCACCAAACTCAGATTTCGTTAAATCTTTCACCTCGGAGCCGCAACTCCTACAACTCAGAGACGACGCTTCTACAATTCCGAGAACAACCTCTCCTACAACTCGATCCACAAATCGGATATACTACTCATCCACAAACGGATCTACTAACTCGATCCACAAATGGATCTACAAACTCGGAGAAAAATTCTCCTGCAAGGGTAAATTAATATTACAACATAATAACGATTACAAGTCTTCGCTCCGACATTCTTCGTAAAATTAGATCTTGAAGCTTGGAGAACTCAGAAAGATGAAATCTTGAAGAACTTGAATTTTGAGTCTTCACACGTCTAGATCTGGAGGAATAAAAGTCTTTAGAAGGCAACAACCCAAATGTAGAGGTCGAGGAAGACGATATCTTGCTGTGCTTGCGGTATACAGCCGATCAGAAACTTGTGTGCGGAAGGAGGCCGACGAATTGCAGTTTTGGAATATATTATCGTTTAAATCGGTGATCAAATTAGCACAAAACAAGATTAGCAATTAATGAGAATATCCTAGGTATTTATAGATATAAACCCTCCAACGGTATAAAGGAAATATCCAAAAATGAAATCGGAATTACTGTGCATGGCCGACAGGAACCCACGATTGGTTTTGAGAAATTTTTGGAAAAATGACTTAGTCAAATTATTTGAGTATCGTCGAGTATCATATTGATACTCGTCGAATACATCTTGATATACGACGAAAATGACTTAGCCAAAACGTCTCATGCCGGCCGTACACTCGACATAATGTCGACAAGTCATACTCGACGAATTCGTCGAGTATCACTAGACATACTCGACGAATTTGTCGAGTATCGGTCAATAGACTCGACACAGTCAACGCCTTATATTCGATGAATTAGACTTGGAAAATCTAGAGAAGTAGTGTCGACTGGACTCGGCGAATTTGGCGTTGTATTAAATATT